>CM047592.1:4176035-4202120 GCA_026184515.1 Peronosclerospora sorghi | reverse complement strand
CTTGGTCAGGAACACACCACGCATGTAGCGGTTCCACGTCGCGTAGTTGTCGCCGTTGAACTTGTCGATGGAGACCTTGGTCGAAACGTCTTGCGCAGAGGACATGGTACTTGTGCTCATAACCTGATAAAGGTCACGGATCTTGGAAGACGTAGGGCTTGTAGGAGCGAAGGGAGGAGTCACTACTCGGGGAAGAAGACCGGAGCGAAGACCACTCGAGGGTAAGAAGGAAGATTCTGAAGTGATTGATTTATCGGAGCTTACACTACTCTCACTACTTAGTCTGCATCCAATCATTGGGGTCATCCAATCACCAACACTCTGCACTCGTCCAATCATCCTACTCGTCTAATCACTAGTGGCGTAATCAACGTACCATAATCATCGCGGGATCGTGTTGGACAGGTTCGGGAACCGGTATATACCATCAGGAACCGATAACCCTCAATAACCGATATCCAGATTTCCCTGTTGGCAGCATATATATGATGTAGCACACATTTTTGTGTATACCGCACAAGTGGTTAGCGTTGGTCAGTCGTATATTTTCGTGTCTTTCACCAAGTCCGACGTGCAACATGAAGAAGCTTTTGATTCTGTTCACCTGCAAGTACCAGCACATCACCTGATCTAGAGTTACCATATTACTCTACCGTGAACCCCGAACGCATTGATTGACGTCGTTTTACGGTAGACCTCGTAGCTTGGTACTTGTTATTGGAAGTCCCGCACAGGCTTTTTTAGCCTTGTCAGGCGACATCAGGACCGAATTCGGGCTCGGAGATGATGGCTTTCGAGCTCTTAGCTGGGAAAAGTTATAAAGATTACTTGCGCGATGGTCAGATCGAACAAATCCGTCTCATCGTTGCAACGATGAGATGATATACATGAACAAAGATCCACGTTACAGACACATGACACTGGGAAGGAGCTAGCTAGTGACGCGCAGTGGCAAAGAGTGGTTCCTGGGTGAAGTAGATTACTGCGCGAGGCACCCCTGAGGGAAGGCCATACCGGTATCCTAGTGGTTATACAATTACCCTTAAAGGACACGTACCTGCTTCACTTCATAGCACCTGTTGGCTTTGACCTTTCATTTTCTAGTCCCACGGTTCGCTCTTCGACGATGATGTTTTGTCTCCTACTGTAGTATATCCCCAACATTCTTTTCATTTTTTGGACGTCGATCGTCGAAGTTTCTTGACCGGAGGTGGCGACGCAAACTTGCCCAATCGATGCAAACCAGTCGTTTTACTTTCAGAAAACCCAGAAGATGACGCAGTGGACTCGCTTGACACTAAAAACGGATTGGCTGGTGCCACCGACCGCTCCACGAGTTTCGTCCTTTTCGTCCCCGACGCCCCAGTCGGGGACGAGGGGCCTTTTGTTTCATCTTCTTCCGGCGTCGAACGTTGTCGCGACAGAATACTACGCCCGCGACCTAAAGGTTCCACTTGTTTTGCCGCGGGCATTTCCTCCACATATGGCGCAGGCGTGGCCGCTTGCTGTGGCTCTGGAAATCGCATGCGATACAACTCATACAATTGCTCTTGCAATTGTCGCAGCGAGAAATGAATCGCCAGTTTCTGAGCAATCTGGTGCGATTTCTCTAAATGGAGACACTTGGCCAAGTCGAGCACACGCGCTGGCTCGTCATTTGAACACGCGGTTTTCATCATGAGAATCAAAGCCTTGTCCATCTCTGCTTCTTCCTGCACGACATGGTCGCGAGAACTACTCGCGTCTAATCCACTTAAGCGTACATTCTGCCACATGGGGCCATTGATTGTGTCGTCGTCCTTGGTCGTCGGTGTTTTCGGGAACGACGCGGTACGGAGCGGAAACATACTGGGAACGGGACGATGGGAACCACGAAGGGTCGGTGCTTGTCGGCCTTTCTCGAGTGGGAAGTAGAGCAACGAGTCATTCACGACCCCAAGCGTGAAAATACCATGACGATCTTGCGGTTTTTTGTGCAATGCGTTGCTGACGCAGCCAATGGGGAACCAGTTCCATCCTGTGCTCTTCGACAATGCTTGGACGCACGCAAAGGAATCGACCGTATAGAGAATTTTTCGTTCATCAAAGCCAAGCCACGTGAGTTTCGACCACTTGGTTCCATCTTGATACATTGTGTCGTTCGCTTTCTCCGAGGCAAAGACATCACGAGGAGGAGGCGTGAGCGGCACGTGTCCTTTCGAGACGAGCACGAGACGTTCCACACTGGAACTCACTTGAATCCGTACGAGTTGGTACCGTAACGGACCATCCAACCCTTGATACACGACCGCCAGCAACGCGTCTTTTGCACTCATGGTCACGACACGACCCGCGAGACGCACGAGTCCATACGCGACGCCACTGCACGTGTAAATACGAAGCGTGTGCAAGGACGTCGCGACGGCACAAAAGTCGCGTCCACTCGCGACACACACGGCATCTTCCCCCTCCGGTAGAGGTGCATGCCACGACATATTGATCGCCCATGACTCAAACGGGCGATAGAAGATCCAACTCGGGATCACATCACTTTCCGTCGTCGTGGTCCCGTTGTCGTCGTCCTCTTCGTCCCGAGCACGTCGTGGCACGCCAAAGATTGCACCCGTGTCGCCTAAAAACGCCATGGAAAAACGATAATTGTCGTGGAATTTAAACCCACGGCGGGATTTGTCGAGGAAGGTCACTTTAATAAGGTGGTTCGTCCCACGCACGACCTCAATCTCGCCCTCGGGTGTCCACGTTAATAACGCAATCGACGCATCGTGGACACAACCAGGCTGAAACGTATCGGTGAATGGAACAAGTCGAGACGAGGGTGTGGGCGACACAATAGACGCCACCTTGTCGTTCTTGTCATTGTCGTTGTCGTCGACAGTCGATACGGCCCGTCCAAACCCAAAACTTGCTTTAATCGCCTCGAGACGTGCGTCATTGTCACTTGTATCGTCCTCTGGTGCTTTGTCTTCTACCCCATGGGAAGGTTTAAGGGCCAACGACGGCGAAAGTAGCTGGTTTACTGGCATGACGTCCTGAACAATTGCGAGTTTCCCACCCAAGTGATACATGACCAAGACATTCGTTGTCTTGCCAAATTGCATCCCTTGAATCGCATACTCGAGCTTGACGGACCGCACGAGCGTCCGCGTGGCCAGGGTCCATACAAACACTTCGTGTGCACACGTCGCGGCGGCGACCACTTGTCCATTGGTGGAAAAGGCTAGGAAATCCACCTCGGAGTCGCGATTTTGGCCAATGGGAAGCTCCAAGTGCCCCATGGACGTCCACGCCTCGCGCGCCACGAGCGCGACGCGGCCTTTTTCGCGGGGCACGGCCAAGACGGTGCCAGCAGGTTCCCACGCACAACGTAAGAGCACGTCGTCGTGGCGAATGTTACTGTGTTGGATCGTCCAGCTCGTGACTTGTGTCGCTATTTGGGTTGCTGCATTGATCGCATACACTCGCACGAGGGCATCGTCACTCGAGACAGCGAGAAACTGTTCGCGTGGATCCAACGCGACGCTCTTGATGGCGCCCGTGCTTCCTTCGACAAGGATCACGTGCTCAAGATGATGACGTGAAAGGATGCGCACGACGGGCTCGTCCTCGACCAGGACAAGAAAGTTCGTGGAACAGACCACTTGACGAATCGAGACGGTCGAGCGCCGTACAAGTTGCTCGCGGTGGCACTTGGGTGGAAACGTATACAAGGACACGGTCTGATCCTCGTCCGAGGCAATGACAAGGTGCGTTTGCTCGGGCGTGACGGCAAAGGACGGCACAAACCCATCGCAGATTTCCGACTCGGAGATACACTCCAGCGTGACTACATCGGTGAGCATTAACATGCCATCTTCACCACTCGTGAACACGACATCTCGTCCTGCTGGAATCGCACCATCTTTTAACGGTGCAAGCGTCGTCACGAGCTCCATCGCGCCCTTGCCATTGACATTTACCGCCACCTCGTTCATTTTGTCCGCTCGGAACGCTTGAGTTAGGTCGTGCTCGCCCTTGATTTAGTTGTCAGCGTAGTCCGAAATAGTACAAGGGCTAGGAAAAAAAAGGGACCCCGAAATAAGCGATACCGAGTAAAAACATGGTGCTAAGAGTACGTATAAAGAAAGCTACAATTGAACGCAATGGGAGAGCGGGGGAACGTTTATTATGCGCCGACGGGGGAGACCACCGAGTGGGAAGATATCTTGGTAAAGAAGGGCATCCTTGCGCCCAAGACCAAGGTACCAGATGAAGCTGAGGAGGAGGAAGAGGAGCACGTGGATCCGCGCGAAAACGCGACGCTGGATGAATTAGATGAGATGGACGACGACTATGACGACGACGCCGAGTTGGCGCGGATTCGTGCACGAAGAATGGAAGAGATGAAGGCGGCGGCGGCACGTAATAAATTTGGAGAGGTCTATGCGATTTCCAAGGACGAGTGGACGAAAGAAGTGACCGAGGGGAGTCAGGAGAATTGGGTCATTGCGTACTTGTGGGAAAAAGCACGTGAAGAGTGCAAAGTGATGGACCACGTCCTGCGTCAAGTGGCCCAGCAGCATCGCGACGTCAAGTTTGTGAGTATCCAAGCCCAGGCGTGCATTGAGAACTGGCCGTCGCGGAATTGCCCGACGCTGTTTCTCTATCATAAAGGTGCACTTCAGACTCAACTTTTAGGGATACGCCAACTTAATGGACTGGAGATGAAAGTGGAAGGTACGGAAAAAACACTATTTTGGGACTCGAACTGTTGAAACTCATGTTCTTTGGTTGCAGATTTGGAAACTTACTTGGCCAAAGCCAAAGTCTTCCTCCACACCAAAAATTAAGTGCTTTCGGCTGCATTTTCAATACCATGTTACATTGCTTCGTCCTGCAGTACTTTGGGCACTATGAAATACGAGCCGGCTTTTTCTGCCGCATTTGCCAGTAATTTCTCGGCGCAATTTCCTTCTGTCACGACGTCGTCCCTTAACGGAGCAATCATATCTTCAGAACACACACAGACAAGTGCGTTAGACGACATACGGTCTCTATCTCTTGCAAACCGAGCACGTACCGCCATCAAACTTGTTGTTTGTATATAATTCGTTAATGTCTTCATTGATCGTCAAGGCTTGAATGGTCTTTGTGCATTGAATAATCGACTCCACGTCCTTCAGCAGCCTTGGAAGCTTTTCGTCGTCTACGTGCAGATGACACAACTCTGCCAGCTCACGAAGCTGTCCGATCACCATAGTGTGGTCAACATCTTCCCTCTTCATTCCAGAGATCGAAACGATACCTTTTCCTCCGTTAGCACAGTGTCAGCGGCGTTAAGTTCTGTACCCTCTTGATGGAGCTCTCTCAGCGACCACGACGGTGTTCGTGGAACGCTGAAAATCTCTTGGAGACCTTCATAGTGTGATGCAGCTTTGGAACTTAAGCGTCGAACGCTACCAAGCACGTTTTTCATCGGGAAAAAAATTACCAACATTCGTAGGTTCGAATTAAGTTCGTTTTGGAAAAATATACCAACATTCGTCGGTTCGGGTTATGTTCGCCAGGAAAAAAAATATACAGTAGAACCTGTCTAAAATATACCCTTGGGACCATCACTGGCTGATTAATTTACGCAGGTTATCAATTTACGGAGTACTATGACATCTGACGCTTCGTATAAATTGCCGTACCCGTCTACAACACCGAGAGACCACAACCATCAACCAGACAACCCACACGCAACTCCGCTCAACATGCCCCTACTGGGAGCAAAGCACACCACAATGTCGGATAAGATCAGCATTGATCTTTGCAAGCATCATGCTGCAAGCCCAAAACTGACGCAGAAAGATCTTGTCAGCTGGCTTCAGCAAAAGCATGATGTCAAGGTCAGACAAGGCAC
The DNA here is from genome assembly GCA_026184515.1 of Peronosclerospora sorghi. Lineage (NCBI taxonomy): Eukaryota > Oomycota > Peronosporomycetes > Peronosporales > Peronosporaceae > Peronosclerospora > Peronosclerospora sorghi. The sequence continues at coordinate 4,196,239 of CM047592.1, read as the reverse complement.
CGTCTCCAACACGCTCAAACGATCGACAGAGCAGCTCAAGCTTGGCCTGGAGGTAGCAAACCAGAACAGCAAACGCCAGCGGGAGGTCAAGTACCAATGATGGAAGACGCACTTGTCGCTTGGTTCCACAGCCATCAAGACCGTGTCAACCTCAGAGGCGATCTCGTATGTGAAGCCGCCCAGCAGATGCTCTACAAGCTCTATCCTGACCATGATCGCAATTTCAAGTTTTCCAATGGCTGGATCGAGGTGTTCAAGAAGCGCCATAACATCCGCTCCCACCGGCGGTTTGGAGAGAGTGTCAGCCTGAACCAGCAGGTCATCGATGAAAGCCTTCAACGCCTTCGTGAAACTCTGGATAAGTACGAGTGGAAGGACATCTACAACATGGACGAGACAGGCCTATTCTTCCGGATGCGGGTAAGCTTTACGTTCTTCCTTATTTTGATGATTGTTCAATCACGGATTTTAACTCAGCGACAAACTTCAGGCGGACAATTCCCTTGCAACGCGGCAACTAGAGGGCCGGAAGCAGAATAAAGAGCGGATCACTGTGGGGGTCTGCTGCAACGGTGATTGTAGCGACAAGCTTCCACTTTGGATCATCGGAAAGTTCGCCAATCCGAGATGCTTCAAGAAAGTCAACCGTGAAAATTTCGGTTGCACCTACCGGAACAATTCAAGGTTGGATGACGTAACTGATCTTCTTGGAGTGGCTTCGGGACTTTGAGCGGCGGTTGGATAACCGAAAGGTTCTGTTGATTCTCTACAATTGCAGCGCTCACGTTCCTGCGGTGGAGTCAAGTTCAAATTCGAACACCGAAGTGTCCTGAACTTGACCATCATCGTTCCCAGCCGACCAACTTACGGGGGGGGGGGTACCACGCGAACTTGCCTGGTCCGATTTGCGTTCACGTTTCTCACCTTTTTTACCCATTGGTTTGGGTTGTTATACACTCGGTGGACCGTCGCGTGATATGAATTTGTTAGGGATCGATATGTAATGATCCACTTCTGGAGTAGGGTGTACCTAGGGTGGAAATCGTCACCCTAAATACGTGACTATATGAAATATACTTAGTTTCAGTATACATCCAGGGAAGACCGCGTATAGCCGATCGCAGAGCCCAACCAAACAAGAGATCAATAATCCAATCAAGAACAACTAAACAAAAGTATCCAAAAGCTTGAGGTTTCCACAAACGCGTTCTCCACGTAAATCTTCCCAATTGATGTAAATAACACGTTCCAAACGTGTGCGACCAGAAGTGAGTGATGTGCCAAGTACGCGTACCCGTCGAGGGACTTCCGGAGGGCCCAGTGCGTCTGTAACGCGTCCTGACCGGTCAAGTAAGGCTGAAGGGGACCCTGTTAACTCTCCGCTCCCAAAGACTCCGCGGCAGGCGGGGGCGACTTATGCGTATGTAGTAATAAAAACACAGACCGTATTCATATCCATTAAGAAACATAATATGTAAACTACATGAAACATTGTGTGACTTACCTAGAACTGCATACTAGATACTTTTAGCACAAGATTGGCTCAAAAGCCCCTTCGCTTATAACCAACCCGATCGCTCAAAACCGATCGGCAATATACCGATATAAACTGACCGTACAATTTCTTCTTCGCTTCACCACATTCCGGTTGATGAACTTCCAGAACGGATCACGCTTTGCAACACAACAGTACATTAACTGCCGCCAAATACAACCTCAACGATTTAACCTTGCGACCAAGGAAGCATCCGCAACTTCAAGGCGTGCTACCGTAGCAACTTTAACAGCCTGCTTTTGCAGCGTCTGGATGATAAGGTTGAGCAGCCGGAAAAGATCGATGTGCTTCAAGACATTCAGATTACAGTGCCGGAATGGCCTACATATTTCAAGCCCACAACAATGCACAACTGCTTCCGCAATTGCAAGATTCGTTCGGAGTCAACCAACGCCAACCCAGTTGACGAGAACGAGCTCCTGGACCAGGCTGTTGTGGAAGAACTGTTAGAAGTGCGTGTATGTAATGGGGTGCCATTACATAATAGATATTCAAGTTAGAATATCACAGTTTAATTTCAGACGCGTTGTCTGAAATTTAAATAAGAGATTATAAGTTATTAAAATCTAAGAAGGAAAAGTCGATTCGGTATAAATACCGAATCTTGAAGGTTAACTAATAGTACAGTTATTTAAAGACTTGATATTATTATATTAATTAGTTAGTTACTATACTATTAGCCTCTAAACCACCCATTAAATAAACACTCTTAATTTTGCGTTCTTATGCATAAGTGAATATTTATATATTTACTTTTATTATAGGATTAGTTGTTACCAACTAATCCTGCCCTATATTGTATTGCGCGCTTCCTCGCAAAATACAGTGTAAGCCAGTAACAGGATCAGTCCTGTTACACCTGGTAGCACTTTGTGGTCCGTCTTAACGACCACAGTTCCGTTCTGCTAGTTAACTAGCGGAGCGAAGATTAAGAGCCGCTCGGCATCATGTCGCGAGACATGTCGGCTGCCGAGCGAGAAAGAACGCTTGAAGAGGTGAATAAACACTTCCCTCACTTCTCGTCGCGTAGTAAAGAAGCGACGGTGGAAATGATTCGGTCTATGGGGACCGACATCATTACCTTCCTCAAGAGTAAGTCCCCGGAGGAAGTGGTACAGGTGGTGAACCGCTTTAGGCTAAACCACCTAGAAAAGCCAGTACGGCCCGCGCCAGAGGCAGAGCGGACCGTAACTGCACCTGCAACGCATAGCGTTGAAGTAGTAAAGGCGCGAGTACCGCCCTTTACCGGCGAACGGGGTGAGCCCCTTCGTAGATGGTTCGCAGAGGTGGAAGATGCCATCTCTGCGCAAACTATTGTTGGCGAACGTCAACAGGCGTACTTCGCCACAACATGTCTAGGCGGCAGAGCCAGGGCATGGGCGATGAGTCGCAGAGCCACTGATGACTCTGCTTTCCTTACTTATAAGGAATTTAAAGCTGAGCTAAAGCTCAACTTTGAAGCTCCAGAAATGGAGCTAAGTAGTCGGCAGGAGTTTATGGAACTCCGGCAAGGTAAGATTGACCTCCAAGCTTACGCTCAGAAGACGCAATATTTGCTGTCAAATATTGTGTATGAGCCGGTGCCCCCTGCTATACAGGTCACTGGCTTCATGAAGGGACTCAATGATGGTCCCGTCAAACAGAGTCTCTACCGGAACCCACCAGAGACTCTAAGGGATGCCATTGATATGAGCATCCGTGAGGAGTTCAGCATGCAATCAGCGTCATCGCATGTTGGGTACAGCCGAAGGGCTCAACAGCCCTTCGCTTTTGACATGCCGCAACGGCATGTCAACAATCAGCAGTCGGGCAGACGAAGTTCACACTTCGTCTCAAGAAACAGCCACCCGCGCCAGAGCATGGGCGGTGGAGGTCCATAGCCGATGGACCTATCGGTTGTGGTTTCTTCGAACTCGAAGCAACCGAAATTTAAGAAGAACATTCGCTGCAAACGAGGCACGAAAGTGGGGAATTTTGCCCATGAGTGTATGGCACCGCTTCCGGTGCCACGCAGTCAGCGGACGGAACCGTCCGCTGCACGGCGACACCAACAGGGTGATGTCCCTGTTGGTGCAAAAAACGTAAATCACCAGTAGGGGCGGGGCGCCCTACTGGGGATGTTATCCCACATGCCGACATAGGGCATGTGAGGGTAATAGCCCCAGACGGGACTATGTCCTGTCAAAAGTGCAGGGTGATGGGAAGCCTCTTATCACCCTGGAGGCTAAGCCGCACGGGAGAGATGTCCCCATGCGAGCTTTGTTTGACACAGGAGCGTCAAATAATTTCGTTAGAACTCAGATTCTAACGCTGTTGAGCTTCGTGGAGGTAGAGACCCCACGAAGTATGTTATCAGTCCGGTTAGCAACAGGTGCAACGGTGACTATTCCAAAGCGTGTGATTAAAATACGCTTCGAGTTGAATGAACTGTCATTCGAGGATTAATTCATCGTCCTCTATTTAGATGACAAGTTCGATGTGATACTTGGAATCCCATGGATGTCCAAGTTTAAACCTTCGATCGGCTGGGCTAACCTATCGATCGACTGCGGCGGATGCACAGGATCTGATCACCCTGTTTGTAATACGGCTGTATCATAGGATACAACCGCAGCGTCAGACGGTCTGGTGGATAGCGATGGCACCACCAGGTCTGTCCTGACACGATCAGCGGAAGCTACCTCCGCTGGTGAGAGTCCAGAGGGACTACCACAGGAAACAGAAGAGTCGTTGCGTGTTGGAGAGAAACATTCCACGGGTGATAAAGACCACCGTGAGAAGAAGTGATATCCACGCTTGGAAACACCCACCGTGATAATGAAGTGATATCCACGGTGGGAAACACCCACCGTGAGAATGAAAATGCATCCACAGTGGGAAACACCCACTGTGCGACCGAAGCTTCCAACACGACGAATGAATTCCGTGTTGATGAGAGTGAACTCACGATCGAGTGCAATCGTGAGCAAAACTCCGTTGTGGCCAGTTCCCACCACGTTGCGTTAGCCATGCGCACGGGTGATAAAGACCACCGTGTCGCAGAAAAGGCGGACGATCAGACGAGCACATCTGATCGCCAAGAAAATTCCATGGTAGGCAGTGTCCACCATGATGATGAGTATTCGCACACGGTGAATCGTAATCACCGTGTAGCAGTCAATCAGACGAGTGCGTCTGATTGCATGGGCAGTTCCGTCGAGACGATCAACGTCTTGACGCAAACGGAGACCGGATTACCCAGTCTCTGTTGATGGAACACCCTCCGAAAGAAGGTTCGGAGGTGATGGCTCTTCCAGCGCTAAGCTGGAAGAAGTTTATGAGAAACTTGCACGATGGTCAGATCGAACAGATCTGTATCATCGTTGCAACAAATGATGTAGTGGATATTCGTGAACGAATATCCACATTACAAGTGGAAAACATTGGGAACGAGGTTCCCAATGATCAAACGAGAGTTCAGCGCTTTGAAGCGCAGAGCTGGGAGTCGCTTAAAGCGACCTCCCCATTTTATGAGGTACTTCGAGAATACGCTGACGTATTCCCAGAAGAAGTACCTAGCGATCTCCCTAAGGATAAGGTAACTCGTCATGAGATTGACCTCGTGCCAGGCACGAAGTATTGTATTACGCGGCAATGGTCGTTGCCGCGTGATCAGGTAAAAGCGATCGACGAGTTCTTCGAAGCTCGTCGTAAATCAGGCCAAGTTCGGGAGTCTATCTCACCGCACTCTACCCCCACCTTTTGTGTGAAGAAGTCCACAGGTGGGTGGAGAATCGTTCATGCTTACAACAAGCTGAACGCAGCGACGGTACCGGCATAGACACCGATACCGCGGAAGGATGTCATCATAGATGGCATGTGCGGGAGCACCATCTTTAGTGCTCTCGATCTAAGAGATGGATTTTATCAAATCCTAATGCGTGAGAAGGATATCCCTCTCACGGCAGTAAGCACCCCAAGCGGCATGTTTTGGGAGTGGCTTGTTATGCCACAGGGGCTTCGAAATGCCCCTGCTAAGTTTAACAGATGCGTAACGCATCTATTACGCCCGGTGCGAGAATTCGCACCGAGTTATTTCGATGACGTGTTCATCCATAGTAAGGGTGAACACGATAAAAGCGATGTAGATGTCCATAGGGAGCATCTACGTCGAGGGTTAGAGCTTATGCGTAAGCATAAGCTCTATGCAAATCTGAAGAAGTGCACTTTTGGTGCACCTGAGATACCCGTTCTTGGATGCTTTGTGTGCAAGAACGGGGTGCGTCCTGATCCAGAAAAGATCAGGGTGATCGTTGAATGGCCTACGCCAAACAACGTTAAGGAACTTCGAAAGTTCCTTGGGTTGGCAACATATTTGCACAAGTATTCGTGCAACTATGCTGGGTTGATACGACCTCTTTCTCAATTACTTAAGAAAGATGTAGAATGGCATTGGGATACCCAATGTCAAGATGCTTTTGATGCAGTCAAGCAAAGCTTGACTGAAGCGCCTGTCTTGGCTATAGCCGATAACGAGCGTCCGTTCCACGTCGTTTGCGACGCGAGCGATTTCGCTATTGGCTGTGCTTTGATGCAGCGTGATCACGATGATCGTGATCGCGTAATCTGCTATCAATAGCGTCAGTTGCGCCCAGCCGAGCGCAACTATCCAGTGCATGACAACGAACTCCTTGCCATGAAGTACGCACTGGCCAAGTTTCGGATCTATCTATTGGGAGATAGACCGTTTGTGGTTTACACGGACCATGCGTCGCTACGCACGGCCGTGAATTCACCACACATTTCTCAAAGAATGGCTCGATGGCTGTCATTCTTTGCTGAGTACAACTTTACGGTTGAATACAAACCCGGAAAGTTGAACGTGATAGCGGATGCGCTATCACGAAGGCCCGATTACGAGACGAAACCGTCCGTAACCGTAGGGGACAGTGAAAACGCGATCCGTTGGACTGCTTTGTCGTCGTCAATTATACGACAAGTACGCGAGGCGTACAAAACAGACGAGGAGACACGTCTGTTGATTGATTACTTACGTAATCAATCAAGTGAGAAACGCGACAAACTCCCAGAGTTCCTCCGTGCTTGCGTGCATCGATATCGACTGCACGATGGTCTGATGCTTTACAGCACAGACCAAAAAGATGAAAGTCGCATCGTCGTTCCAAACGACGATGATCTCAAACATCAAATTATGTTTGAGTATCATGATGCACCGATTTCGGGGCATCAAGGTCGAGAGAAGACATACGCTTCTCTCGCACGTGACTTTTACTGGCGGAACCAGTACAAGTGGGTACGAAAATACGTACGCGCTTGCGAGATTTGCCAGCGCGTTAAGCCTGCGCAGTCTGCACAGGCTCCGCTGCAATCTCTGCCGGTTCCGACAGAGTGTTGGAAGTACATTTCAATGGACTTCGTATTCGGTCTTCCACCAGACAATAGTCGGAAGACTGGAATAGTGGTCTTTGTAGACCGTTTCAGTAAGATGGTACATCTTACTGCAGTATCAGCAAATGTAAACGCCGCTCAAACAGCGCGGATATTCGTTAATACGGTATTCCGTTTGCACGGAATGCCGGAAGACATTGTCTCGGATAGAGATCCGATATTTACAGGACGTTTCTGGCAAGAAACGTTCTCATTGTTGGGAACCCAGTTGAAGATGTCAACTGCGGACCATCCGGAAACGGATGGGCAGACGGAACGGGTTAACCGCGTTCTCGGAGACATGTTGCGGTCATACGGACATTCCTTTGAACAGTGGAGTGACTACCTGTCACTCACTGAATTCGCGATTAACAATTCGGTGCATGCTTCAACTAAGCATACACCGTTCTACGTGAATGCCTTAAGGCATCCACGAACCCCAGCTTTACTTGGCGGTACGCCAAATCTAAGTGGGGGAGGGACCCGCTCAAATTTTGAGCGAGTCAATGCGCAAGTTGCGACTGCAACTTGTGAACAAAACTATGGCCCTTCTACTGAAAATACAGTAGAAGCGGAAGCAGCTTCAATTAAAACTGAAGCTGCATACGATGAATATGTGTCTGCATCAATGGCTGCAGACAACGAGGACAATGCACCTACTGCTGAAAAAGCAGTAGATGAATTCGTATTACAGCGCCAAGCTGTAATACGCTATGTAAAGGATGCACTTGCCTCTGCTTTTGATAAGCAGAAGCAAAATGCAGATAAACAAGGAAGGAAGAACAAAAACCCCTTTCTTAAAGGTGAATTGGTATAACTAAGTACTACTAATTTGCCTACACATGCAATAAGCAACTTCCCTACACGGAAGTTGCTTCCTAAGTACATTGGACCCTTCAAGGTCCAAGAGATTCGGGGGAATGCCTATACCTTAGACATCCCACAGCAATGCGGCTCCACCCAACATTCTATGTTGGGCGGCTCAAGCCGTATCACTCGTCTTCGTCTTACGACGAGACACAGAACCACGGGAGATGCCGTGCTTCTCCAAGTCTCCCAAGAGAGACTTGTAATCGGCCTCCAGCCGTTGGTGAGCAGAGCGGAGAGTCGTTACCTCCGCCTTCGACTGCTCGAGATCAGCCGTGCGCCGATCGAGCTCTCTCTTATAGCGGGAAAGCTCAATGTACAGAAGATCATTCTTCTGCTGAAGGGCATTGTGCGCCCCGAGGATGTCGCGGACATTTTCGCGAAGAGACCGATATGTCTTCACACAGTGAGACATATCGCTGCTCAAGGAGGAATAACCCTCCTCGAGCTTGCGGAGCAAAGAACCATGCTACGCAACAACAACGGCGAGGGAATTCTCAACCTCCGCCGCCCCTGATTGATAATCAGGGGAATAAGCGATATATCCTCGAGCACTTTATCTCGAAGCGCTCGGTGCCTTTGAATAAGGGGCAGCGTACCGAGTACTTGGTACGCTGGCTGGGATATCCCCAAGAGTTCGACTCTTGGGAACCGATTGAGGTTCTGAGGGCCGAAGCCCCACACCTTTTGACTGAGTTTGAGAAGAAGTCTCAAACTCATAATGCGAAGTAGCATCAACAGTAGGTGTTGATGCATTCAGGGTATCAATTAAACCCTGAATTTCGGCGGGTACGGAAAAGCCACCGTACCCCCGCAACTCCTCCTCTGACAGACGAGGAGTTCCCTGCGTACACCGCGGGCAAACGAGGTGAGAAGGGACACCACACTTTAACCCATCTTTGATGTAAGCAAAATGGATGTATTCCATTTTGCCTGTTCTTGAGTGCTTTAAAAAGCGCTCGCGCATTACGTGAACTTTATTCACGTAATCATCTGGGCTTTTGTTGTAGTTGTCAACAAAAGCATTCCAACTATGAGTCAGGGCGTCTTTATCGTCCCTGTTCTTCCTTGACCCTTTCCGGCTCGAATAATATCGAACCTGGAAAAAGAGTTCAATAAAGTACAGACGTCTATCGTCTGTACTTCGATCGAATCGACGTGACTGGATGTCTTCGCAGTCATCCAGCACGTTGATATCGAATAACGCATACTAGCAGTCCCGTTTACGGTGACCGCCACTGTTGGGGGCAATAGCCCAGCCAGGGGTCCAAAACCCCACTCTGTACGGAACATGTGGTTCCGTACGATGATACGCTTTAGAAGCGGCAGCCGCCGCTTCTGTTCGAGCCCTTTTAGCAGGCGGAGCACCGCCTGCTTCAACACCACGCGCCGGGGTTAAATCACCCCGACGTGGAGAAGTACTTGGTCCAGGTGGGGCTCTGCGTTCCCGCAACCACCTGTGATAATCATTGTCGCTGTCATAGCTGACAGCGACACCAGAGTCGTCATCGCTGTTAGGCGATGAACACCTAGCGAGTTTCGACTCGCTAGATCCTTTAGTGGGGACATCTGTATCCCCATCACTTTGTTTGGAGTCAGAACTCCCGAACATGGCCCTCTTGGCAACACGCCATTCGGAAGTTGCCATCGTGCGAGATGTTGCATTAGCAACATCTCCCTGTTTCTTGTCAGATGCCGCCTTAGCAGCATCTGTGGTCGAAGACGGTACGTCTTCCGACCTTTGCGTAGTTGACGCTGCTAATGCAGCGTCACCGTTGTCACTCAACACCTCAGCACCTAGTGCTGAGGCGGAGGAAGAAGCTCCTTCATTGTTTTCAGCAGCGCTCTTTAGAGCGCCGCCGTGTGTCTTGACCATCGAGACGATGGTCAATCAGTTGGTGAATGAGAGATTCTGACCAACAAGTGCCACCCATGATTGGCCAAAATAAGAATTATTATTGGCCAACCACCTTAAGTGGGGGGTGATGTAATGGGGTGCCATTACATAATAGATATTCAAGTTAGAATATCACAGTTTAATTTCAGACGCGTTGTCTGAAATTTAAATAAGAGATTATAAGTTATTTTAATCTAAGAAGGAAAAGTCGATTCGGTATAAATACCGAATCTTGCAGGTTAACTAATAGTACAGTTATTTAAAGACTTGATATTATTATATTAATTAGTTAGTTACTATACTATTAGCCTCTAAACCACCCATTAAATAAACACTCTTAATTTTGCGTTCTTATGCATAAGTGAATATTTATATATATACTTTTAGTATAGGATTAGTTGTTACCAACTAATCCTGCCCTATATTGTATTGCGCGCTTCCTCGCAAAATACAGTGTAAGCCAGTAACAGGATCAGTCCTGTTACAGTGTACCCCTTTGTGTTTTTGCGCCCTTACAAGATGGTGCAACCCCATCGGCTGGAAAGGGGTATATATTTAGATAATCATTGACGGTTACTTTTAAGTTTCATTATAGTATGACTGAATCTTTAGGTAACTTTACATAATACACTTTTTTAATTTTATCTCTTTAATACAACTCAGCTGAAACTGACACGGCGCGTCGACCTTTGCGCACTATACAACCTTTGCATAATATCATGTCTGGTCAAAAGTGATCAGAACACGTAGTTCAAGATCTAACTTAGTGGAAATAAAGTTACGCTTATTTTCTAACGGATTATGAGCCCAAGGCTGGCTTAATTATCTCGTGGATTTTTATTGGCATTACGAGTGTGTTTTCTTGGATTATTACGTTTCCGTCACGTTGAACTAGTGGAAAGTCTGTGGTGAAGTGATTTTACAGTTATGGAAAAGACGGAAGTGAGCTATGTATCGAAAGGGTATAAAGTGTTCCGGTCGGATAAGAAGTAACTAGCGAGGATTGGAGTTGGCACTGAAGTAACCTAAAAGTAGCAGATAAAAAAGTGGTTGACTTAGATATATGACTTAGTAATACTCAATAGATTCTAATTTCCCCTTTAGCCCAACAGTCGTTTGCAACCTTCCAGCAATCCTTCTTTACCGTTCCTATACTGAAACCAAGTTTAATACAAAAAGGTCTGTAAGTGAGCATCTAAGTGAGAGACAACAGTTATCTGGGGCCACTAGAGCTGGGAGCAGCCCGAGACCCTTTGGGAAAGTGTGTTACAAAGTGTTTGGTGACTAATTGGTTCGGACGTTAGTACTAAGAACCTGGGAAGTTTAAGCAGAAAGGATAGATTTATTGTCTTCTTGTGTTGTAATTTGAGTGGAAACACCGAATTTAAGTTCCTTCACGACACTTCCCCTTGTTGTAAGGAATAGTGGAGTGACGTTTGATATTTGACTATTGATTTACTTTAAGACGAGTGATTATGATGATAATGAGGTGCCGACCTCGAGTGATGCATTGAAGGCCGTTATGAAATGTATTAAGGACATCACGGTGCACTTGACGGCCTGGAAGAAGGGAAGGGCAAGCGTTCAGTTGGTAGTGTCTCCTCCGGGTCGAGGAAGGGCTCCCCGGTACGTGTGAAAGACACGGAGTTTCGCGATATCCTGCGAAACTACCGTCCGTTCGGTCAGCAGATGACTCTGCAAGACCTGGCCGAGGAAGAAGGTGTGGAAGTTGGCGCATGACCACGCCCGAATGTGAATGCAGCACCCCGTGAGGCAACGTCCGGAGTGCCTGAAGTAGGCGGTATGAATATACCTGCTGAACAGATGCACGTCCGAATTCCGGTCATGCGGGACACAAAATCCCAAAGCTGGCAGTTGAAATGTTATTGGGGGAAGGAGTTACACCCAGGCCTAGGTGCCGGGTGTAAGCAGTGGGCATACTTATTCATGGAGGCCATCGAGATTGGAGCGCTAACATCTGGTTTCAATTGGACCGATAGGTTAAACGAAAACAAGCTCGGTAAACACCTAGAGGGCATGGCCGCGGAATATTTCGGCTTGAACATTGGCTCGTGGTCGCAGATGTGACCGCAGTTGCATTACGTTTTAAAGCAGATGAGGTTGGGATTCGATGCCAATATATCCCACCACCAAGTTGCCTTGTGGTTTGCCGCAAAAAAGATTCTAAAACGACATGGACGCAGCATTATTTGTACTTTGTAGCTCTGGCCCGAGAACATGGGTCGAGTCAAAAGTTAATTGTGGAAAATATCGTCAAGTTTGCCGCACCCAAGCTGAAAATTATGCTGATGGCCAGGTATGATCCTGCTAGACAGGACTCTGTGCCACGCTCAAGATCTTATTGCATGGGACCAAGATCTGGTAGACGATGCGTTCAAGGCAGGGCTTCCGCCAAGAGCAAGCGCATTCAGTCACCCCAAGTGGAAACAGCCCAGGGGTTGCAAAACCAGACATTTTTTAAAAAGGAAAGTCTGGTTTGGCAAATCTGAATTGAACCAGACCTTTAACCAGACATATACCAGACAGACTGCGCACTTATAGGTACGGTTTGGAGATGTGGCTTTGAAATTACGTAACCAAATGGCCTAATGGTAAATTCTCGCAACTTCCGGATGGTTCGAACTTCGGGCCGGTACGCTCATCTATGCAGTAAGTTTTATTTTAATTTTGGGTCATTCACGCGAAACGTGAAGCGGTGCATCCCAAAAGTAGGTAGATGACTATCTCAAGATATGCCATTTAAGGCCATGATTCTTCTAACACAGGAACGGTGAAAACCATAGTTCCACGACAGAATAATTCCATGTCCTTTCATTTTGCGCTTATTGAACCACTGCCCGCAGGCTCAACCTTGTCATGTAGAGACATAAACGCGATTATACACTGAAATACAGGAGGGAGGATGGAAACGGCTGAGCAGCGTTACAAAATCAGAATGGCAAGCAAAGTCCTCTACAGACAGGTCTATTCTAAAATCTTTTCTACGAACAATACTAAAATATCAAATAGTAGAAGGAAAGTTCGAAAGAGGATCGATGCTGAATATATCATCATCCATTCCGTCCTCATTCAAGTGCGAAAGGTCCGTCTCAGCAACTTTGTCCATATCAACATCCGCAACTGCCTCATCGGGAGCGTCGGACGGATCGTCAACTGTTTCATCTTCGATCTCGCGCAAGGTATATCTGCTAAACGCGCAGCGTTAGACTTGATAAAGACCAACTTCTCCACCTTGTCATTGTTGAGTCTGTTGCGGAGTTTTGAATGGACAAAACCCAAAAGTGGATAAGTTTCTCTCGGATGCCGCGCTCGATGTGGCCATCGAGAAAACAGTGAGTGCTATTTGTTGCAGCACAGGCCAAGCACTGCCATCCACCTTCCAGTACTGAATGGCTGTCTTCTGTCCAGTAAGAAGCATTTCGTACCGGTCATTTCTGTCTGTTTTGTCATCGGTTGCCGATACCAAGAATTCATTTAGTTGTTGGCGCAACAGACGGCGGCGCTGCGGAGATACCGCTTCGGTAGATCCGTCCACAGGAATGATACAGAGCTGTTCCTCCACATCCTTGCATGTCATGAATCAGCTTTTCTCCCTAGTATCGAGGATCGAGACGATATGCGATGGCATGTGCCTGTCCTTACAAAAACTTAAAACGGTCCTTAATGAGGTTGCTGACATATGCCATCTCTGTGCAGGTGAGATTGTGAGAGGGAGGCTCAAGAGCATACTCAGTCAGTAGGATGAAATCAGGATACACTTCGCCGACCGGGCACGCATCCGACTGGTACTTGACGATCAGAAGATCGATTGGATTCAGGAGATGGAGGCACTTTTTCAGCTCCTGCTGGAAGTCGGTGTCTGTGATAATGGCCTTCACATCGACTCTTTGATCTTTTTTGTGAGGTGGACAGGTGGAAACTTGCCATCACCCGCCAAAAAATCACGCTCGCTCACGATGCCGCAGAGAAGGGATTCTGATGCCAGGACGGTCTCAAAAGTTCTTTTCAAGGAACCCCATCTGGTCGGCGCAGGTAGGGATAAGGTGCACAAGTCCAGTGGCTTCTGCAATTTTCGCAGCTTATCACGGAAAGCATGATGGTTAGTGAAAAACTTGACAACAGTCATCACATCCTCAACAAACTTTTGCAAATACTCAAAAGGATAATTATCTGGAAATGTCGCTGCAGCTTGACCGCGCTTCTTGGTCTTCGTGACCGCGAAGATATCTTTCACGAGCAGATGCAAGCCGTGGGACGCACAGCCCTGGAACCACTTGGATGGAAACTCCTTCCTCAGCAGCTCCCATGCCTTTCTGTTCGTGATCGTTTTATCCGTCACCACGCCCACAATTTGCATTTGGGTCTTCTTGATAACGCGACTGATGTCTGCCGCGATCCAGTCAGCATTATGGCTCTGACCACCAGGCGCAATACTTTCCAAAAAGATCGACTTTTTGTGTGCTGGGAGGGTAGCCATGTAGTTGATAATAGATTCCCTATTAATGTTTGACCAGCCATCAGATATTAAGCAACCCTGCTTGGAGGCCGCGCCAATGAACGAGTAACATTGCTCCTTCATGCTGGCATAGCATTTCTCCAGAAGCGGTCCTCCCAACTGTCTTCTGTTAGGCAAAACGTCAGATCCAGGGCACAAGATCTCCAATGCTTTTTTGAGGTGAGGATCCTCAACGTTTGTAAGGAGGTGCCGGTATGGAAAAAATGCATAGCCAGTTCTTGTTGGAACAAAGCCTTTTGCGTCGATGTTACCTTTGGCTGAAGGAATTGCCTCATAGTAGGCTGAGCGGCGGCTCTTTGTATCGCAGTTTGCGAAGCTGATGCAGTCGTTGCGGCACCGCCCGATCGTTGCCTTTTCTTGTAATGGACGTACGTGGGTACCCAATCAGGTACGGCCGCAACACCTCCTGCACATCGTACCTCATCTTGTCCTAGAGTAATAGCCTGCAAGTGTTTTTCGAAGTTCTTGCATTGTACCATCGAATGAGCTTTGACAAGATCTACTTTCTTTCTGGTGGAAACGAGATCTTTGCAGTAGAGACATGTAATGATCTATTTCTCAAAGGCATTACTGTCCGTTGAAAAATCTGACTACACCGAGCTCAGGGGAGGACCGGGCCTCTTTCGAGGGTTGGAAATTTGGGAAGTATTGCCTTCTTGTCCTTGCATATCGGTATCAATATTGTCGGCCATCCTGGGAAGATCAGCTAAAGATCAGACCAAAACTTTTCCAAAAATTTCATTTCAAACTCCGCACTTTTATTATCCTTTATGAGGTCAAATGACTATATTGTGCCAGACATGAACCCCGAAAAAAGATGTCTGGTTTAATCCCAAACCAGACAAAAACCAGACTTAATTAAACCAGACGGTGCCAACCCTGAAACAACCGGGGGTGCTATACCTGTGGAGATAAAGGGAATATACAGAAGTATTGCCCGGAAAATGACGTAAAAGTGATGGAAATCAGAATGGAAGGCAAAAAAAGAAACCAAGTGACGGATGTTCAAGGAAGGTTGTGCTGTCGACGATGGAATCCAGCTTAAATGAAAGAATGACTACGTGTGGAAACGATAAAATAAATGAAAACACATGGATTATCGACAGTGTATCTAGTAGACACCTAGTGTCGAACGCTAATCTACTAGAAGACGCTAGAGAGTGCAGTCCAAGCGACACGTTTGCGCTCCCGATGGAGGTATGCTTAAAGCTACCAAAGTCGGGAAAAGCACGTTGCGGACGTTGTGACGAGTTTTCAACGGTCATTGTATTGACCGAATTATACTTGGCGCCGAAATTGGCAAAAATCTGATTTCGTTTGGCAGACTGCGCGAAAGGGGTGCACCATCACCAACGATGGTCACCAAGTGCAAATAATGTTGAAAGGATCAAGGTTGTTTTATATCAAGACATATGGATCCGTGTTTGAGGCAAATTTAACGGTAGATAAGAAGAGTTACAACGCAAATGGTTTCGCGAGCATGGTGTCAAGTAGTGTGTTAGAAGACGTCGCTGCTGACGTCCACACTGGAAGCCTACACCACTTTCATGTGTGATTGGGTCACCCGGCCTATGATACCATCGAAAGACTGGCCAGGGACCCCAGGTCGGGCATAGTCCTCACGGACACCAGTAGACCGAATTGCCTGACCTGTGCTGAAGGCAAAGCAACGCAAAAGGCTCAACCAAAGGCAGATATCGGTTTAAATTCGCCGATTGAAAGAATTGGAGGAGTGATTTGCAGCGACCTAAAGGGTCCCATCACTCGTCGGGACAGGCGTGAGAATAGATATTTGATTGTCTTTGTGGATCATTTTTCAAGTTACGTACGCGTGTTTGCTGCACGTACCAAGGAGAGGGAGGCCAAGATGTTCGGACATTTCATGGTTCGAAAAAAATGGGTTTTGTGCCGTGTACACATGCTGCGCACGGACGGCGGTGGCGAATATCATAACGTCGATCTCCTCTGCAAACAGACTGGTATTTGCCGCCAAATTACTGAAGCTGGAAATCATTCTTCGAATGGAATAGCGGAGCGGATGAACCGGACCATCTTTAATATGATCCGGTGTATGATATTCGGATAAGGAATTCCGTTGGTTTTCTGGTCGGAGGCGGCTGCGTATGCTGCGTACATACCCAACCATACCCCGACAAAATCTAATCAAGTTCGCCTACCACCTATTGAAGTGTTTACGGGAAAGCGACCAGTGCCCACTGATATAGTGCTTTTTGGTCCCCGTGCATGATTTGAGGAACCAGAAAAAGAAAACTCTTGCACGACATGCTGAGTGCGCGTTGATTATAGGCAAAATGAAGAGACGAATGGTTACAAGATACCGCTGCTAAGAGATCGAGTGGTAGCGGTGACGAGGCATGTCACCGCAATCGATACACTGAGTGAAGAAGCAAGCATCAAGATCACAAAAACTCTATAAGATGAAGTCGAAGGTGACTTGTAGGAACAAGCGAGATTACGCCCGCAGAAAGAGCTGGAAAAACGGCGCATTTCGAGCGCAAAAGTAAGAATCAAGCAACCCGTAATAGGTGGGGAACGAGTGAAAACAACAGGTCAAAGTACTCGCAAGTCAAGTAGGAAGAAGAAGAAAACACCAAAGGACAAGGAGTACGAGGGGTCACGACAGAGGAAGGCGGTCTCAAGTAATGTCACTTCGAGTGGCACTGGTGTATATGTTAAAACTGACGACCATGGCGACGGACAAGGTGTTGAAAGTGCGCTATACGCATTTGCTGTATGTTAACCGAAGGTTGAAATGAATGTTACGTTATTGGTGGAGCCTAATCCTAAAGTTTCAGGGAGGCGCATGCAGATGTGCATAGCAAGATGTGGTGTAATGGGGTGCCATTACATAATTGATATTCAAGTTAGAATATCACAGTTGAATTTCAGACGCGTTGTCTGAAATTCAAATAATAGATTATAAGTTATTATAATCTACGAAGGAAAAGTCGATTCGTTATAAATACCGAATCATGCAGGTTAACTAATAGTACAGTTAGTTTAATACTTGATATTATTATATTAGTTAGTAATTACTATACTGTTAGCCGCTAACCACCCATTTAATAAACACTCTTAATTTTGCGTTCTAAAAGACAAGTAAATAGTTATATTTACTTTTAATATATGATTAGTTGTTACCAACTAATCCTGCCCTTATTGTATTGCGCGCTTCCTCGCAAAATACAGTGTAAGCCCGTAACAGGATCAGTCCTGTTACACCTGGTAGCACTTTGTGGTCCGTCCTAGCGACCACAGTTCCGTTCCGCTAGTCAACTAGCGGAGCGAAGATTAAGAGCCGCTCGGCATCATGTCGCGAGACATGACGCCTGCCGAGCGAAAGAGAACGCTGGAAGTGGTGACGGGACACTTCCCTCACTTCACGTCTCGTAATAAAGACGCGACGGTAGAAATGGTTCGGTCCATGGGGACCGACATCCTTACTTTCCTACTGGATAAGACCCCGGAGGAAGCGATGGAGGTGGTGCATCGCTTTAGGCGAAACCACCTCAAAACACCATCACGGCCCGCGCAAGAGGCAGCGCGGACGGCACCTGCAACGCGTAGCGTTGAAGTGGTAAAGGCGCGAGTACCGCCCTTTACCGGCGAAGGGGCGAGTCCCTTCGTAGATGGTTCGCAGAGGTGGAAGATGCCATCTCTGCGCAAACTATTGTTGACGAACGTCAACAGGCGTACTTCGCCACAACATGTCTTGGCGGCAGAGCCAGGGCATGGGCGATGAGTCGCAGAGCCACTGATGACTCTGCGTTCCTGACTTATCAGGAATTAAAAGCTGAGCTAAAGCTCAACTTTGAAGCTCCAGAAATGGAGCTAAGTAGTCGGGCAGGAGTTCATGGAACTCCGGCAAGGTAAGCTTGACCTTCAAGCTTACGCTCAGAAGACGCAATATTGTCGTGAAGGAACTTAAATTTTCGAGGTTTCCACTCAAAAACAACACAAGGAAGCGATACAATACACCTCTCTTGCTTAAACTTCCCAGGATCTTGATACTTACGTCCGAACCTTAATACAAAGTTACTGAAAATGGACACTTCATGGTAACACTCAGGATGCCCCTTAACTTAGGTAATCGCAGAGGATCTTTATCACGCTTTAACACGCGTTCACTTAAAGGTGTCCTCGGGTTGTACTTAGTTTTTGTATAGGTTTAGAGAGAAGGTTTTGTTAGGTGGAGGTCGACTGGTCACGGAGGGGGAAATTTGATTATATTAAAAGTATTAAGAAATCTTATATCTACCTTCAGTATCTGTTCACCCTGTTACTTCTTGGTTACTTCAGCGCTGGCTTCAATACCGAAAACTCACTTCATGGCCGACTACGACACCGTATACTCTTTATGTATACTTTACGTATACACTTCACCATAAACTCCAGCCACTTCACCACAACCGCCCCTTGCGCAGCTTCAGCGTAGGCGAGCAAAAACAAGCAATCCATGTACTTCTTAATTGCCATACTTCAGATATTTATGTGAAGAATCTTCATTCATAGTCGTAGCAAAAACCCGGAACATCACTCTTCTTGCATATGTTCATCAATCTTTTCCAGGTACTCTCGCGATCAAAAACCATATCGAGTCGCGACTATGAAATAATAATCACTAAATATGCGGGGTGCAGACGCAATACATTCCCTCTTCACACGCTCCTTATGCAGTTCCGATGAGACATAAGTTAATGCCGCCGACACGTCACCAACCTCAACGCGGCGCAGTAAGAGAAGAAGCTCACCCAGCTTAATTCATCCATTTCCATTTTCATCGATTTCATCCAAAAGACGGTGCAAGTGTTCAAGAACTGTAGCAACTTGTGCCTGGCGCTGTAAGGATTCTTGCTTTAAGCGGCTTTCAAGACGACGTCAGACTTGGTTTGGCGTTGTAGTCTGTATGTAACTAACCGCTTCTCCACAAGACTCAATCAATGATAAACTTAGGTCTGATCCAGCAACCAAAACGTCTGGCATCTGCATCATTACACTCTTGTGGCAAATCAATGGGTCCGTGCTGTTTTTTTTTTCTGGCTTAAACTGAAACTCGATGCTGGTTGGGGACAAAACGGGCTCCATTTCATTCGCGCCGGCAACATATTGCGCCCCAATACTAAAACTATGGCCGTTGAGCTCCAACAATTCCTTATCGTTCGAGCTGTCCAGGTGAATGCTGAATGTAGCAGGCAAAATTGTGTAAAAGTTGTGTAAAACCCCTATAAATGGGAGGTTAAAACCATTGTCCACCAGCACCAAAATGGTGTAGTGGGAAGGCTGGCATCCCTCCACGCGGTTGATTGCGGGTTCAAAGCCCGTAGAGACCGAATGCCCTAATCAGGTGCGAGTCACCAAGGAATGGTTCAAAATACGATCGCTTGCGGTAAACGCTTCGGTGCTGTCGTGGGGGAGTCGTTACATCACCGTAGTACGAAAACAAGGTTCCCGCCGGTAAATCCTCACTCTGAGTGCACCCAATAGGATCTCGTCTCAGTCAATAAGTACGAACAGCGGTAGTAGTCGGAGTCGTAAGGTCCAGTAATCGCGGTATGGGCTGTATCCCTTCAATGTGGCTACGCAAGTGTGTGACGCGGATCGGCGTAAGCCGTGGCTCCAAACAGGCGTAATAGCAGATCGGGTTCTACGACCAACTTGGAGGGTATCATGTTTCAGAGGTCATGTCGTATCAGAGATCTGTCACTTGATTGGTCCAAAAATCCCCTTGTATACAGACGTATATCTGTGTACTCATCCAGAACTGTCGTGGACTAACATGTCGTGGACGAACACATATCACGTTATTGGCCAAAGACCATCCAATCAGATGCGAACATATATCTGCATACTTTCCCAGGTCTGTCGTGGACTAACATGTCGTGGACGAACACATATCCCGT
>CM047592.1:4135788-4176025 GCA_026184515.1 Peronosclerospora sorghi | reverse complement strand
GAGTCTGTCGTGGACGAACACATATCACGTGATTGGCCAAAGACCATACAATCAGATGCGAACATATATCTGCATACTTTTCCAGGTCTGTCGTGGACTAACATGTCGTGGACGAACACATATCACGTGATTGGTCAAAGACCATCCAATTGAAAATCCCATTATAATTTCATGCAAAATCAGATTGCCATTCTCATCCTCCACAGGTGCTCCGCGCGTCCTCAAACTTCCACATGTCTACTCCAACTCCAGCAACTTGTCATATATGGCTCCATCCGGTAAGTGCCTTACCAACCATAGCATTTAATCTTTTCTTCTTCCCTTGATATGTATCACCTTTTTCAGTGTAACAGGTGGTTCTCTCGCTTCGTTACACTTCTGAGGGCGAGTTTACACATTCGGCTCCTGCCCCATCATACTGAGGCTCAGCTGTTACTGCTTAAGCTCAGTCGTTGTTTTTCTTCTGTGTCTCTCGCGGTTGTTATGCAGGTTTTACACCGATAACACCCCAACTAGGTGTTTCTTCGCATAACCGCCATCGACACTCAGGTTTACTGCCCCTGTGGCTTGCTTATTTTTTCTTCTCACCTTGTGCCTCTCCGTACAGGTTTTGCACCTGTTGAACCTCATTGGTTATCTCTTCGTACGGGATTCGTTGACGCACAGGCATAATCATATCATGTTGTGTTAGATGTACAGGTTTTGCACCTTTTGGACCGTGATAGGTATCTCTTCGTATCATCTTGTTGTCGCCGTACAGGTTTTGCACCCTTATGACCTCTTGAGGTATCTCTTCGTACGATCTTTGTCTTGTTATGCGGTTCTCCGTGTTGTTTTCAATGGATGTACAGGTTTCACACCTTTATTACCCTGACAGGTTTCTCTTCGTACGATCTTTGTTGGTGCCGTACAGGTTTCACACCTTTAGCACCCTGACATGTTTCTCTTCGTACGATCTCATTAATACGCGAATTTCACATCTTAATACTGATTCATGGAGCACTCATAGGCTCACTCTCCATATTACCATCGTCATAGTTAACCATATTGCGTCAGCAAAATTAAATTGCGTCGTGACTCATCCACATGTTCCAGCAAACTTCCAGTCCTTGTTCAAACATGTATCTTTCTTTTTGTATTCTGCTTTTATTTTTGTTATGCCACCTAATGCAACCAACTCGGGTCCACATTCTACTCATCGCAACCAACATGGGTTCGTGATAGGGATGTACTACATCTTCAGGGTCTTGTCACACTGGTTTTATTTTTCTTGATATTTTCTTGAATGTCTTGTTATTTTTCTCCTTATACTTTTTATCTTGTGAGGCTTCTACATCTCAGCCTCAGCTTCATCCTATTCTGCTGGGTTCCGACTTCCTTTAGATTCAACAGCATTATCTTCCACAGAGTATGAACCACCATTTATGTCCGCCCCTTGTTCCACGGTCTCACTTCCTTGGTGTTGACGATGTCCTTTCTTCGGTTTACTCATGTTTCGAGTGATCACAAATACTTGTGGTGACCGATATCCACCATCTTCCCCAACAGTGACTTCAGTGGTATCCACTTGTGCCTCATTACTTGGATTACTTCTGAAGTCGTCGAACGATTTAGCAGTCGCCTCCGGGGGGTCCTCACTCTTATCCCTTTCTGGAGGACCATCTGCATTGGCATAAGCCGAGACATCTGTTGCTTCAGTAGTCGCTGACATATTCTTTTTTTCTTCTTCTTTTTCTTCAAATGTAACTTGTTTATTTGTTTTTTCTTGTATATTTTTTCTTTTCTTGATCCTCGTCCATAGTGAGTGATCTTTCCAAGCAAAATGTATCATTTTTCTTGTTTTCTTTTACACTTAAAGGTGAACGCGGTGTCGCTTTCACATTGTTCGACAATGCCCCCCCCTTTCTCTCGACAGTGGTTGCAACGCACTGTGGGGTTAGGCGTTTAACTGTGCGGCCACTTGGTCCTTGGTTAGTTCCCCGGACTTCAACTTGCTCCGCATCTCGGCCATATCTTCGATGAACTTCCGACAATACTTCACATCATGACCGACTGTTTTACAATGCTCACACGCCTGCAACGTCCAACATCTGTCTTTATCGTGTTCTCTTCGATTGCAATGTTCACACACCACGCCCCCATAATTGTTATTTTGCGCACTCGTTCGTGCACCTCTGTCGTCATAATTAGAGCGTGACCGCTGCATGGCATGTACTTCTCCGCCCATCACATGTACGCTAGGTTGTACATCTTCATATACCGCTTCAGCATCCTTGCGTGCATTCGCTTTCTTTCCTGGCCTTGTCAAACGTGCTTCATGCTTCGTCAACACCCTTTCCAATTCTTCAATATTATTGAAAGTCATATGCTGATATTGCATTTGTATGACACGATCATGAATAGTGTCAAAGAATTGCTGGATGTGCTCTTCCAACAATGAGGTGTAACGGAAATCTCGGAAGTCCATTCCATCTCGTAACGCCGCGGCATTTAACCGGTATAGATAAGTGGTCGCTGGCTCGTCTTTTTTCTGTGTCAATTCGGAATACATGACCCTAGGCAACACTTTGTCCACACGAAACTTCCGTTGAAATAAATCTATCACCGCATTCCAATCATACTTCACGGTATCCGCCAAGTGTTCATACCACCAAGACGCCGTGTTCGTCAAACTATCCACAAACATTCCTAGCCGTTGATCGTCATCCCAACGTGAGATGTTTGCCACATGGAAAATCTTGTTACCCATGCCCTTGCACTCCCCGCGTCTTGTCTATTCCCGTCAAATTTCTTGATCTCTGTATTCTGAATGATAGCTGTGACAGGCTGACCTGATGATGCCCACGATTTGTGTCTTTCACTTGACATGCTGTGTCTTGATGGTTTCGGCGGGCTCGGATATAACTTTTCCGGAACCGCCGCTCTTCGATATGCTGCACTAGTCGCCCCTCTCGTAGTATCAGGCGTGCAACTAGCTGATAGAGATGCTGTAATTTTAGTCAACTCCTCCAAACTTAGGTGTCCGTCTTGCATCATTTGGACTAAATTTGCCACCACTGGGTCCTGTTGTTGCGACACTGGTCGTGGTGGTGACATGATCTCGTCCTCATCCGAGGAAAATTACAACTTCTTCTGTACTCGACGGTCAGGTTTTGGTATCCAATCCACAGTGTCCTTCAACTCATCGTCATTACACAGCTCCTGCATACCCGGCGGTTTAGACTCTTTCACCGGTGTGTGAGTGGTGTCTGCCACAATGTAATAACTTGGACTGACATCCGTAGCCTTTCCGGTAAAACATCAAGGATGTTTCCCACTGGTTTTCCGCTAATAATAGTGACACCATCAGACCAAGATCTTTTGCGGTACGATCCAGATTGAAGTCACATGCATTATCGAATTCTTCTCGTCGTACGAACTCATAGCCACAATTTTAAAGCAGCGTTTCAATAGCTTCAATTGACTCTTTTAATCCCCCAAAAGAAGTAAGATCTTCTTTAACTCTAAAATTAGGGGCAGCTCTTTCCACCTTGCGAATCTCATATAATGAAAACCAACTATGTGAGTCACCAGGTAGCTTCAGTACATGCCGTTGATACCGTGCCATTCTTTCACAGGACTCAGAGAAAGTTTATGTTATCTCATGGTCCTCCTGAGAGAGCTGTAACATAAAGACCAGCTCTTCCTCTCCCTCAGTAGACACTAAAGCCATTTTGTGTGTGAAATTGTATTAATTCGACGTGAAGTCCCGGGTCGCGGCACCAGTTGTCGTGAAGGAACTTAAATTTTCGAGGTTTCCACTCAAAAACAACACAAGGAAGCGATACAATACACCTCTCTTTCTTAAACTTCCCAGGCTCTTGATACTTACGTCCGAACCTTAATACAAAGTTACTGAAAATGGACACTTCATGGTAACACTCAGGATGCCCCTTAACTTAGGTAATCGCAGAGGATCTTTATCACGCTTTAACACGCGTTCCCTTAAAGGTGCCCTCGGGTAGTACTTAGTTTTTGTATAGGTTTAGAGAGAAGGTTTTGTTGGGTAGAGGTCGACTGGTCACGGAGGCTGAAATTTGATTATATTAAAAGTATTAAGAAATCTTATATCTACCTTCAGTATCTGTTCACCCTGTTACTTCTTGGTTACTTCAGCACCGGCTTCAATACCGAAAACTCACTTCATGGCCGACTACGACACCGTATACTCTGTATGTATACTTTCCGTATACACTTCACCATAAACTTCAGCCACTTCACCACAATATTTGCTGTCAAATATTGTGTATGAGCCGGTGCCCCTGCTATGCAGGTCACTGGCTTCATGAAGGGACTCAATGATGGTCCCGTCAAACAGAGTCTCTACCGGAACCCACCAGAGACTCTAAGGGATGCCATTGATATGAGCATCCGTGAGGAGTTCAGCATGCAATCAGCGTCATCGCATGTTGGGTACAGCCGAAGGGCTCAACAGCCCTTCGCTTTTGACATGCCGCAACGGCATGTCAACAATCAGCAGTCGGGCAGACGAAGTTCACACTTCGTCTCAAGAAACAGCCACCCGCGCCAGAGCATGGGCGGTGGAGGTCCATAGCCGATGGACCTATCGGTTGTGGTTTCTTCGAACTCGAAGCAACCGAAATTTAAGAAGAACATTCGCTGCAAACGAGGCACGAAAGTGGGGAATTTTGCCCATGAGTGTATGGCACCGCTTCCGGTGCCACGCAGTCAGCGGACGGAACCGTCCGCTGCACGGCGACACCAACAGGGTGATGTCCCTGTTGGTGCAAAAAACGTAAATCACCAGTAGGGGCGGGGCGCCCTACTGGGGATGTTATCCCACATGCCGACATAGGGCATGTGAGGGTAATAGCCCCAGACGGGACTATGTCCTGTCAAAAGTGCAGGGTGATGGGAAGCCTCTTATCACCCTGGAGGCTAAGCCGCACGGGAGCGATGTCCCCATGCGAGCTTTGTTTGACACAGGAGGGTCAAATAATTTCGTTAGAAATCAGAGTCTAACGCTGTTGAGCTTCGGGTAGGTAGAGACCCCAAGAAGTATGTTATCAGTCCGGTTAGCAACAGGTGCAACCGTGACTATTCCAAAGCGTGTGATTAAAACACGCTTCGAGTTGAATGAACTGTCATTCGAGGATGAATTCATCGTCCTCTATTTAGATGACAAGTTCGATGTGATACTTGGAATCCCATGGATGTCCAAGTTTAAACCTTCGATCGACTGGGCTAACCTATCGATCGACTGCGGCGTATGCACATGATCTGATCACCCTGTTTGTAATACGGCTGTATCATAGGATACAACCGCAGCGTCAGACAGTCTGGTGGATAGCGATGGCACCACCAGGTCTGTCCTGACACGATCAGCGGAAGCTACCTCCGCTGGTGAGAGTCCAGAGGGACTACCACAGGCAACAGAAGAGTCGTTGCGTGTTGGATAGAAACATTCCACGGGTGATAAAGACCACCGTGAGAAGAAGTGATATCCACGCTTGGAAACACCCACCGTGATAATGAAGTGATATCCACGGTGGGAAACACCCACCGTGAGAATGAAAATGCATCCACAGTGGGAAACACCCACTGTGCGACCGAAGCTTCCAACACGACGAATGAATTCCGTGTTGATGAGAGTGAACTCACGATCGAGTGCAATCGTGAGCACAGCTCCGTGGTTGCCAGTGCCCACCACGTTGCGTTAGCCATGCACACGGGTGATAAAGACCACCGTGTCGCAGAAAAGGCGGCCGATCAGACGAGCACATCTGATCGCCAAAACTCCATGGTAGGTAGTGGACACCATGATGATGAGTATTCGCACACGGTGAATCGTAATCACCGTGTAGCAGTCAATCAGACGAGTGCGTCTGATTGCATGGACAGTTCCGTCGAGATGATCAACGTCTTGACGCAAACGGATACCGGATTAGCTACCCAGTCTCTGTTGATGGAACACCCTCCGAAAGAAGGTTCGGAGGTGATGGCTCTTCCAGCGCTAAGCTGGAAGAAGTTTATGAGAAACTTGCACGATGATCAGATCGAACAGATCTGTATTATCGTAGCAACAAATGATGTAGTGGATATTCGTGAACGAATATCCACATTACAAGTGGAAAACATTGGGAACGAGGTTCCCAATGATCAAACGAGAGTTCAGCGCTTTGAAGCGCAGAGCTGGGAGTCGCTTAAAGCGACCTCCCCATTTTATGAGGTATTTCGGGAATACTCTGACGAGAAGAAGTACCTAGCTCCCTAAGGATAAGGGAACTCGTCATGAGATTGACCTCGTGCCAGGCACGAAGTATTGTGTTACGCGGCAATGGTCGTTGCCGCGTGATCAGGTAAAAGCGATCGACGAGTTCTTCGAAGATCGTCGTAAATCAGGCCAAGTTCGGGAGTCTATCTCACCGCACTCTACCCCCACCTTTTGTGTGAAGAAGTCCACAGGTGGGTGGAGAATCGTTCATGCTTACAACAAGCTGAACGCAGCGACGGTACCGGCACAGACACCGATACCGCGGAAGGATGTCATCATAGATGGCATGTGCGGGAGCACCATCTTTAGTGCTCTCGATCTAAGAGATGGATTTTATCAAATCCTAATGCGTGAGAAGGATATCCCTCTCACGGCAGTAAGCACCCCAAGCGGCATGTTTTGGGAGTGGCTTGTTATGCCACAGGGGCTTCGAAATGCCCCTGCTAAGTTTAACAGATGCGTAACGCATCTATTACGCCCGGTGAGAGAATTCGCACCGAGTTATTTCGATGACGTGTTCATCCATAGTAAGGGTGAACACGATAAAAGCGATGTAGATGTCCATAGGGAGCATCTACGTCGAGGGTTAGAGCTTATGCGTAAGCATAAGCTCTATGCAAATCTGAAGAAGTGCACTTTTGGTGCACCTGAGATACCCGTTCTTGGATGCTTTGTGTGCAAGAACGGGGTGCGTCCTGATCCAGAAAAGATCAGGGTGATCGTTGAATGGCCTACGCCAAACAACGTTAAGGAACTTCGAAAGTTCCTTGGGTTGGCAACATATTTGCACAAGTATTCGTGCAACTATGCTGGGTTGATACGACCTCTTTCTGAATTACTTAAGAAAGATGTAGAATGGCATTGGGATACCCAATGTCAAGATGCTTTTGATGCAGTCAAGCAAAGCTTGACTGAAGCGCCTGTCTTGGCTATAGCCGATAACGAGCGTCCGTTCCACGTCGTTTGCGACGCGAGCGATTTCGCTATTGGCTGTGCTTTGATGCAGCGTGATCACGATGATCGTGATCGCGTAATCTGCTATCAATAGCGTCAGTTGCGCCCAGCCGAGCGCAACTATCCAGTGCATGACAACGAACTCCTTGCCATGAAGTACGCACTGGCCAAGTTTCGGATCTATCTATTGGGAGATAGACCGTTTGTGGTTTACACGGACCATGCGTCGCTACGCACGGCCGTGAATTCACCACACATTTCTCAAAGAATGGCTCGATGGCTGTCATTCTTTGCTGAGTACAACTTTACGGTTGAATACAAACCCGGAAAGTTGAACGAGATAGCGGATGCGCTATCACGAAGGCCCGATTACGAGACGAAACCGTCCGTAACCGAAGGGGACAGTGCAAACGCGATCCGTTGCACTGCTTTGTCGTCGTCAATTATACGACAAGTACGCGAGGCGTACAAAACAGACGAGGAGACACGTCTGTTGATTAATTACTTACGTAATCAATCAAGTGAGAAACGCGACGAACTCCCAGAGTTCCTCCGCGCTTGCGTGCATCGATATCGACTGCACGATGGTCTGCTGATTACAGCACAAACCAAAAAGATGAAAGTCGCATCGTCGTTCCAAACTACGATGATATCAAACATCAAATTATGTTTGAGTATCATGATGCACCGATTTCGGGGCATCAAGGTCGAGAGAAGACATACGCTTCTCTCGCACGTGACTTTTACTGGCGAAACCAGTACAAGTGGGTACGGAAATACGTACGCGTTTTCGAGATTTACCAGCGCGTTAAGCCTGCGCAGTCTGCACAGGCTCCGCTGCAATCTCTGCCGGTTCGGACAGAGTGTTGGAAGTCCATTTCAATGGACTTCGTATTCGGTCTTCCACCCGACAATAGTCGGAAGACTGGAATAGTGGTCTTTGTAGACCGTTTCAGTAAGATGGTACATCTTACTGCAGTATCAGCGAATGTAACCGCCGCTCAAACAGCGCGGATATTCGTTGATACGGTATTCCGTTTGCACGGAATGCCGGAAGACATTGTCTCGGATAGAGATCCGAGATTTACAGGACGTTTCTGGCAAGAAACGTTCTCATTGTTGGGAACCCAGTTGAAGATGTCAACTGCGGACCATCCGGAAACGGATGGGCAGACGGAACGGGTTAACCGCGTTCTCGAAGGCATGTTGCGGTCATACGCACATTCCTTTGAACAGTGGAGTGACTATCTGCCACTCACTGAATTCGCGATTAACATTTCGGTGCATGCTTCAACTAAGCATACACCGTTCTACGTGAATGCCTTAAGGCATCCACGAACCCCAGCTTTACTTGGCGGTACGCCAAATCTAAGTGGGGGAGGGACCCGCTCAAATTTTGAGCGAGCCAATGCGCAAGTTGCAACTGCAACTTGTGAACAAAACGATGGCTCTTCTACTGAAAGTACAGTAGAAGCGGAAGCAGCTTCAAATGAAACTGAAGCTGCATATGATGAATATGTGTCTGCAACAATGGATGCAGACAATGAGGGCAACGCACCTACTGCTGATAAAGCAGTAGATGAATTTTTATTACAGCGCCAAGCTGTAATACGCTATGTAAAGGATGCACTTGCTTCTGCTTTGGATAAGCAGAAGCAAAATGCAGATAAACAAGGAAGGAAGAACAACAACTCATTTCTTAAAGGTGAATTAGTATTACTAAGTACTACTAATTTGCCTATCTATGCAATAAGCAAATTACCTACACGGAAGTTGCTTCCTAAGTACATTGGACCCTTCAAGGTCCAAGAGATTCGGGGGAATGCCTATACCTTAGACATCCCACAGCAATGCGGCTCCACCCAACATTCTATGTTGGGAGGCTAAAGCCGTATCACTGTCTTCGTCTTACGACGAGACGCAGAGCCACGGAAAATACCGTGCTTCTCCAAGTCTCCCAAGAGAGACTTGTAATCGTCCCCCAGCCGTTGGTGAGCAGAGCGAAGAGTCGTTACCTCCGCCTTCGACTGCTCGAGATCAGCCGTGCGCCGATCGAGCTCTCTCTTATAGCGGGAAAGCTCAATGTACAGAAGATCATTCTTCTGCTGAAGGGCATTGTGCGCCCCGAGGATGTCGCGGACATTTTCGCGAAGAGACCGATATGCCTTCACAGAGTGAGACATATCGCTGCTCAAGGAGGAACAACCCTCCTCGAGTTTGCGGAGCAAAGAACCATGCTCCGCAACAACAAGGCGAGGGAATTCTCAACCTCCGCCGCCCCTGATCGATAATCAGGGGAATAAGCGATACATTCTCGAGCGCTTGATCTCGAAGCGCTCGGTGCCTTTGAATAAGGGGCAGCGTACCGAGTACTTGGTACGCTGGCTGGGATATCCCCAAGGGTTCGACTCTTGGGAGCCGATTGAGGTTCTGAGGGCCGACGCCCCAGACCTTTTGACTGAGTTTTAGAAGGAGTCTCAAACTCATAATGCGAAGTAACATTAACACTAGGTGTTGATGCATTTAGGGCATCGATTAAGCGCTGAATTTCGGCGGGTACGTAAAAACCACCTTATCCCCGCAACCCACCCTTTGACAGACGAGGAGCTCCCTGCGGACACCGCGGGCAAACGAGGTGAGAAGGGACACCACATTTCAACCCTGCTTTGATGCAAGCAAAATGGATGTATTCCATTTTGCCTGTTCGTGAGTGCTTTAAAAAGCGCTCGCGCATTACGTGAACTTTGTTCACGTAGTCATCGGGGCTTTTGTTGTAGTTGTCAACAAAAGCGTTCCAACTTTGATTCAGGGCGTCCTTGTCGTCCCTGTTCTTTCTTGACCCTTTCCAGCTCGAATAATGTCGAACCTGGAAAAAGAGGTCAATAAAGTACAGACGCCTATCATCTGTATTTCGATCGAATCGACGTGACTGGATATCTTCGAAGTCATCCAGCACGTTGATATCGAACAGCGCATATTGGCAGTCACGCTTAGGTGACCGCCACTGTTGGGGGCAATAGCCCATCCAGGGGTCCAAAACCCCACTTTGTACGGAACATTTGGTTCCGTACGATGATACGCTTCAGAAGCGGCAGGCGCCGCTTCTGTTAGAGCTCTTTAGCAGGTGGAACACCGCCTGCTTCAACACCACGCGCCGGGGTTAAACCACCCCGACGTGGAGACGTACTTGGTCCAGGTGAGGTTCTGCGTTCCCTAAACCATCTGTGATGATCATTGTCGCTGTCAGCTATGACAGCGACACAAGAGTTATCATCGCTGTTAGGCGATGAGCACCTAGCGAGTTTCGACTCGCTAGATCCTTTCGCGGGGACAGCTGTGCCCCAATCAATTTGTTCGGAGTCAGAACATTCTCCGAACATGGAAGAACCCTTCCTGGAAACACACCATTCGGGGGTTGTTATCGTGCGAGATGTTGCATTAGCAACATCTCCCTGTTTCTTGCCAAATGCCGCCTTAGCAGCATCTGTAGTCGAAGACGGTACGTCTTCCGACCTTTGCGTAGTTGACTCTGCTAATGCAGCGTCACTGTTGTCACTCAACACCTCAGCACCTAGTGCTGAGGCGGAGGAAGAAGCTCCTTCGATGTTTTTAGCAGCGCTCTTTAGAGCGCCGCCGCGTGCTTCGACCATCGAGTCGATGGTCAATCAGTTGGTGAATGAAAAATTCCGACCAACAAGTGCCCCCTATGATTGGCCAAAATAAGAATTATTATTGGCCAACCGCATTAAGTGGGGGGTGATGTAATGGGGTGCCATTACATAATTGATATTCAAGTTAGAATATCACAGTTGAATTTCAGACGCGTTGTCTGAAATTCAAATAATAGATTATAAGTTATTATAATATACGAAGGAAAAGTCGATTTGGTATAAATACCGAATCATGCAGGTTAACTAATAGTACAGTTAGTTTAATACTTGATATTATTATATTAGTTAGGTAATTACTATACTGTTAGCCGCTAACCACCCATTTAATAAACACTCTTAATTTTGCGTTCTCAAGCTTAATCAAATATTCTGTTTGCTTTTAATATAGGATTAGTTGTCATCAACTAATCCTACCCCTCCAGTATTGCGCGCTTCCTCGCACAACACAGTGTAAGCCTGTAACAGGATCAGTCCTGTTACATGTGGAGTAATGTCGAAATGGAGGAGTCCAAGTCGATTGAGGAATTACATACATGGGATGTAGTGCGTCTTCCCCAAAACAGGATACCTCTCCCTCCCAAATGGGTGTTCAAGATCAAGGTGAATGCAAATGGGTAAGTGGAGAGGTACAAGGCGAGACTGGTCGCCAGGGTCGACAAGCAGGTTTATGGAGACGATTACTTTTTCACTTTTCGACAGTGATGAAATTGAACAACATGAAGTTCATACTGTTGTTAGCGCAAATCTGGGGGGTGTCTGCACGCCACGGAGACGTGCCGAGTACCTACCCCAAGTCCGAGGCAGAAGAAAGCGTGGAGATATATCTGCAAGTTCCGCAGGTATGGTCATTTCTTCGACTCCACACCGAAATCATCCAATTGCTCTTGGATGATTTCGGTGTGGAGTCGAAGAAAAATCTAGCACTAGAATTAAAACGGAATATATATGGATTGAAGCAGTCTCGGCTCCTGTGGAACGGATGCTTATGCAAGACTTTAGCATATTTTGACTTCGTACAATTGGCACAGATACTTTATTTTTGTGAAGCAATTTGGACGCGACACAGTCGTAGTCGGTGCCTACGTTGATGACCTACTGAGCACGGGAACCAGTGAAGCAATTGTGGAAATTTTTTTGTGGATATGCGAGTATTGGAATTAAAGAACCTCCGCAACGTAACAAAATTTTTGGGCATGATGATTGAGGGAAACCCAAGAAGTGGATATGTGTTGGACCAACAAGCTACGATTAATGAAGTTTTAAGTACCTACAAATTGTCCAAAATGAACTCGGCTCGGACGCCGGTGCTTGTGTTAGAAGATGTAGAAGGCTTTCGTGAACCGCTACCAGTGCGACCCAAGACCAATATGCCGTGTGTAAAAGTTTACAGTCACTTATGGGCAGTTTACTATGGGTTTCACGGTGCACCGTGCACCGTGCAACCAGAAGAATTAGCGCGCTGACTGTTGGCGACTATAAGGTCGCGAAAAGAATTCTCAAGTACTTAAAGGGCACGAGCGAATTGAAGTTAAAACTAAAGCATGACGATAAATTGCCGCACCTGTTGCGGATTATGGTTTTCAGCGACGCTGATTTCGCGGCTGATAAACTGGACAGGAAGCGAATTTCGGCGATGGTTACGTTTGTCAATAGAGTGCTGGTTAACTGGGCGTGTAAAAAGAAGACCGCAGTGGCGCTCTCGACTGTCGAAGCGGAATTTGTTGTGGCTTCGATGTCTGTCCGGGAAGAGCCAGGGTTGTGAGAAGTGATAATGAAAATTGGATTGCGTGCAAAGACTCCCCTGGTAATTAAGATGGATAACCAGGCGGCGATCAAGCAAGTGGAAAACGAAGCGAGCGCTGCCAGCGCAAAACACATCCACGTGAAGGTGAAATTTTTCACAGAAGGGCATCATTTCGGCGACTCGGGCCCAGTAGGGAGCTCCACACCTACTGGTTGTTCACATTTTTTTACCCTCGGGAGCGATCAAACCGGCGCCCAGAAAATCGTCTGCCGCTCGAGTTTAATCGCGACCCATGTGTCTCTTGCCCTGGTGGCAAGGACAATTTTCAGTTCCGACCGACGTGACCCAGCTTCCCGCAACGGAAACACTTCACATGGTTGCGAGGTCCTACATTGTTGGCTTGTTGGACGTACGACAGATCCATAGGCTCTCGTCCATCGTTCGTAGGTGGCGACGAGAGAACTTGACGTGGAATCTGTAGCAGGTGCGTACACGCACGGTGCGGCTAGCGCACAGAGGAAGACTTTATTTAAGCGGCGATACGCCGCTACTTAGCCGATACGCCCTTATATAAGGGCTTAGTGGGAGATTTCTCTCTCACTCAGGACCAAGATTCTCTGAGTTTAATGTTAGTAAACACTAACGCCTTGTTACAAGGCTTCCCTTAGAAAAGGGGGGGGGTCAGCTAAGGGAGATACTACCTTTTGCTGTAACACTTACTGCGCGCGCGACCTTTATGGGTCGTGCGCCTAGCAGTCTTTGGTGTATTTGTAAACTGATTTATTTATTTACTATAAAATTAGCCTAGCTTAATAAACTAATATAAACTATATGCAATACTAGGTAGAACTTTTTTAATTCGTACCTAGACGAAATGTAGTGTACACCACCTGTGTACCAACACGTGGCAGGCTGCCACGCCTTCACCAAGGGCTCCTGCCCTGATTGGTTAAAACAACCAAAAAGTACGAACCTTTCGGACTGGTCAATATTTGACCTGAACCGTTGTGTACTTACGTACACCAACGTAACCTAATGTAACCCCATTACAGAATCGGACCACCAAACTTGGCTTGCGTGATGCTGAATTCTTCTTGCACCGCCCTCTCGATAGCTTGGTCCAGCGAATCAGGATACTCGCGGAAGAGTTGGTTCCTGATCGGTCCATCGTCCAGTCCCGCCATGAACGTGACAACCTGCGTTGCTACGTCAATCGGCTGCTCCGCGATGCTTGACACGAGAAATCTTGCGCGCTGTGCATACGTGTGGAGGTCTTGGCGTCCTTGTCGAAGCTTGAGGAACTCGACGCGAACGCGGAATACAATCTGCGGAGGCTCAAACGCGCGCTTCAACTCACGCTTGAAGTCGTCGAGGTTGTGTAATCAGTTGATATCCGCCAAACATTCCCCAAACTCCCAACTCTTAGCCCGACCCGCAAGGTTGGACATCGCGAACAACACTTACTGCTCTGGGTCCCGAAGCTGTCGTGCAACAATAGCTTCATCCAGCTCGACGAAACATCTTTCGAGAGGTTCTTTCTCTCCTCCGCGGTACGGAGACACGTTGAGCTTCAGCGGCATCACTCTCATGGTCGAAACAGGAGTTGACGGTTGTCGACGAGAGTCCATGATATCATGGTGCATGAAGCTCACTGCCGCGTTTTTCTGTTAATCTGGAGTAGCTGATCTCAACAACGTTATCACATCTGCCTCTTCGATGACAACGCGCATCCGTTCGACTGCTGGCCACTCCTGCTCCGACAGATGAGGAAACTGCTCATTCGTCAGGGTCACGGTCTCATCCGGCAACATGCTCGCCGGAGTCTCCATCTCTTCCGATGTCTGATCCGCAGACAGGGAGAGTATTGACTAAGGATGTACAAAGGGCAACGCCGCTTTGACAATCCTTCGCTTGAACAGGGATCTCGAAGTGCGCACGCTCTTCGGCTATCCCTCTTAGCTTGGTCGCTGAAAGGATCACGAAGTGCTACCAGGTTTAACGGGACGCTGTTTACACAGTTCCCGATAACACGACACACACGCTTGCGCTGTAGAGGAAGACTTAGCAGTGTCCTGACTTGGAGGAACTAAGAGGGAGGAGAAGAGTGAGAAGAAGACTTGAGCAGAAGACGGCAAATTTGCAACAGAATTGAAATTAGTTTACGGTTCCTGAAAGCTCTCCCTAGAGTCCTATGGGGTTATATGCAATCTCCCTACAAATGCAGATTAAACCTTGGGTTGAATCAGGTTGAACTTGAAGCTGAGCGTGAAGAATATTCTCGAAATTCAAGGAGAAGCTTGAAATTGAGCTTGAGATTCTTCTCCAAATAACCTTCTGTGTACGGGGCGTTGTGATTGGCTGACATCAACAACATTGTACCCGCAATGACACGTCGGCTTCGTCACCAGATAGTTTCCCAGAAGGAGCCATCAAAGACATGTCGCAGGCAGAGAACACTCGAGAATGTTCGAGAACATTCCGTGCTGACCTAATCAATGATTAATCCGTGAGTTTCGGTGTGTAGACATGGATCATGTTTGCGACACCTGGCGATCCAAAACAATTAGTGGGAAACACTAATCCGTAATTGGACATCGCCATGTAATGACACTATTGCATAGGTCCATTACATCCGGAAGCTGCTGAACTACCCGGCAGAAGACCAGGTTGCATATGTCCCGGATGTCGACGATGTTGTCAATGACCAGCTTGGAACTGCAGCAGATGACGGAGGCGACGCTGACGACGACAGTCAGGAGCGTCCGAGAGTCAGTCCCATCGATGCTCAAAAATTTCTTCAAACACTTCAACTGTTCTGGACGCCACAGGAAGCAGATTCTCAAGATTTCCTTCTATCTCTCCAGCGCATGAAGGATGGCATCAGCAAGATCCGCGCCAACCAGATGATCCAGAAGGACATTCGTCAGTTCTTCAACAATTGATAGGCAATTTCCGGCACAATTACGTAGGATTTGCTGTTTTGTATATCGAAAAATTCAAGAAAAAAATTGGGACCGCTGTTTTTCAATTAATAATTAAACTACGGAGGAATATTAATTGACGTATGGGCCCCAGCGTGGGACCGGTGGATCTGATTAATTAACGGAGGTTATTAATTTGGGGAGGACTATTTTAGATGGGTTCTACTGTACTAAAATTCGTAGGTTCGGATTAAGTTCGCCATTGAAGGAATGAAGGTCTCGAAGATGATGATCGACTACACATTGCGCTTTAGCATCCCCATCGCTCTCTGTTACGCTTATTGGGAGCCGAGAACCGATGAAGAGATTCGACGGGACGTTGTACGTACGCTCCCTCTCATCATTTTCTTAAACTTGTCAAGCTACGAGCTCATGCATGGGTGCTGTTTTGTTGCAGGAAGCAAAAATAAAACCGGACCTCGAGACGAGAAAGAAGCATCACGCCAAGTTTGCTGAGCTTCTGCTGCAAGAAACTATATCGGACGAGTCAAAGCAGCAAGTGGAGCAGATCACAGCCTTCACGAAGTCCAAGAAACAGTATCGAACCGACCTAAGAAAAGAAAACTAATCAGCTCGTTCCTTTTTTTATTGCATGTATCGCTGGATGCGGCTGCAGTGCACCGAATCTGCTTCTTTTAACGCCGTCTCCAGCTGGGTTTGCATCCGCTTGAGACCGTCGTAGTCGACACGAAGACAGTTTGTTTGTTTCGTAGGCGGTACAGTCGAGTTGTTTGTCGTGTCCAGTCGAAGTGTCACAATCGGTTTTGGCTTGTTCCGGCGAAAGCGCGTGCCAAGCTGTCGAAACCGAACACAAAGTGTTAGAAAACACTGTGGATCTTGTCCAGCATCAAGCTCGGACATACCTCGAGATCAATTCGCCACTCGAAATTGTGATAATGTGGGATGTTTAAGTCAATTACCCTTGAGACGCGCTCCCGAATGTCATCGCCATGCGCTTCATAGAACTGCACAAAAGGTCCAAGAGGCTTTCAATGAAGCAGACTCATGACACCATAAACGGCCAACTCTTGCGTCTACCTGCGCCAGCATTTTCACTTGCTGCTCTGGTAGAGACATTCCTCTTACAACCAATTGAAATGCGTGATTGGACATTTTAACCTACGATGCATCCTTTCAACATCATATCCCACCATGATGACGAGACGCTACAGACCTTTGCTCCATCCATCAAGATCTTCGCAATGGCAAGCACGACCTGCTCCATCTGCTCATTCTCCCATCCTAACGCCGCTGGGAAAACGAAAACATAGGGAGCGTGATTCTTCTCCTTTCACTTCATATCTTCGAGTTGTATGTGCACGTACAAGCCGTGCGCGTAAATCGACGCTTGGTTTGCTTATCCGAGCTAAAGAGTCGCACCGCGAGCTTACACACCGCCTCAAAATCTACATCCCGTCCACCAATTCCAATAAATAAAATGCCTCATTTATCTTCTATCTTTTATATTATTGTGCTCACGTTCAATGGACAAAGCGCTGAGCTGCGGGATCGTCTCGAGCACCCGCTCATCAGCCGTAAAGCTTCGACTCATGTTGTCATATTTTAACCAATCCCAATGATTTCTGTTCGTATTTTAACCAATCACAATCATTTCGTCCCCCACCATGGCAACAAACAGCGCGAGTGGCAGCGCTAGTCGCAAAGATCCGATCTTGGATCTGGCTAAATACATTGATCAGGAGGTGCGCGTCAAGTTTCATGGCGGAAGAGAGGTCAAAGGTACACTGAGAGGTTACGATCAGCTGGTGAATTTAGTACTGGACGACAGCGTTGAGTTCCTGCGCGACCCGAACGATGAGTATCGGATCACGGACAAGACGCGAAAGGTTGGACTTGTCGTATGCAGAGGGACTTCCGTGATGCTCGTGTCTCCCATGGATGGAACGGCCGAGATTTCCAACCCCTTCTTACAACAGGACGAGTAACAGAGCAAGATACACTTAAGAGCAAAGCTTTTTTTCTAATTGCACACAAAATGCTTATACTTTTCGACGATCGCAGGCTCTTTTTGCGCTGACATGGCGACTCAATCAATGCAAGCATTTACAGTTTTGCAGTGAAAAGACGTACCTTGTAGACGGAGTGCCACAATTTGCCTGTGACGTAGAAAACATCTTCCGCACTATCATACGCGATGCCATTGAGAACTGCTCCAGCCGACATGTCAGCGCCGACGTCGACGATTAGCTCGGATAAATCATAGCTAGTAATTACAGCGCCCGTCTTGGGGTCGATCTTCAAGATATACGGCTGATACCACACATTCGCGTAGATAAACCCATTGGCATGCTCCAACTCATTGATACGGGCAGTCGACTGCTTGCCAGCGTTGCTTTTCACGTCTACACGTCGCTTTTCCTTCATTGTGAGCGGGTCCCAAAATATTAAGCTTGACGACCCGTCCGAGACGATGAGGTCTTCACCGTCATAAGTGATACCCCAGCCTTCGCCCGTCACCGTCTCAAAAGCAAACTCGCTCTTAGATGCAAAGCCCTTTACCTTTCCGTCCATGGTCTTGTCCACTTTAAAGATGAAACCCGTCTTACTTTTCCAAGTAAGCATGACCAAGTCATTCTTCGGACCGAGGGTGACGCCCTCTCCAAAGAACTTTTCGGGGAAATTATACTGCTTCAATACGTTTCCGCTCTCAATGTCTACGTAACGTAAACTCGACCGACCATATAACCCCGTGGATTCAATCAAAAACTTTTCGTCGCCGTCATGAATCATCAGGAGGCCTTGAGTGAAAGCAGCAGGGTCGTGTGGATACTTGGCCAACACTTCAACCATTGGGCGAGTTCCAGTCTCTGGTCGTCGATCATCGTCCACTTCGCTCTTTGCTTGTTCCATAGTGTTGGAAGCATGACTCGGAATCGGATTCGAGACGTTCTGCTGCTGCATTGCCAATGTCAGCGCACTGAGCGCCACAATGACAGCGATTACGCTTAAGCGCACAAGAAGACGCGACAGCATGTTTTCTTGATTTTCACTTGATTGCTTCGTTGCACGTTCCTTTGCATGTGCCATAGCATTTGCCTTCTTGCGCTGTCTCGAAACCTCGTGACGATCCATCACAGGTGTCAATCATTCCCAGCTCTTTTCAACCAATCCAAATCCTTCCTTCTATTTTTTGTCCAATACGAGGCAGTAATTCCCTCACTTACAAATGGGCGTCTTGTGGAACTTTGTACTGACGAGCCTGTTGCTCACGAACGCAGTGTGTATCCTCCATGAGAAGCGGTTTCTGCGTCCACGTACGTAATATTTGATGACAAGTGCGTTCATTATTAGTTGTTCTTAGCTACGTGTTTTTGTTCTCGACGCTGTTAGATGGATGGCACAAAGTGGATTCGTCGCAAGGCATGACCATCAAGAACCAGATCGTGGGCTTTTTAATTGCTGTGCAGTATCTAAGATGTACGTTAAACATTAGAGACGATTCACTTCAGTTGTGCTAACCCGATGCTCTAATCTGTTGTTCTCGTTGTGCGATTTCCTCGTAGTTCCGCTCATGATCATCAATACATTAATGATTTTATTGGAACTCCTCGTGGGCTGAATGAAGCACGTAATAAATAGAACACACGCGGTTTTCTCTCTAAAATTAATTTCCAAGTGTAATGAAAATTGTCCCTCTAAAATTAAGGGAAAATTTCATGCATGCCCTCGCTTTTTGCGGAAATAACATGCATGCCCCTGATTTTATGAAAATAACACCCATGCCCCTGCCACAGATTAATGTTGCCAACCCAAAGAGAAAAAAGAGGTTAGCTGGATCGACGAGTTGCTTTTGCTTGGGCGACGAGTCGTTCCTTTTAGGGTATAATTTTTCCAAATATAGCTATAATTTCACAGCCACTTCCGTCGTGGATGTCTAAACTCACTGGCCCTATAATAAAAAGGCTAACTTATGGCGCACAAAAGCAGCAAGTAAAGTAGTCCCATTATCAACTATTTTAGCCACGACAGTACGAACTATGACCGATGCATCCATCTATTCCACTCGACATTCACTACGCATCGGCGGACTTTAGTTTGGCTTGGTGATCGGATCGGCCACGCTTGACACATTCCTGGAATCGGCGCTTCAGGAGCTGGTTATTAGGGGCAAGCTGCATGGCCGCCCACATTGCACAGGCAGCTTCTTCATACATTCCAAGCGCTTCCAGGAACTGTCCCTTGCGAAAGAGCGCTTTGGGCCACTTGAAGGCGCAATTTCTTGGACACGTGAACGTCATGCAGCGCTTGTTTGGCATCCCCCGCACTGAGATACGCGGAACATCGATTGCTATAGAGCACAGCGTCAGCAGGTGTAAGGGCAATCGCTTTCGAGTACCGATCCACATCTTGTTGATAGTCTTTGGCCAAGTACGCCTTGTTGCCCTCGTCTTTGAGCTTCATCGCTTCCGCTTGTTGATCGTCGCTCACCTCGACAGCTTCAGGGACGAGTATGCCCTCTTCCTTCTCAATCTCCGCGAGTTTTCGCTGCGTTTCCGCCTCTAATTTCTCCTCGCACGTAACAGGCTCCTTTGTTTCAACAGAGGAATCCTGGGGATTCCTCGTAGCAGCGTGCTCATAGTACGCATCGAGCTTCACCTTTTCGTCCGACATGATTTTATCCACGTCTAGGTGCTCAAATCCCTTTGCAATGGGCTTAAGCAGAGATACAATCGTGTGATGACCCATACCAGCAGCAAGTTGCAACGGCGTTGCAACAGCATCGGAAGTCATATTTTCAACTTCCTTTGTTTTCCAGGATTCGCACTCCTCTTGTCAGGAGCACGCACAATGCGACCCACCGTAGAGCGTTCAATGCACTGTGCAAACGTCTCAGACGTCTATTCACGCAGCTGTTCTTGCGTCAGCTCTGGATGTTGCTTGTGATAGCATCGCAGTCGACGATGGTCAAGTGATGGTGACTTTTCGATAGAGGAGAGACTCGAATGTGCCGTTATGCTCTTATCGAGTGGGAAACTGACACTTTTTTCTCTTTGGGTTGGCAACATTAATCTGTGGCAGGGGCATGGATGTTATTTTCATAAAATCAGGGGCATGCATGTTATTTCCGCAAAAAGCGAGGGCATGCATGAAATTTTCCCTAAAATTAATCTCTGTATATAATAAAATTCGATCCGTCTTTTCGTGTACGTAGCTCGATATATACAAAAGACTATATGTTTGGTGTACGTAGCTTTCCTTTTGATTGGCTGAAATTTACTGACTTACGTAGAATAGCATCCAGCCTGTTAGGTACACCAACTTACATATATGCATACAAGAGGAACGTCTCCCGCACACATAAAAGTGCTATTACCTGCTGAGAACAGAGCTGGCGTGCACGTCATGCGAAACGTTGTACATGAAGAGGCGCTCAATCAGATAAAATATAGAATATAGTGTACATCTATTTGCCGTGACTTATACCCTAAAAGG
The DNA here is from genome assembly GCA_026184515.1 of Peronosclerospora sorghi. Taxonomy (NCBI): domain Eukaryota; phylum Oomycota; class Peronosporomycetes; order Peronosporales; family Peronosporaceae; genus Peronosclerospora; species Peronosclerospora sorghi. The sequence continues at coordinate 4,154,947 of CM047592.1, read as the reverse complement.
AACGGCTCGTCGCCCGAGCAAAAGGGTATGGATGTTATTTTCTCAGGTCAACCCCAATTTACATTCTGCAGTGTTACAAATATTAGATTAATTGCCCCGTTGGTACAACGGGGACTATGCTAGTCTATCTATATATAATAAAATTTGATCCGTCTTTTCGTGTACGTAGCTCGACATATACAATAGACTATATGTTTGGTGTACGTAGCCTCATTTTGATTCGCTAAAATTGACTGACTTATGTAGCGCTTTTAGCAGCTTTACTTACCGACATGTGAAATTGCCACTTGGCAGGGCGGCTTCGCTCAAGTTGTTAATGTAGGATATAATGCTATATATTCCCTTTAATGTCTAACGTTACCAACATAAAATTAAAATGTGTTCGTGTAGGGATCGTCGGTGGCGGCGCTGCAGGATCATCGATGGGTAACCGCCCTACCGTAGAGTTTCGCGAGAACGGAAAGGATCGTTTGATGATGGAAACCCAGATACGACTAATTTGTATGCTTGGAACTTGGCGCCTACTGTGACTGAGGAAGTTTTAGAGGTTTGTCCCTATGTAGATTGCTTCTAAAAGCAAAATGATAGCGTGTGAGGCTGCTGTTTTGATGTATTTACGGGCAGAATTTGGAAAGTACGGAGATATAATGTGGTCTAGGTCTGAAGAAGAGCGTGCACGTAAGTGTAACTGTGGATTCGTGAGCTTTTACGTGCGACGTAACGCAGATGATGATCGCATTAATCTGGATAACAATGAAGTGCGTGAAGTTGGATCTTCTCTGACGTAGCATGTACTCAAATATTGTTGATTAAATTTGTGTAGTTGGACGAAAAGCGTATTATTGTTGTCTGGGGCAATGCAGTTAAGATTTAGCCTCGAGAACGCAATTATAGAATTCTTCCACCGTCATCAGCTATGCCTTTTTTGTTGCATGTGGAGCTGCGGGTGGCGTCTCCGTGGTGCAAGCGGTGTCATCGGTGCATCTGGCGGAACTCGGAGGCATTGGTGGCGATATTTGTTCTACTTAATGACTCACTCAAAATAATACCATTTTTTGTTCATCACGGTGCTGTGTTTTCGCTACCCTAACCGTGGAATTGACTGACTTACGTAGAATAGCATCCAGCCTGACTGCGAAACGTTGTATATGAAGAGGCGCTCAATTGGATAAAATAAAGAATATAGTGTATATCGGTTTGCCGTGACTTCGAATTTTTCTCAGTTCAACCCCAATTTACATTCTGCAGTGTTACAAATATTAAATTATTGCCCCGTTGGTACAACGGGTCACTATGCTAGTTTTTAATATTGGATCACCAACGTCAAATTTGCGCGAAATAAAAAATTAAAATTGTGATGCCATGAACCCGCCAGGCCCAGCATGTATGTGGAAGCTCACAAAAGTGTTCTAGACGTTATAATGAAGGACGACGGAAAGTCCGTCGCGTCCACGACGGTGCAGCGCAACGAATTGGTGCATAACGAAGCGCCGCCCGGTCAAGTACAGAGCTCGTGGTGGACGAAAATGACAACTCAATCCAAGAAGCCATGGAGGAATGAGCTGCTACCTATGAGGCGCACTGTGTATACAAGATGACTGTTATTTATTAAATTCACGAGCATATTATGTGCTGTTTAATTTGTTGTGTAGGTCCGTTTCGAACCAAATACATTCAACAAGGTCAGCAGCATTGACGCTTCTTCATATCATCACAAAGTATTTATCGTGCACTTAGAGGAAACAAATTTTAAGTTGTACTGCACCCGTTGGGCATCCGCCGAAGTTTGGCGAGCGGTTGGAAGTTTTGGTGATATGTAAATTCAAAGGACGGAAACGGATTGACTATAAATGCATATTGTAATTTTTCTAACTATAATAATACACTTTCCATAGCCGGGTGCGTACACGCACGGTGCGGCTAGCGCACAGAGGAAGACTTTCCTTTAAGCGGCGTTCGCCGCTACTTAGCTGATACGCCCTTATAAAAGGGCTTAGAAGGAGAGAGCTCTCCTACTCGGGGCCAAGATTCCCGGGGTGGTTTACAGATAGCTTTCGCTAACCCCTTATAACAAGACTTCCCTTATAAAGGGAGGTAGCGTAAGGGAGAACTCCCTTAGGCTACAATACTCACTGCGCGCGCGACCGTGAGTGGTCGCGCGCCTAGCTCCGCTAATACCTTAACGGCAAGGTTCCCTTACTAAGGGTGTAGCTAAAGGGAGGGCTCCCTTTAGCTACTGCACTCACTGCGCGCGCGACCGGGCGTGGTCGCGCGCCTGGCAGTCTTAAGTATTTTTGTAAACTGAATATATTTAATATGTAATTAGCCTAAATTAATTTAAACTAATATAAACTATACGTAATACTAAGTAGAATATTCCTAATTCGCACCTAGCTAAAATGTAGTGTACACACCTCTGTACTGACACGTGGATGGCTGACACACCACCACACCAAGGGCCCCTGCCCTGATTGGTTAATATAACCAAAGGTTCAAAACCTTTCAAACTGGCCAATACTGACCTCAACCGTGGTGTACTCATGTACACCAGCACTCAATGTAACCCGAATGTAACCCCGTTACATCCTTCCCCATCAAGACTACTGCTTACGCAATAATCAAAATCTTGTTGGAGAAGTCCATCGCCAGTACCTCTGGCTGTCCATTGTACACCTTCAGCGGTGCTATGGACGAAAACTATTCCGACAACTCGGAAGTGGATGCCCTTGGGGAGATCTCCCCAACGGCTGGTCACGCTGACAGCGCCGAACGGCGCTATCAGTCATCCAACACATTCCCCACACGTGGGGAAAACGCACTAACTCGTGCGACACCTTTACCCGCTAGGGGTGATGCATCCAGGTCGCCGCAGGCGACCACCACCAATGAACCGGCCTCGGTTCATGAGGCCCGACGTTCGGGTAGAGAGGGAGCTACGCTTGACCTATGCCCAGGACAAAGCGCAAGGGCAATTACCTGCCTCTTACTACACGCTTCCTGCTCTCGATGTGGTGCCGGAGAGCAATGCAGACTCTGCATCTGCCTCCGGCAAACTCCCAGCTACTGGGGGTGAAGGGGCTTCTTCGGCCCCTTTGGTCGTTGACTCTCAGTGGGATTCTCCCGCTCGAAAGCGTCAACGACATCACGGCAATCCTGCCGCAGGGGAGTCTCGGACTCCCATGAGCTCTGGGAATGTGGATACCCTTTCCACTTCACCAGGTACTGGGTCTCACCCCGGTGATGGTGTCGTGCCATCAGGCGTTCCACATGATAATGTGGAGTACCCTCCGTATCGAGCACTGGAGGAGGGGGTCGCGCTATTGCGGCGTGACTTCCACGAGAGCTGTGATCGGCACAGACTTCGCATCCAAGATGCTCAGGAGGGACTCCGCAACGAGGGGAGTGCGAATGAACGCATCGAGGAGCGGCTTGCCTCTCTCGAGTCTCTCGTTGCGGAGCTTCAGGGTCGTATATCAACCCTGTCGGAGATGTTCCGACCTGTTGCGCCTTTCGGCTATCCGGTTTCTCACCCTCCTCCGAGAGGGACCCGCCTCCGGGTTCTGGTATGGCTTCAGCATACCCAAATTAAAGGTTGGATGCGTACGCATCGCCTTCGGGATGTCTAAGGTGTACGACAAGCCCTTTCGGGATAATACCTTAAACGGCCCCACAAACATGGGGCGCAGTTTATTCCTCAACACGTTGGAAACTGCATGTGTAGGAAGATTTTTAGCGTTTAATAAAACACTTTCTCCTACTTTGTACACCTTTTCGTTACGCCTCCCCTTGCGGTCAGATTCCTCCTTCTGCTTGTCTTGGCTTTCCGCCATGGCATCGCAGACGTGTCGTAAGACACTAAGGCGCGTCTGATAGAAACTGATCGATGTGCTTTCGCACAGATACAGGGCTGACATCGGGGCATCCTCCCCCCTCAAGCCATGGGGCACACACACGTGGCATCAACGGAACCCTCGGATTCACCAAATCCGTTCACGTAAAACGGGGTAAACCCCGCAGATGCATGTACCGAATTGTTGCTAGCAAGTTCAACCATCGGAAGCATCTCACTCCAACTCTTTGGAGAATCCGGACATAAACTCCGGAGAATATCCTCCACAACTCGATTAACGCGTTCCGTCTGACCGTCCGTCTGCGGATGATCCGCAGTGGACATGAGGAGCTTGGTGCCCAGCACCTTGAACAACACTCCCCAGAATTGTCCCGTAAAACGGGGATCCCGAACCGACACAACGGAATCGGGTAGACCATGTTTTCGGAAGACACGGTCTAGAAACACATTCGCTGTTCCTTTTCGATCTATGGACTCTGGCACCGCCGCCAGGTGAGCCATCTTGCTTAAACGGTCTACAAAGACCAATATGCCGGTGTTCCCGGCCTTATCCTTCGGAAAACCGAAGATAAAATCCATGCTAATGGATTTCCAACACTCCGTTGGAACCGATAAGCTCTCCAAAGGCGCAGCTGAACTTGCAGAGGGTTTAACTCTCTGACACGTCTCACAGGTGCGTATATACGCACCGACCCACTTATACATATTGGGCCACCAATACAAAGCGCTTAAAGCGCTGTAGGTCTTATCCCCACCTAAATGACCCCCGGTAGGGGCGTCATGTGTCTTAAAGAGGACTTTATATTTCAGTTCATCATCATGAGGAACTACCACCCACGGAATGTCCTCCGCGCTCGTGCTATATATAGCAAACCGTCACAGTACCTGTAACGGTGTAATCGAGCTTTAGCTCGACTTGACAGGGTTGGCTCAGACGAGCCAAGTCCCTTTTCACCCAACGCGCTGATAAGCGCCGTACACTGTGGGTCTTTCTCATACGCCTGGCGTATGAGATCCACCACAGAAGAGGTGACGAATGTCGCGTGAGCGAGCTCGTAATCGTGACGACGCGACAACGCGTCTGCAAGCACGCTCTGCTTGCCAGGCTTATACTTAACCTCAAAGTTGTACTCCGCAAAGAAGGAGAGCCAACGGGCCATCCGTTGCGAGAGATAAGGCGACTTTGTCGCTGTCCGTAAGGACGCGTGGTCATTATAAACCACTAACGGCTTTGAGCCGAGTAGGCGAACCCTAAATTTGACAAGAGCATACTTCATTGCAAGTAACTCCTTGTCATGAACGGGATAGTTCCGTTCCGCAGCTTTAAGCTGCCTCCACTCAAACGCAATTACGCGTTCCCTTCCTGCATCGTCTGCTTGTAACAAAGCACATCCGATTGCGAAATCGGAGGCGTCGCAGACGACGCTAAAAGGTTTCCAGAGTCTGGGAGAGCAAGAACGGGAGCTTTTAACAAGCTCCCCTTTAGCGCTTCGAAAGCGTTTTGGTGTTTGGTTTCCCAACACCAGTCAACATCCTTCTTAAGAAGGCCCGTCAATGGCTTCGCCAGTTCAGCGTAGTTCTCGCTGTATTTGTGGAGATAGTTGGCTAATCCAAGCCACTTCCGTAAATCTCTAAGATTTACAGGCGAAGGACACTACACAATGGCTTTCACCTTCGCGGGATCTGCCCGTACCCCATCCTTACCGATGAAGCATCCGAGGAAAGGAATTTCCTCAGCACCAAAGATACATTTGGATGCGTTTGCATATAACTGATGATCTCGCATACATTCTAGCGCCGCTCGAAGATGTATCAGGTGCGTCTGAATATCATACAAGTCGCCTTCCGCACGACTATGAACGAATATATCGTCGAAGTACGTCTGAGCGTACTTTCTATGAGGGCAGAAGAGTTGGGTCACCAAGCGATTAAAAATAGCTCTTTCATTGTTTGGTTTTCACCAAAACTGACTCGTCCATCGTGGATGAGGAGTTCAACTCCTTTTCCGGACGCAATACGACAACCTCGTCGATTTCATCTGCTTTTACAGCAGTCTCAAACTCGTTGAAGGACATCTCCTCCAACGACAACAGTTCGCCTACCCCAGGCAACCGTTCAAGGCTTACGCCTTATGTGACAATACCTGTCACACTATTCAGCATCCTATAGGACTGCTGACTACTGGCCTCGGGACTCATCCCGAGATCCAAATGGGGGGATTCAAGTGCCCCATCTATTGGAAGCGCCACGCGCCTATCCACAGAGGTCTCTACCTCCACCACCGGTGACTCGCCGGTTTCACCTATAACGGCGTAGTCGGAATCATTTCCTACGTGCGAAAGAGACAAACTTCGGGTCTCTTCTCTTGGAAGCGCCTCGCGCTTAACCACAGGGGTCTCTACCACTACCACTGAAGTTACCACAGGTAACTCACCAGTCTCGCCGTTCACGGCGTGGGGATTAACCGCCGAATCCCCCTCGTTAAGGAACTCTTCCTTAACGCCATTGGGAATGATCATTTCAGACATCCCAATCTCTGGCATCTCACGCCAGAATCGCTTTTGTGATCGAGCAAAGGTGGGTTCATGACTCGCCAATGGTTCACCCGATCGCGGGTGCGTTGAGCCAATGAGCTTAGACTTCCAGTCTATCCATGGATCGTGGCGTTCCACGTTCCAGCCACTTCATGCCCAGAATGAGTCCAAATCCAGGACTCAGGCAACGTTCTTAGCTATCCAAGTTTGTAAACTTCAGCTTAAGGTCAATCGGGACCTTGGGTACAGAAACCTATACGCCCGTCGCTAGACGGGCCGTGACAACGTCACGAGAACGTCCCTCTAGGGCCTCAGCGTACAGCCGACTCTTCTCAACAGAAGTCCGTCTGATATAATTGTCAGACGCTCCAGAGTCTATCAAGACTCTCCAAGGCTTATTAAATCCTTTCACGTCCGAAAGGACTACCAGCAAACCTGGCTGGTACCCCAACTCGGTGCTAGAAAGCACCGCTTCCCTCGTGGATTTGTGCTGTCGTCCCCTACCCTGGGGATTAACAGCACTGAGGGGTCCCCCCAGTAAGGCGCCCCGCACCTAGTGGGAGTCGTCGTTTCCCGACGGCTTGGGCGAGGGCCTTTTTGCCGCCTTCGGCCCCTTCCAGCGACTATCTCGCTGGGGATTTTGTGTACATCTGTTCCGCATATGATTCACGCTTCCACATAGGAAGCACCTTAGCGTCCCACGCCGCTGCAACATAGCTAAGAGCTCCGCCCCGAAGCTCTGCGATAAAGAGTCAGAGTGACTCTTAGCGGAAGGTTTCCCCTTCACTTCGACCTGACTCAGGTCCATGGGTTCGGGACCCACCTTAGAGGAACGAAATTTCCTCTCGGCGTTAAACTCCATCTTAAACGCCTCCCCCAGGGATTGGGGTCGGCATCGGAACAGTTCCAAACGTGCTGGCCCTTCTTTCAGGCCTCCCATGAAGACGGGGATGGACACATCGTCCGAATACGCTTTCGCGTACATCCCTGCCAACAGGGTCTTCAGTCCTTGGACATATGTCTCCAAGTCCCTAGTGCCCTGACGGCACCTCAAAAACGCCAGCTGATTCTGGAGAACCAGATCAGGCGTTGCATACCTGTCCATAAGCTTTCGCTTAAGGACTTCCCAGTTCGGGAACACGTCCGTGATCGAGTTCGTACACGTAAACGCCCATGTACGGGCTTTGCCCGTAAAATGGGTCAGTGCAAGTCCCACTTGCAGATGATCCTCTATCACGTTCGCGGTGGCGAATGCGGTTTCAACCTCTCGAAGCCACACATAAAGGTTTTCACCTTTCTCGCCGGTGGATTCCTTTATCTTAAAGGACATCGGAGGGCGCACCCCCGTAGACGCGGGATAACTCCCGCGAAGACTAGCCCCATGGGTGATAAGGGCATTCACCCTTTCACGAACGGCATCGAGGCCCTGCTCCACTAGATGGCGCATGCCTTCCTCACCCAATATGGGTAACACTCTTTTAAAGGCTTCCTGTTGGACGGGGGTTAGCTTACCCCAATCGTCCTGATCCATCCCTTGCAGAGGATGTTGATCACCAACACAGGTGTTGGATTGACTACAAGTGCTACCAGATGTAGACGGGTGCGTACACGCACGGTGCGGCTAGCGCACAGACGAAGAATTTCCTTTAAGCGGCGTTCGCCGCTACTTAGCGGATACGCCCTTATAAAAGGTCTTAGTAGGAGAGAGCTCTCCTACTCGGGGCCAAGATTCCCGGGGTGGTTTACAGATAGCTTTCGCTAACCCCTTGTAACAAGACTTCCCTTATAAAGGGAGGTAGCGTAAGGGAGAACTCCCTTAGGCTACAATACTCACTGCGCGCGCGACCGGGCGTGGTCGCGCGCCTGGCAGTCTTAAGTATTTTTGTAAACTGAATATATTTAATATGTAATTAGCCTAAATTAATTTAAACTAATATAAACTATATTTAATACTAAGTAGAATATTCCTAATTCGTACCTAGCTAAAAATGTAGTGTACACACCTGTGTACTGACACGTGGATGGCTGACACACCACCACACCAAGGGCCCCTGACCTGATTGGTTAATATAACCAAAGGTTCAAAACCTTTCAAACCGACCAATACTGACCTCAACCGTGGTGTACTCATGTACACCAACACTCAATGTAACCCGAATGTAACCCCGTTAAACTTTCTCTTTTGCTTTCCGTTTTTACATCCTAAAGATTTATTCGCTTCTGGCGCCGGCCGTACAGCGAGCAGCAAGCATCTATCTATGCGTGTACTATTTGATCAAATTTGTCATATAACATAGCATAAGACCGTGCCAACTTAAAGTTTCCCGACAGGTTATGAGCCCAAGGGAAATAGGCGCAAAAGTGATGATTATGTTCAGTTTGCGGTTTTCCCAGTAGATTTTTTCGTTTGTTGTCACGTTTTGTAGCTAGAGGTAGTCCCCTTACTTTCGGAAGGCTCGTGACTTCGTTTTTTCTCTCGGTTTCTGATTATTGTTGGTTTTCGTGGTTAAGAAATGGATGAGTCTATGAAGAAACAAAGTGAGGACAGTACGACGGACCAGAGGTGATCCTAAAGGCTATTCTCCAGAATCGGCTTATATCTATTGGAGTGGCTCAAGGGTACTTTTTTGTCGTCAGTACAGCATCCGGGTCGATAAAGGACTTCCCAGCAACTACCCGGAAAAGAATGTTCCGGGAAACAAATGAAAAAATACGGTCCGTTCGTCGGGAATGACTTCGAACGATTTAAATGGGAACTGAGGAATTGAGATAGATGGTGGATCGCCGCGTGGAAATGTGTCAGGCGTCCACCAAATGCTTAGGGTGCTGCGCCGAGCTTAGGTAGCATACATGTAGTGGCCAAAAATGTGCAACTTCCACGTTTCCGACAGGCCGGGTGCACCAAGATTCCGAAGCCATGCATCAAAAGTTTTCGGGGTGAAAATATACCGGGGTTTGGTTCTAGTTTTTAAACGGTGGGCTTATCGTTTCATGGGAGCGATAAATATCGCTGAAATTTCATCTGGTTTTGCATGGACGGAACGGCTGAAAGTCAATAAGTTGGGAGAGAAAAAAACATTTGGAAGGAACGACCGCCGAATACTTTCGTTCAAAGATTGCAACGTGGTGGCCGATGCCTCTTTACCTATATTCCGTTCCGTATCATATGTATAGCGCTTTCATGCTGAACATTTCTCACCACCAAGCGTCTATTGAATCGCATCGGAGAAGAGTCCAAGAAGGAGTTGGACCGAGCACTGTCTGAACCGAGAAAGCGGGTCGAGTGTAAAGCTAGTGGTGAAACACATTGTGAAGTTCGCTTCGACCAAATTTAAAATTGCGGTCACGGCCAGGTATGATCCGATGAGTCAGAATTACTTGTGCAACTCCCAAGAATTGACATATGGGCGAAGGAACTGGAAGATGTATTTAAACGCCGAAGCCAGGTTAAATGCATTGCGAATCGTTGATGATCGAGACCGATAAAAAGAGGACTTGCTATGGATGTGGAAATACTCGACACATCAAGCGAAACTGTGTTCAAAAAGGATAAAAGAAGAAAGTTGACCAAGAAAAGAATCCATAAAATCTGACTTTTTGCACATGTAATCGAAAGATCGCCCTGTCGACGACAGAAATGGTGACACAGGCCTCGGAAGGACTGAGTACGGGTGGTATCTCATCAACTAATCTGTGGATAATTGACAGTGGTGCGAGCAGACACCTTATCTAGGATTAAAACCCCTAGAAGAAGCTGTTGATTGTGGCCAAGTGATGGTTTACGCTCCCATATGGTGGCAGGCTATCTCTATCTAAAGTCACAAAGATAACGCTGCGTACACCAGGAGACGATTCCACATTTTTGAGCTATCTGAAGTGAATTTTTCCCCAAGACTTACCAAGAATATGGGATCGCTTGGCCAGTTACGGGAAAAGAATGTACTATAGGAGGTAATGAAAATTATTTGGTGGTTAAGTGGAAAAATGAAGTTTTATTGCCAATTACATTTTTTGGTTATATTTTCGTTGAAAATTTAATGGAGGAAAAGTTGATTGGATGCACGAAACAGCTTTCCAGCATGTCTCTGAATACTGTTGAAGAAAGTTCAGGAAAAATGTGCAAAAGTGAAGGCTTTATCATTACCACATGTGCTGGGGTCACTTGGTGTACGACATAGTTAATAACCGTCCAAAGACTATGGCCTTGACGGAAAATAGTCGATCTAAAGTCGAAAAAAACTTTCCCTCTTTGACGGCCACTGTATACCGGGTAGATGCACGTATTGATAAAATCATCCTCGATCGTTTGGAAGATATCAACCTGTATTCTTAGGCTGATGCCGTAGAAGATACTGATTGACGGAATCGTTGTTCAGTATTTCGTGAGCACACTACTTGAGTAGCTGCGTTCAGATATTTACTTTCAATCTGAAAGCAAATATTGTTTTCTCTGCGTGTAAGATTGTATGCCAAGCTTACGCTGACGCAGATCTAAAAATTCAAATCAACAACTGAATTTATTTTGGGAGGCTCAAAGGTGAGCTTTAACTCCTCCTTAAACGCTTGCGCTTCAAACTCATAATCATGCGCTCCCATCCCCGTGTCTTGGCGCATACCGCCGTTACATGTGAGGAGTACATTTCGTGGGAGGAAGCGCGCAACATTGGTTGAAAGTAATTAAATTTGTTTCAATAGTTAATCTTATCTTAAATAAAACAATTATACTTATTTTTATTTTTGGTCCTAACAAAATTAAGCTAGACGGAAGATTTAAGAGAGAGAAAGAAAAAATTAGTATGGATGGTTAAAACTAATGGTATACTTCTCAATTTGCCTCGTCGAGCACAAGTGGACAAGGAACAGCCAGAAGTAACAAGCCTACTTAACAACCAGTCAGTTCCACGATGACTCCAGCTGTCTCTACCGAACCGACGATCTCAGCCACTCAGGCGCTGGGTACAGTGGTACCTACCCATCCCGAGCATCTGACCGGTCCCGGTTCTGTCGCCCCAGCTGTCGTTGAACCAACCGTTTCCGCACCGGACTCATCCATTGCCTCGTCTCTTGTGACATCAAGTTGTATAGTTGACAATGCCGTCGACGAAGATCTCGCGGCGTGCACCTTCGACGCCGGTGATGGTATGTATGTGGTCCTGCGCGACACTTCCTCACCGATGAACGTCGATGGAGGGCCGCAAGACGAAGTGGCGGCGTCACCGCCATCAGCTCCAGCGGACACCCCTGCTGAGGCAAGCGATGGCGAGGTGCTACCGAATCTGGTGCGGGACGACCCCAATATCGCTCCGCGCGCTACTCCAGCACGATACCGAAATCCGTCGTGACACCCCTCCTGGTACGAAATCATCTGCGAGTGCGACTCCGATATCGCTCCGCGCGCTTCTCCAACGCGATACAGAGATCCGACTTGACACCGCGCAGGTTCCGACCTTCGCGAAGCTGACGCTGCCGCTCCCTCGAGCTGCCGAGTCGACATTGACGCGATCGAGGCGCTTTACGACTCCGGTGGGATAAAAAGCGCAGTTTCCGTCGCGATCGCCCACGACCGTCCGTACTAGCTTTTTCGTGCCAGATACGTGATGACGATCGACACCGGCCGTGCGTTTGAGCGAACGAACATTAACAAAATAGTCAGCTCTTTTCTGAAAGACAATGGGAACCCCGTCGTCCAGGAGCAGATCCGAGCAGTCCATCTTGGCCAAGTCTCGAAAGGTCGCGGTGGAGAAATCCGTGTCAAGGTAAAGACTAGGGCTGCCTGTGAAGCGATAGCGCAGCAAGAGGTTAAGATCCTCGGCGGCACGTACAAGTTCTCCGACTTCGATATTCTCGCTGATCGTTACTACCGTGACGTATCCAGCGTGGATAGTTACTTCGACGACCAATTGATGGTGGAGACCTTCCACGACCTGGGGGCTCAGCCCATCTATTCCACGTTCCGTGACGTCTGTCTCTCCGCTGGCCTGACGACAGCAACATTCCGTGTCTACTTCCGCGCAACCCGGTGCCCTGACGCGCTCATTATTGAAGGGAATATCTGCGAGCAGATCGTGTTTGGTGGTCGTGTCTACCCAGCCTTGGGTCGAGACGCTACGTGCCGTCGCAGCGCCTGGGATTTGGCCAACGTTAACCTTATGCTCTCTTCCTAGACGCTGTTTGCACCCCACCGGCTAGCGGCGGTGAAAAACCGACGTCTGGGCAAGAGGGGGGGGGGGGACCAGAAGTCGTATGCTGACGTCGTCGAGCGAGGCCCATCAACAACCAGCAAACGGGGACCAACAGACGATGCCGTCCGTGTCCTCTCTTTTGGACACAAATGCGGGACAGTATTGTCACCACCCGGTATCCCGAAGGGGAAGACGCAAGAACAGGCTCTGGTTGTCTATGCGTATCACTATGGTGGGTTCCGATCCAGCACGCTTATTCTCGGGTCGACAGCAGAGAACCTAAGTGAAACGAAGACCTCGAATGCCAGTGTTAAAAAGTCGAAGGGCAAGAGCACTCGAAGTACTGACGACTTCGCTTATATGCTGCAGAAGGCCAAGCCCAAGCCAGTCGGCGGTATCGCGACAAGCAACTACTTCGCCGTCCTCGGACAAGGCGAAGTCAATTTCGAGTGCTGACGCGGTGGTCAGCGACTGCACCCCAGTACGATTCCAGATCGTGCCACGCAAGGTTGTGGTCCCTACACCTGTACGCACGAGTACCGCGCGAGCCACTTTCTCTTCAAGGACCACACGTCTGTGAAGAGAACAAATAATGCGATACGGATACAAGAAGCGGTAGCCGATTTGAAGATGCGGAAGAGACCTCCAATCTCGAAATTAAACCGACGCAGCTCGCTTCTGCCGACTCTCGTGTCGCTGGGATCCGCAACACGATGCGGAAGTCGAACAATCCGGACACGCTGTGCTTCATGGCTTCGCCGAAAGCACCGCTCGCTTTCAACGCTGCACTGCTGGCAGAGATGAGCGAGACCAAGGAAAGTGTTCCAGAAGCCGCGCAACTCCACCTCCTCAACCGTGTGTTGAGTACTTCCAACCCGTCAAAAACGACGACTTTCGCTCACAAGTGGGCGAAATACTTCGGCAACAAACTCCCGAAGACTCGTGAAGAACTCTTCAGCGCCGTAGCTGTCTGGTGGAGGGATCCACCCATTAAACCAATGCTACGAGCAACGCGTGCGTTGGCATTGTTCGAGGTGATGCTCATGTGCACGGCACCTCAAATCTTTATGAAAGACGTATGGATCCAGCGCCTAACTGGCCACCCCGTTTCATGTATACCTACCCATAACTGTCGTCTCCTGCCCCCGAACATGCTGCTGAGTTTTTTGCGGTCCGGATTGGGCACCCAGTGCTTCGAAGTCTGGAAGACGTTCCAGTGGAAAGGCTCGCTGCTCGATGACCTCGAGTATCTCCGCGACTGTGAGCTGTTCTTTCAAGCTGACGAAGCGATTCTGCAGCTAAAGACAGCAGACGTTAGGCCGGTCCTTGTGACTGGTCTGCTACAATTACAATGCTAAAGTGGACCCAAATGAGGTGGGTGGTCCGGTATCGTGCGATGGAGTCAGTCTCTTGATGTAGCCGGTGCGTATACGCACGGTGCGGCTAACGCACAGAGGAAGACTTTCCTTAAAGCGGCATTCGCCGCTACTTAGCCGATACGCCCTTATAAAGGGCTTAGTAGGAGAGATCTCTCCTACTCGGGGCCAAGATTCCCGGGTTGGTTTACTATAGCCTTTGCTAATGCCTTAACGGCAAGGCTCCCTTACTAAGACTGTAGCTAAAGGAGGGGCTCCCTTTACGCTACTGGACTCACTACACGCGCTACCGGGCGTGGTCGCGCGCCTAGCAGTCTTAAGTACTTTTGTAAGCTGAATGTATATTTAATATATAATTAGCCTAAATTAATTTAAACTAATGTAAACTATATGTAATACCAAGTAGAACTTACTAAATTCGTACCTAGCTAAAATGTAGAGTACACCACCTGTGTACCAACACGTGGATGGCTGACGCGCCACCCCCCAAGGGCTCCTGACCTGATTGGTTCAAATAACCAATGGTTCAAAACCCTTTGAACCGGTCAATACTGACCCCAACCGTAGTGTACTCACCTACTCCACCACTATATGTGACTCGAATGTAACCCTGTTACATCCTGACCCATCAAGACTATTGCTTACGCAATAAACAAAATTTTGTTCCAGAACTCCAACTGCCAGAACCTCTGGCTGACCATGAGCACCTACAGTGGTTCTATGGAAGAAAACTATTCCGATAACTCGGAAGTGGATGCCCTTGGGGAGATCTCCCCAACGGCTGACCACTCCGACAGCGCCGTTCGGCGCTGTCGGTCATCCAACCCATTCCCCACACGTGGGGAAAACGCACTAACTCGTGCGACACCTTTACCCGCTAGGGGTGATGCATCCAGGTCGCCGCAGGCGACCACCACCAATGAACCGGCCTCGGTTCATGAGGCCCGACGTTCGGGTAGAGAGGGAGCTACGCTTGACCTATGCCCAGGACAAAGCGCAAGGGCAATTACCTGCCTCTTACTACACGCTTCCTGCTCTCGATGTGGTGCCGGAGAGCAATGCATACTCTGCATCTGCCTCCGGCAAACTCCCAGCTACTGGGGGTGAAGGGGCTTCTTCGGCCCCTTTGGTCGTTGACTCTCAGTGGGATTCTCCCGCTCGAAAGCGTCAACGACATCACGGCAATCCTGCCGCAGGGGAGTCTCGGACTCCCATGAGCTCTGGGAATGTGGATACCCTTTCCACTTCACCAGGTACTGGGTCTCACCCCGGTGATGGTGTCGTGCCATCAGGCGTTCCACATGATAATGTGGAGTACCCTCCGTATCGAGCACTGGAGGAGGGGGTCGCGCTATTGCGGCGTGACTTCCACGAGCGCTGTGATCGGCACAGCCTTCGCATCCAAGATGCTCAGGAGGGACTCCGCAACGAGGGGAGTGAGAATGAACGCATCGAGGGGCGGCTTGCCTCCCTCGAGTCTCTCGCTGCGGAGCTTCAGGGTCGTATTTCAATCCTGTCGGAGATGTTCCGACCTGTCGTGCCTTTCGGATATCCAACTTCTCACCCTCCTCCGAGAGGGGAACCGCCTCCGGGTTCCGGTATGGCTTAAGCATACCCACGTAGAAGGTTGGATGCGTACGCATCGCCTTCGGGATGTCTAAGGTATACGACAAGCCCTTTCGGGCTAGTACCTTAAACGGCCCCACAAACATGGGGCTCATTTTATTCCTCAACACGTTGGAAACTGCATGTGTAGGAAGATTTTAAAGTTTAATAAAACACTTTCTCGTACTTTGTACAATTTTTCGTTACGCCGCCCCTTGCGGTCAGCTTGCTCCTTCTGCTTGTCTTGGCTTTCCGCCATGGCATCGCAGACGTGTCGTAAGACACTAAGGCGCGTCGATAAACTTATCGATGTGCTTTCGCACAGATACAGGGCTGACATCGGGGCATCCTCCCCCCTCAAGCCCTGGCCCACACACACGTGGCGTCAACGGAACCCTCGGATTCACTAATCCGTTCACGTAAAACGGGGTAAACCCCGTAGATGCATGACCGAATTGTTGATAGCAAATTCGACCATCGGAAGCATCTCACTCCAATGCTTTGGAGAATCCGGACATAAACTCCGGAGAATATCCTCAACAACGCGATTAACGCATTCCGTCTAACCGTCCGTCTGCGGATGATCCGCAGTGTACATGAGGAGCTTGGTGCCCAGCACCTTGAACAACGCTCCCCAGAACTGTCCCGCAAAACGGGGATCCCGATCCGACACAACGGAATCGGGTAGAACTTGCTGTCGAAAGATACGGTCTGAGAACACTTTCGCTTTTCCTTGTCCATCAATGGACTCTGGCACTGCCGCCAGGTGAGCTGTAACGGGGTTACATTTGAGTTACATTTAGTGTTGATGTACATGAGTACATTACAGTTGAGGTCAGTATTGACCGGTTTGAAAGGTTTCGAACCTTTGGTTATTTTAACCAATGAGGGCATGAGCCTTTGGTGTGGTGGTTTCAGCCATCCACGTGTCGGTACACAGGTGTGTCAACTACATTTTAGCTAGGTACGAATTTGGAATATTCTACTTAGTATTACATATAGTTTAAATTAGTTTAAATTATTTTAGGCTAATTACATATTAAATATGTTCAGTTTACATTTCACTCTAAAGTGCAGACGTGCGACGTCGACCGGTCACGCGCGCACTGAGTGTCGTAGGTAAGAGGGAGCCCTCCCTTTACTTACATCCCGTAAAGGGAATACAGCCGTTAAGGCTAAGTAGTAAACCAACCCGGGAATATTGGCCCCGAGTAGGAGAGCTCTCCTACTAAGCCCTTTATAAGGGCGTATCGGCTAAGTAGCGGTAGATAACGCTTTAAGGAAGAGTCTTCCTCTGTGCGCTAGCCGCACCGTGCGAATACGCACCGGCTACATCTGGTAGCACTTGTAGTCAATCCAACACCTGTGTTGGTAGACTAAGGCATACTCTACAAAGGATGAATCAGGACGATTGGGATAGTTTGGCCCTCGTCCAGCAGGAAGCATTTGAAAGGCTGTTACCCTTAACGGGTGACGAAGGCATAAAGATCCTAGTGGAGCAGGGCCTTGAGGCCGTAAAGGCAAGGGTCAATGCCCTCATCGCTCATGAGGCGAGTTGTAGTGGAGGTCGTTCCACGGAGGTGCGCCCTCCATTATCATTCAAAATAAAGGGGTTCACCGGGGAGAAGGGTGACAACCTTTACGTGTGGTTGCGAGAGGTCGAAACGGCCTTCTCCACAGCGAATGTGATCGCTGATCACTTGCAAGTGGGACTTGCACTGACCCATCTTACGGGCAAAGCCCGTACATGGGCGTTTACGTGTTCGGAGTCAGTCACGGACGTGTTCCCAAACTGGGAGGTCCTTAAGCAGAAGCTTATGGACATGTACGCAACGCCTGATCTGGTTTTCCAGAATCAACTGGCGTTTCTGAGGTGCCGTCAGGGCACTAGGGACCTGGAGACATATATCCAGGAACTTAAGACCCTGTTGGCAGGGATGTACGCGAAAGCTTATTCGGACGATATGTCCATCCCCGTCTTCACGGGAGGCCTGAGAGAAGGACCAGCACGTTCGGAATTGTTCCGATGCCGACCCCAATCCCTGGGAGAGGCGTTCAAGATGGCGTTCAACGCCGAGAGGAACTTCCGTTCCTCTAAGGTGGGTCCCGAATCCATGGACCTTAGTCAGGTCGAAGCCCTCCCGCTAAGAGTCACACTGACTCTTTTTCGCAGAGCTTCGAGGCAGAGCTATTAGCTATGTTGCAGCGACATGGGCCGCTGAGATGCTTCCTGTGTGGGAGCTCGGATCATCTGAGGAACAGATGTCCGAAAAATCCCCAGCGAGACACTCGCTACAAGGGACCAAGGGTGGGGGAAAAGCCCTTTCCCAAGCCGTCGGGAAACGACATCTCCCAGTAGGTGCGGGGCGCCCTACTGGGGGACCCCTCAGTGCTGTTAAGCCCCAGGGTAGGGGACGACAGCACAAAGCCCCGAGGGAAGCGGTGCTTTCTAGCACCGAGTTGGTGTACCATCCAGGTTTGCTGGTAGTCCTTGCGGACGTGAAAGGCTTTGATAAGCCTTGGAGAGTCTTGATAGACTCTGGAGCGTCTGACAATTATGTCAGAAGGGATTCTATTGAGAAGAGTCGGCTGTATGCCGAGGCCCTAGAGGCACGTTCTCGTGATGTTGTCACGGTCCGTCTTGCGACGGGCGTACAGGTTTCTGTACCCAAGGTCTCGATTGACCTTAAGCTGAAGTTTGCAGGATTCGACAGCTTAGAACGTTGCCTAGTCCTGGATTTTGACTCGAGGTATGACCTCACTCTGGGCATGAAGTGGCTGGAACGCCACGAGCCATGGATAGACTGGAAGTCTAAGTCCATTGGCTCAACGCACCCGCGGTGGGTGAAGCATTGGCGAGTTATGAACCCACCTTTGCTCGATCGCAAAATCGATTCTGGCGTGAGATGCCAGAGATTGGGATGTCTGAAATGATCATTCCCAATGGCGTTAAGGAAGAGTTCCTTAACGAGGGGGATTCGGCGGTTAATCCCCACGCCGTGAATGGCGAGACTGGTGAGTTGCCAATGGCAGAGGTGGATTCCTCTGAGGTAACTCCAGTGGTAGGGTTAGAGACCCCTGTGGTTAAGCGCGAGGCGCTTCCAAGCAAATAGACCCGTAGTTCGTCTCTTTTGCACGTCGGAAATGATTCCGACCACGCCGTTATAGGAGGGACTGGCAATTCGCCATTGACAGAGGTGGATTCCTCTGAGACGACTCCAGTGGTAGGGGTAGAGACCCCTGTGGTTAATCACGAGGCGCTTCCAAGCGAAGAGACCCGCAGTTTGTCTCTTTCGCACGTCGGAAATGATTCCGACTACACCGTTATCGGTGAGACCGGCGAGTCACCGGTGGCAGAGGTAGAGACCTCTGTGGATAGGCGCGTGGCGCTTCCAATAGATGGGGAAATTGACTCCCCCCCCATCTGGGTCCCGGGATGATTACCGAGGACAGTAGTCAGCAGTCCTATATGATGCTGAATAGTGTGACAGGTGTTGTCACAGAAGGCGTAAGCCTTGAACGGTTGCCTGGGGTAGGCGAACTGTTGTCGTTGGAGAAGATGTCCTTCAACGAATTTGAAACTGATTTGAAAGCAGATGAAATCGACGAGGT
>CM047592.1:4096950-4130788 GCA_026184515.1 Peronosclerospora sorghi | reverse complement strand
ACCTCGTCGATTTCATCTGCTTTCAAATCAGTTTCAAATTCGTTGAAAGACAACTCCTCCAACGACAACAGTTCGCCTATCCCAGTCAACCGTTCAAGGCTTACGCCTTCTGTGACAACACCTATCACACTATTCAGCATCCTATAGGACTGCTGACTACTGTCCTCGGGACTCATCCCGGGACGCAGATGGGGGAAGTCAATTGCCCCATCTATTGGAAGCGCCACGCGCCTATCCACAGAGGTATCTAACTCTACCACCGGTGACTCGCCGGTCTCACCGATAACGGCGTAGTCGGAATCATTTCCGACGTGCGAAGAGACAAACTGTGGGTCTCTTCGCTTGGAAGCGCCTCGCTTAACCACAGGGGTCTCTACCCCTACCACTGGAGTCGTCTCAGAGGCATCCACCTCTGTCAATGGCGACTTGCCAGTCTCTCCTATAACGGCGTGGTCGGAATCATTTCCGACGTGCAAAAGAGACGAACTACGGGTCTCTTTGCTTGGAAGCGCCTCGCGCTTAACCACAGGGGTCTCTACCCCTACCACTGGAGTCGCCTCAGAGGAATCCACCTCTGCCACTGGCAACTCACCAGTATCACCGTTAACGGCGTGGGGATTAACCGCCGAATCCCCCTCGTTAAGGAACTCTTCCTTAACGCCATTGGGAATGATCATTTCAGACATCCCAATCTCTGGCATCTCACGCCAAAATCGCTTTTGCGATCGAGCAAAGGTGGGTTCATAACTCGCCAATGCTTCACCCGACCGCGGGTGCGTTGAGCCAATGGACTTAGACTTCCAGTCGATCCATGGCTCGTGGCGTTCCAGCCACTTCATGCCCAGAATGAGGTCATAACTCGAGTCCAAATCCAGGACTAGGCAACGTTCCAAGCTGTCAAAGCCTGCAAACTTCAGCTTAAGGTCAATCGAGACCTTGGGTACAGTAACCTGTACGCCCGTCGCAAGACGGACCGTGACAACATCACGAGAACGTGCCTCTAGGTCCTCGGCATACAGCCGACTCTTCTATACAGAAGCCCGTCTGACATAATTGTCAGACGATCCAGAGTCTATCGAGACTCTCCAAGGCTTATCAAAGCATTTCACGTCCGCAAGGACTACCAGCAAACCTGGCTGGTACACCAACTAGATGCTAGAAAGCACCGTTTCCCTCGGGGCTTTGTGCTGTCGTCCCCTACCCTGGGGCTTAACATCACTGAGGGATCCCCCAGTAGGGCGCCCCTCACCTAGTGGGAGCCGTCGTTTCCCGACGGCTTGGGCAATGGCTTTCTCCAACCCTTGGCCCCTTCCAGGACTATCTCGCTGGGGATATTTCGGACATCTGTTCCACAGATGATCCGTGCTTCCACAAAGGAAGCATCTCAGCGGCCCATGCCGCTGCAGCATAGATAAGAGCTCTGACTCGAAGCTCTGCGAAAAAGAGTCAGAGTGACTCTTAGCGGGAGGTTTATGCTCCGCTTCGACCTGACTAAGGTCCATGGGTTCGAGACCCACCTTAGAGTAACGGAAGTTACTCTCGGCGTTAAACGCCATCTTAAACGCCTCTTCCAAGGATTGGGGTCGGCATTGGAACAGTTTCGAACGTGCTGGCCCTTCTTTCAGTCCTCCCATGAAGACGGGGATGGACACATCATCCGAATATGCTTTCGCGTACATCTCTGCCAACAGGGTCTTCAGCTCTTGAACATATGTTTCCAAGTCCCTAGTGCCCTGACGGCACCTCAAAAACGCCAGCTGATTCTGGAAAACCAGATCAGGCGTGGAGAACATGTCCATAAGCTTTTGCTTAAGGACTTCCCAGGTTGGGAACACGCTCGTGACCGAATCCGGACACGTAAACGCCCATGTACGGGCTTTGCCCGTAAGATGGGTCAATGCAAGTCCCACTTGCAAGTGATCAGCGATCACATTCGCTGTGGAGAAGGCCGTTTCGACCTCTCGCAACCACATGTAAAGGTTGTCACCCTTCTCCCCGGTGAACTCCTTTATTTTGAATTATAATGGAGGGCGCACCCCCGTGGAACGACTTCCACCTAAACTCGCCTGTTGGGCGATGAGGGCATTGACCCTTGCCTTTACGGCCTCAAGGCCCTGCTCGACTAGGATCTTCATGCCTTCGTCACCCAGTAAGGATAACAGCCTTACAAATGCTTCCTGCTGGACGAGGGCCAACCTATCCCAATCGTCCTGATTCATCCCTTGCAGAGGATGCCTTAGTCTACCAACACAGGTGTTGGATTGACTACAAGTGCTACCAGATGTAGCCGGTGCGTATTCGCACGGTGCGGCTAGCGCACAGAGGAAGACTCTTCCTTAAAGCGGTATCTACCGCTACTTAGCCGATACGCCCTTATAAAGGACTTAGTAGGAGTGAGCTCTCCTACTCGGGGCCAAGATTCCCGGGTTGGTTTACTATAGCCTTTGCTAATGCCTTAACGGCAAGGATCCCTTACTAAGGGTGTAGCTAAAGGGAGGGCTCCCTTTACGCTACTGCACTCACTACACGCGCGACCGGTCGAGGTCGTGCGTCTGTAGGTGATAGAGTGAAACGTAAACTGAATGTATATTTTTTTAATATATAATTAGCCTAAATTAATTTAAACTAATGTAAACTATATGTAATACTAATTAGAACTTACTAAATTCGTACCTAGCTAAAATGTAGTGTACACCACCTGTGTACCAACACGTGGATGGCTGACACGCCACCCCCCAAGGGCTCCTGCCCTGATTGGTTAGAATAACCAATGGTTCAAAACCCTTTGAACCGGTCAATACTGACCCCAACCGTAATGTACTAACGTACACCACCAACTAAATGTGACTCGAATGTAACCCTGTTACACTTGACTTCCAACACCACCGGGATCTGGACGAAAGGCCACTTACTCCTCACGAATCTGCTCATGCAACCCAGCCTCTCTTGCGTCCACCAAACCAAGATTAAAGACTTGAATCATATCGCCACACTTCTCTTCACCCAGGATGCACGCGTTCAACCCAATTTGTTGGTAATCACCCACAAAACTTCATCCCTAGTGGCACCTCTTTACCGTCCTGGCGCAGTCCTCACTGCGCTGCGATACGACTTCCCTGGGTATGCGACGGCGGAGGAATTGCCGGATATGTATGTGTTGGACCGGTACCGGAAGTTTGAAGTTATAGTCGATCCAGCCTCGAACTTCCTTCACGGACTATATTTACCGTTGGACAACGAAAAGAGGGTGGTTTTCTTCTAACTTCTTCCTTTTGGCGTGTTTTGCGAAACCACCACGCACATCGTTCTGAGTGACCTGACCACGGCACTCGACCCGAATGTCGAAGAGGCCAACACTCGTTCGACACCATTCACTGAACGGAAATCGCGCTTGGTTTGGCTCAGTCAGCTAGGTGTCATTGACGTCTTGGGGATCCAGAACCCAGACGAGCGCGTTTTTACCGGATTGCATCTTCGGCGTCACCGGATCGACTATATCTTGGTCTAGAGCAAGTTTTGCGGCGCTGTCAACGGTATTCCGAAAAGTTCTGAGCCGAGTAGCGCTGAGTATCACCTGGCCCACCGCGTGATGCTACAATCAAGGATGCATCATCAATGGATGGGGATCCGGTCTTTTCACACTCGACTCTCCAGCTGTCATTCAAGCTTTTACAGATTAAGCCCAAGCTTCTCGGTGACCACTCCATCGGTCGTTCTCCCCAGACAAGCTTAGTCATCACTGGAACCGAACCGGAACCTGTACACGATCGCTTGCCCACCCCGGCACCCACACCTGTTGACCGGTCCCACTATACACTATTGGACGACGAAGTCGGATTATGCCCTACATCGCCCCCCTCAAGGATCGCAGGGACCGTTTTCCCAAGCGTGTTGGCCTCAAGGCGGGCCGGAACTTATCCTGTACACGGCTCAATTACCTACCAACGCAAGTGTTAGTATTTCACTATACCAAGGGCGGCCACAGTACTTACCGGTCTAAGTACTAATCCAATTGCGTTCCACGTAGCAAGTTCTGGAATGGGCTCACAGGAGGACGGACAGGGATATCACCATATGGGGGCTTTCAAATTTCTTTGGAGAGGATCGAACCCGTGACTTCCTGCACAGCCACCTGTTAACTGACCGACTGAGCTACTGAACGGTTTGGAAACTGGACAACCATTACCAAATTCCAATACTTCATCATGTGAACGTCAGAAGGTACGCTTGTACATTACCTAATTATTTTATTGTAGTATTTAAGCTAGGTAGATTGAGAAGTAGCCTCGTCTTATTCTAGTAATAAAGACACTTTCAACTTAAAACGAATGGTGTAGCTAAATCCAAACAAATATACAAAATATGTAATGACCTCGCTGTTCTTTTAATTATGAGATTTATTCCCTTTTGGATTAGTGAAGTTGCCAAAGGAGTATAAGAATTTATAATCCCAATATGCTTTTGGAACTTCTTACATGTTCGATAGTTTTACCTAAGTACGATTGATTCTTATATTGTGGAGTCATTACAGACACCATCGATGTAACTAATATTAAGATGATGATCAGGAATGCGTGTGATATGGTGTCGACGCTCACCCTGCATCCGGCATGTGGAATATGTTGCCCAGGATAAATAATAAGAAGACGTCAGTCATCACAAACCGTGTTAGAAATGCACAGAAAAGATTGCAATCACTTCACACGATCAAGACTCACAAGCTGACCAAGTTTCAGCGCGGGAGGATCAGTGGAAGGTAGCGAACTGATCCTCCCGCGCACTGCGTGCACGTCGCGTCAGGACCAGCAGATATTCTGTCCAGAGTCTGTTTCGTAATGCAAAATGTAAACTGATATATATTATGTATGGTTACTTAAGTCACTATTCGGTCCTAATGCAACTTAAATCTCGTAACTGCTTTCATATGAAAAAATGTATGTCTTACCTGCATCAGCCAATGGGCTTCCACTATACGGAAGAGTGTAAACTCCAAAATGGGTACACACTCTTCCAACAAACCGATGGTTGTATTCGCTCAAGAAGGATGGACATCGATTTACCAAGCGGTTACAAGTTAATGGGATCAAACAATGCAGTCACTATATTTAGGGGTGGTCATACACATCTGCTACGGTCACACACCCCACAAACCCAACCGGTCAAGATTATCTTAGCGAGTTGGTTCGTCTTTTTGTCTTTTACCTCCACTGAACTTATCGTTCGACAGACTTTACAACTGTACGCGACGTAGTACAAGAGCAAAGCTACAAAAGTCGCAGTTTCTTTGGCAATTGATTACAGGAATTTCTAATCTAAAAATTATCTGTTTTTTTCGAACAACCTAAATGTTCTTATTAGAAAAAGATATTTTAACCTAAATATCCTCGGTTTTTATCTAATGTAGCCTCATTATAGAAACCCGATCGTCCTTAATGTTGTTAACCTTCAAGGAGTGACCCAATCTGCCCGATCAGTAAAGTGAGACTTAAAATAACGTCAACCGTCACCCCATCTTGTCTGATCCGTTTTTAAATCTCCGGATCATCAATCAAACCCGATTGCCTTACGATTTTGTTACCCAATCGGGGCTTAAAGGATTTATTACGATCGGCGATCATCACTAGTCCGATTGTAAACCATTTAGCCCAATTCCGCGCGAGATCACCACCTTCTTTTAGATCGCCAAAAATCCCACTAACTTCGTTTTACCATCAGACCTTTCGACCCAGTTGATTGTAGTCGTACTTCCATTTCCATAAAATTCGACGATCGACCGACGGGATCGGGGGCGTCCTTTTTCCGCCAATAGATGTCGATATTTCCTCCTTTTTAGCCAATCGGTTCTCATATGTGGACCACATTAATCTGTTGATTTCTTTTTCCTTTTGCCCATTCCTGAGTCTGGAGGCAGCCGTGGAAAAGAAGCGGACAGATCTCGCATCATTTTGCATTTTAGTGTTTCCTCTCCAATGTCTGACTCCGTTGTTCATCCATCAAGTGAATCAAGCAGATTGGCTTGATTCTCTTTCGACCTTTTTTGCGCTATTCGTAACAGACGTGAACACGCGCCGGCAGATTCAGGATCGGCACCCACCCTATAGAGGTTGCTTGCCGTATTTATGATGATGAAATCAAACAGTGTAACCGTGAGAAAGTCTTGCTCCAAGCTGAGCATGACTCAACCCAGGATACTCTCACCAAGACTCAGAAATCGTACGAAGGACTTAATGATAACCATAACAATTTCATTCATGATCTGGAAAATGTTCAGGCGTGGAATGCCAAACTCATGGAAGATCACCCAGACTGCCAAGCATCATGAAGCTTGCAAGAATCTTGGAGTGCATTCTCGATTGCCGATCGAGGCCAAACGTATGCAGACGATCTCTTAAGATCGCGACCGTTTTGCTGTAGAGATAAATAAAATATAGACTCAACTACATATCGAGACCGTTAGCCCTGGCGGAATCGAATCGCAGCTGGAAAGCCGATCATGGAGATCAAAGCGAACTTCAACAACTCCTGATCTTTCCATCCCTTTGCGCGCCACTCTCCATAGATTTGGGGATATAATCCAAGACCAGAGTACGTAACTTCGAATCACTTCCATAAGATAACCCACTAACCACTTTATATCTCAAGATCAACAAAAATCCAAGCTTCAAAAGTGAAAACCAAAGTTCGCCACCCACGAAGGTGGAAGTGCACCATAAAAGGCACGATTGGATGGTCTATGATCTGGCAGTTTCTAAACAAGAGGTGACGCGTCTCAAGTGGAGCCGTCTCCATTTCTCGGAAAAAATCGGCCTTCTCTGAACCCACCTCACTCAAGCACATAAAAACTACAGAATTTACGAAGTCAATCGCGGAGTTTCCGAGATC
This sequence comes from Peronosclerospora sorghi, assembly GCA_026184515.1. Classification (NCBI taxonomy): domain Eukaryota; phylum Oomycota; class Peronosporomycetes; order Peronosporales; family Peronosporaceae; genus Peronosclerospora; species Peronosclerospora sorghi. Next base: position 4,123,906 of record CM047592.1, on the reverse strand, counting down.
AAGTCGGCGACAGTCAACGTGATCTGTCGCTCGTGCGTTCCCAGCTAGAGGATCTCCAGGATCATGGGATCATGGGCCTGCACGATGCAAGCTTTCAATACACGTGGAGGAGGGGATTACTGACATTTGGTTGGCTATTGTAAGGATCTATGACCCCGATTTTGATGCCGCTGCCAATTGTCGTTTGCTCTTGATTCCTTCTTCTTAGGAGATTTGGTTTCCACGGGAACGCGTCTTAACGCATTTAGAAGTCGCAAGATTACCTCCGATCTGATCCTTTTTTACACATAGTCGATTCAACCAAGCAGATGCTGACACGATTCTTACTGTAGCCTGATTTTTGGATATTTTGCCTGCCCAACCCAATGGCTCTCCGATCTACATGTAGTTACATCGCCGGTGATATTCGATTTCATGAAGTAAAGTCATGGGAACTCTTGAAGATTGCTACGTTACTGACGGGGATGCCTGATAATCCCTAGTTTCAGGACTTTAGTAGACAGCTCTCCAATTTTGTTCACCTCCATACTCAGGCGATCTGGAAGTCATTGGATTAATTGACGATCGCACCAGGAAATCAGAAAGTCGACCTTCTGACTGATTTTCTCCATAATCGGAAGCAGCGTCGCAGATAATCTGGAAAATCTGCTTTTTATGTGGTTATGCCTTGTCGGAGACCGGCGCGAGCTCGCCAAAATCGTTTTCTGAGCGTCGTTCATCCAGCGCGCCGCCAAATCGAGATTTATGGATTGCAGTCGAGACACCCCGGGCATAATTTCCAGATCCTGATTGGCACGTTACAAGAGACACTAGTCAAAGTCGATTGCAAAGGTCCATGGTGCAATCGATTTCGTGATTTTCCGAACGATCATCCTGGGCTCAAAGATGCACTGTCTCAAACCAAGCTTAGCTAGCGATCGGGTGATCAGATTAACTCCATAGGTAAGATTACTAGTTATCTCTTTTATCTTCATTTAATATAAGACGACCCGCTTTTTAACGATTCAATCACTCGTAATATCCAAACTTCATGTCCAGTTCCAATTGTCAAATCAAACCCCTAAGTCCAGACATTTTAAAATTCCTCTTGAAGTCAACTAATCCAGAGCATATCAACACAAAAAAGACGAATTCTCTCACAGATTCATCTCCTCATCTGCGAGGATCGCCGTCCAATACGCCCTCTGACTGGCCAATAATCCAAGTTCGGCAAACATTGCGAGCCTGTATCGTCTTCCTCTTGTTTTTGCATCAGCTGGATTTCGTACGTTAATGCTCAAATCTCGTAGCAAAGCTCCAAACATGAGCTTACACTCGTTGATCCCCGTAGATTCTTGTAGCCTTTCAATGCGCCAAATGCTCGCGATAAGTTTGACTATATCAAATCTCTTGTCCGATCAAACGTCTGCGATATTTTTCCACATTTATCTAGGGTCTCTCCCAACTCTCTTTAGGTAACACGGCTTCGTCAAAACCAAACCTTTGAGACGAGCGGCACAGTCTTCGATCAGTTTTGCCATTCGTGCCACATGTGCGTCACTTCCTTGCATATCTTTCTTTGCCTCGATCTAGATGAATCTAGACCCTTGAGCACGGCTTGACACCATTAGGGTGGGCTTGATCTTTGGTCTGATGAGCTCATTCCTGGATCGATCGTCAAAGTCGCTCGTTGAGTTGATCTCAAACGTGCTGGTAATACCGCTGAACTTTCATCCGCCATCGTCTCGAGTCGCGATCTCGACCTCAGATACATTTGATCTATATCGCCGCCTTGAACACGGATAACAACCATACACCAAGTAGAATATCTCTCTGATCCGATTGAACGATCATTTAGAACAAAAAGCAACATTTGACGTACTCATCCAATTTTGCTGCTCGGTATCGGTGACATGCATTCCGATCAATCTTGTTAGAGTTTGTACCATTCGTTCGGCCTTGCCATTTGCTTATGGCCGATTAGCCCTCGTCGCAATGATTCTGGAGCAAGATCCAGTTGAAGGATCTGAAGATATCTGCCATGGAACCTGGCTCCCGATCGTGTCGTATCATAAATGAAACATGGAGACATAAAACAAGTAGGGCGCAAGTATCTGATTCACTGAAACACGTTGAAAGCAAGCCAAAAGACAAAAATGCTACGGGTGCGGCGATTTTGGCCACATTTGGGCAAAGTGTCCAGAGAAGGACAACAAGAAAGTGGACTTCTTGTTAGTTTTCCACCAGTAGTGGGATCGTTCACATCTTCGTGACGTTGATGAAATGCCGGGAAGGTGTTTTCAAGCGGATGGACAAACTTTAATCGCTTTTATGAATGTTTATATTCAGATCAAGGTAAAATCAAATCCAGACTTCCGCACAACACGATCGAAAATGTCTACTTTATGGAGAATTTGTCCAAATACACACTATCCTAGACAACAAGGGATGTCAAAACATGCAATATTGGAAGGCGTGATCTGAGGACCGTGAATCTGGGAAACAATTCTCGATCATTGACCTGAAGACCAGAGTACTCATGGTAAAGAGAATGGTGGAGCAACAAGATTTGCACGGCAACAACACAATATTTTCAGTTTTGAATGATAATTAAAAGGAATTGACAAAATGGAACGTATGTGCAGAAAGAATTTTCATGCTAGGCACATACACTTAAACTACAACACTATCGAACTACTAGTCATACTAGTAAAGGACTCCTGTCCATATATTCAATTGACGGACAAGCGGTTGGATTGTCTAACATGCGTGCAAGGTAAGCAAACCAATAATGCAAGGTCAGAAAGAGAGAAAAAAAGTTGCCCATGGATCGGATCTGCGGTGTGAAATGTTCTGACTATGAAGGTCAAATTTCACTTAAGGCCAGATTCGAAAACGGTTACACGATTAATGTCCTGGATTTAAAGACAAACTATGTCTAGGGTTTTGGCAAAATCGAACTATGTTGCAGCCAAGATGCTTAAAGAGTTCCTACCGTTTTTTGGGAAGTAATTTAACTGCAAGGTAAGTGTTCTGAGGATGGAAGGAGATTTCAAATTTTATAAATCTTGACGATTTTTGCAGATCAGATGAGCAAAGAATTAATCATGCAATGGGAAATCGGAACGAATAGACCGCACCACAATGAATATGACTTGGTGGATGCTGGTTTCGTGTGGATTAGCCTTGCATTATGGAGATATACCGTAAAACATGCGGCTTTTATCGTAAACAGAAGATTTACGAGCGTAAAGAAGAATAAATAGGGGGTTTCAAAGTTAGATGATTTCGGCTAATTTTTGTAAATGAAATGGTCGACTATTTGGTCGATTTTTCGTCCATTTCGGAAATCGACTAGCCCCGAGCTAGTCGATTTCGTTTTGGCGAAATGGACGATTTTCTTTCTCGAAATCGCCGCCCTCTACCCTAACCCCAGACACACGCGTCAACTACATCCTTTTGGTACGTACAGTGTTTTGTGCTAACAATGGCAATATCATACTGAAGAGACAGTGTCATACGTCAAGAAATATCGACTTCGTGACAGCCCGCCGATGATAGGAGTCGCAGAAGAAACCATGTTTCTTGTAACTAAAGCAAATACTAACGAAAGAGGATAAACTGTGGTTTTCCGTATTGCAGGATAAGGAAGCTCTCTCGTCTTGGCTGCTGTGCTCTCGCTGTGAATCGGGAAGTATTGACGTGCAGCAAAAGCGTAATTTTCCATGTAGATTGCCTAGATTATCTCCATCCCTGACTATTTAACTATTCACTAAATTCTGTACACAAAAGATTTATTATATCCATCCAAAACTGTACGGAATCAGCAGTTCACGACGATGTAAATTGATCTTATACTCCCACGACTACAGCTGCGCGTAACTCGAATCATAAAGCACATACATCGTCCCTTTCGTGTAAAGTTTTAATGGGAACAATCGACTCACGTCGCTACTGGGCTGCTTGCAAACTGGACTTGATAAACTGCAAGTTGGCCAGGTCCAAACTAATAAGTAACTTGGCAGTCAAATTGTCAAAGAGGTGGAAAAAACGACCCAAAGGACGTTATTATAGCTGCACGTAAAGACCATATCTTAGTGACAGCCTTTCATCCGGAAATTACGACAGACACAAGTTGGCATCGCTATTTTATCCAGACGATTGAGTTACCACGCGTATAGGCCAAGTATAGGAGATGCATGACATAACGGATCATAGAAAGTAGTAGCGTGTTTATTCGTTTGGAATGACGATCCATTGCATACCATGCAAAGTTGACAATTAGTGCCTGAGGATCGCAATGCGCGGGAGGAAGACGAATGGTATAAAAGGCAGTTACGGTAAAGGTCGTCAAAGCACTAGAGTCGGGGCGATAAACGCCTCTGAAATCCTCACGATCGAGCGCGTGCATATACTGTCTACCCCTGAACCGCATCCAGTGCAATACTCGAGTAATGCTTGACGTCCATGTCGGTGTCGTTCACTAGTTCCGTCAGGCATGGTCTACGGGATGCAATTAGTCGACATACTGAAATTCACAAAGCACAACGCAGCTGCAGAACGTACCGAACTTGCGTTGCGACCACGGAAGCATCGACGATCTTACACAGCTGCTCTAAAGTCATGGAGGCCACGAATCTAACGTTGGGAATCTTGTCGTGGGCGCCACGGATAGCTAGTGCTGTCACGAGGCTTAGCAAATCACTCGACACTTTTTCCACAGCCATCTGCTTCAGCGCATGAAGCGCATTGGGGCGCTCCTGGTAAATTATAGACTTTTCAAAGATCTGGTTCAGGCGCGGCATCACGTTCTGAAGAATGTAGTCGCTTCCCAACGCCTCTAACAGCTGTGGCAAGATTTTGGTCGCACTCAGACGAACCTCGCCAACCATATCCGTAAACGCGCTGACGTAGATCTCGAGCAGATGCTCCTGGAAATACTGAGCACCCAAACTACCAGCTAATGCTGGGATCGAGAGAACCACAGCCGCACGCAAACGCCACTGCAAGTCGCGCGCTAGGTCGGCAACGGCTGGCAACAGCACTGATTCGAACGAATCCATCCATTGCGCAAGAGATTCCATTCGCTTCAAAATGTTCAGTCTCACATGGACGACCTCGTCCCGCAGGAAAAGCAGCAAAAGAGGGGAAAGTATCGACTTGGACGCTACCTCGCCCAGCTTAGGCACAAGCTCCATACACGCGATGGAAACAGCAGCTGCAGTTCATGCTTAATTCCAAGCGTAAGGAATTCGTTGCATCTACTAAAATATAAGAACAGCACGTACTGCGAACGTTCGGGGATGTGTCCTGAGATAAAGCAGATAGCAGCAGAAGGAGTTCTCTCGAAAACAGCTCGCTCTTGATGATTAAAACGTAGCCGGACAGGTTCTTCGCGGCCGCTGCACGCACTTCAGCCTCCGCATCCTGTAAAAATGGCATCATAATCTACACGACCCTGTTCTTCATGACTAGCATCACTTTGTACCTGAAGAAGGTTGCTGAAGCAGCTGAGCAGCTCCTACTCGGTAATCGGTTGTCCCGCGGCCCGCGAGAGAGGGTAAAAGTCCTTCGTGATGCTAAAACGAACACGCCATGAGCGGTCCTCCACTGAGGAGCGCAAAATAGGAAGCACATGCAACGCGTTATCTTCAGGCGAAAGCAACTCAGCGATTGCCGCCGAGTTCTCAATATCCAGCAGACGCACACTGTCCTGGTCATCTGCCGTGAGAGATCAAAACAGTGGTAGTATCATGCCAGCAATCTGATCTTTCTCCATGGTCCCCGCAAACTTGCCAAGATTTGATGCAGCCGCACGACGTACCATCGGGGTATCATCGTTGCACATCATCTGAAAGGAACTGCACGTCATAGACTCATTAATCACAGCCCGATATATATCACTAAATAGCTCTCTCAATCACGCACTCGCGCAGCTCCTTCTTGCGTCCAGGATCCGAAAGCTTGCCATAGATCGTTGCAAAGAGCGAGCACACGGATACGCGCGACGTGAATAAATCGCCTTCAGCTAAACGCTTGACCAATGGAACCATCACGTCGCCTACGTTGGGCACCACTGCCACAACCTTTTGCAAGGAATCGACTGCACGATACCGCACCACAGTTTCCTCTACGCCAGCAAGAACCTCCAGTGGCTCCACCAGTGTAGACGCATACTCGGCGCCACCCACGAGGTCGACAAAGCCACCGAGTTCTTCCGCCAACGCTACAAGCACTTCATCTTCATCTTCTGTAGCTTCTATTTTGGGATAAAAACATGGTTAATGCAGGTATGACCAGTGTCATAAGAGCAGGATCACCGCTACATACGACGAAGGAAGGGTATCAGATCCGAGCGAGTACGTTCTGGACCGAGTGCCTGCGCCGCGGTACGCAGACGCCGCATGGCTTTAATTCGATTCTCGACTTCATCACTCTTTAGCTCTTCAGTTAAGAGCGTCATCGGGTATACTTCGACCTCTAGTGACAGAGTGGCTATATCATACGTTTCGTGAACTGACACACACGTGGATCATGGCGGGGAACATACGGAACATACCCATTTTTTGTATCTAAACTTATTTATGAGCTTGGCTTCGTGCGGGCTGTAGTCGATCGACCGCGCTGTGCTATACATATATATATATATATATATATATATATATATATATACCTCGCTGGGGCGCGGCGGGTGTACACGTCGTGAATATGCCACGGTCGGCGATGATTGGTGTCGATGTCGAGATGCGACGGCGGTCATACTCGGGGCAGGGCGCGCATTGTGAGGCCATTGGGACGGTGGTTGCCAGGAGGGTGGAGGATATATGTGCAGCGGTTGTGCAGCGGTGGAGAGTCATGGGGAAGAGTCTAAGGCAGAGGAGGGTTCGGACATGAACCATAAACCCTCAGAGGCAAATTTAAATTCCTGAAATGGACAAAAAAAATCCTTAAAATTGCGGGGGGGGGGTTCGACCTTGAACAGTTCGATTTGCCAAAACATGGTCGTCCCCAATTTTGGATGAAAAATCGCTCACCGAAATCGCCAACTTTGAAACCCCCCAAATATATATCAACGCTATAACTTTCAACAGTGAAAAAAGCCGAATCCGGGTGATTCGGCTTCTATCACCATTCACGGTCTATCGAAATTTGGGCAAACATTCGCTAGGCCATAGAACTCGAGTTGGCATCATTGTCGGAGAAAGCGAAAAGGTGAGGAGAATCAAGGCTTTCCTGAAAGAAAAGTGTAAAGGTCGTAATAAAGCAACATATGAAGAACATCAGAATACTCGATAAAATACAGAACGATCAATTAATGAGAATAATTAGAACTTAAGTTAGAATTTCGTTACTTGGATTATACTTATTCGGGTTAAACGCTTAGTACGCTTATGCAACTTGCTGGAAACGTGCAAGCATAACAAGACATGTCAGAAGTGTACAAAATCGGACCGGTTCTGAGCCCAACGATCGATCAGCGCAATTTGGAAGAAAAAACAAAGCTAAACTGAAAGAGTTTGGAATGATGCAGATGCTCATGTCGATTATGGATTGACTGGATAAAATTGAAAGCTCTCGGGGCGAAATAACCCGAGAGAAAGCTGCAGTCCACCCCTAAATGGTTGACACGAGGATCTGCATAGCTTCTATCGTGGATAGCATTGAAGAAAATAGCTTCCCTCGGGGATAGTATTGAAGAAAAAATGGCTTAATTCTGACAGGGCAAATATACTAGTGCAGGGTTTATGTATGGTGAGAGCTCTGTCGCCAAAAGAAAAAAGGCTTCATATCAGGGTATTTGATTGAACTGAGACATATAACGGTCTTGGTTTGTTTTTTTTGGTCTGGGGACGGAAGGTTGTAGGCAGATTAGCCTTGAAAAGGTGGCTACTGCGTTTCAGTGGCCAGAAGATGTGAAGTGGATTTGATGGGTCACTGCGTTGCTGGCGCAGCAGAATCGTACTACAACCGACATTTCGAGGCATGGTGGTGCGAAACACTTGCCCTCTGGTACATCATGGATGAGATGTTATTGGTTTTCAACGTACAAATTACTCCTGTGCAAGGGATGAAGCTATTAACCAGCAAGAAGAGTACGACAGGTCATGGTCGGAACATTATTTTATTTAACTACAGTGTGGTGGAGTCCAGTTCAAAATCGAACACCAAAATGTCAGGACTGAACCAACATCGTGCCCAGCCGACCAACTAACGGAGGGGGTTCTCCGCGAACCTTCGCCTGGGTGCCGATCGGGTGACCGATCGGCATTACAGTACGCCGAGTCCGATTCGTCTCGTGTCTCACCTTGTGTACCCATTGGTATGGGTGGCTACACACTTGGTGGACCGTTGCTTAGTAGAGACTTTGGTGGGTGTCGATACGGATGTACCACTTCTGGGGTACTGATCCAAAATTCCAACGAAAAGATAATTCAATATGGACGATCGGTAAACGAAGCGGAAATCTTCACTCCGAATACAATTAAACCTGACACTTGACTGCAAGTAGCAGTGAGTAATCCGGCCAATATGTTTTCTGGCACTTGACCGCAAAGCAGTGAGTAATCCAGCCAATAATAGTTTATGGCACTTGATCGCAGATCGCGATGAGTAATCCAGCCAATTCCTGGGACTTGATTGCAGATCGAGATGAGTCACCTAGCCAAATAAAACACGTCTCCATAACGTGGCCGAACTTGAGGGGGTGAGTGAACTTAGTGGGCGCCTCCCGTCGTGGGACTTCCGGTGGAGCTCTGTACTGACCGTGCTTAATGAGCAAGAGGGGACCCTGTTAGCCCTCTGCTCCCAATGACCCCGATTGGAGCTGCGAATTTAGCAACCCAATGCAATAAGAACACTATATTTGATAAACCAATTAAAATCCAATATGTAAACTATATGTAAACCGTGTGCCTTACCTCAAATCTGCGTACAAAACACTCCAAGCACACGATTGGCCCGAAACACTCCGTCCTTTCACCCAACCTGATCGATCCGCCTTGAAAACTGGTACACTGGTACAACTGGTCAATAATTTTCAATAGCACATCACCACAGCTACCCCTGAGTCTGCTCGCACCGCACAACGGTAGCGGCCCGATCTCACAAACAGTATTCAATTCCATGCAATATTCCGAGTCCAACGTACCAGGTAAATCCACTTGATCTCCGATCGCCACATCTTTCACTGAAATTTGTCTTCGTAGGCGATCGGTGCCCGCACTCTCCGCATATTCAAACTTCTGACCGATCGGACCATTCAGACGGCTCGGGCGACACTCAAATTGTCGATGAACAAGATGATCACCGAGCCGAGGTCGATCGTTCCCAACAAAACATTGATGCACTCCGAGAGGAGTTGAGAGTTGAGCGCGAGAAGCAGATCGTGACCGACACCGCGTTCCAGAAAATGCGCCGGGACGCAAAACGACTTTCCAAACTGATCAATGCTATACAAGCGGATCGTTCAGATGGCCTATAACAAACGTCTCAAAGACTCGGTTATGCATCAAAACCGATCAGGTACGTCAATCCACCGTTAACTTCACTTTAGATCGATCTTCACTTCCTTCTGTATGTACATCTACTGGTGATCGATATCTTTCCGACCGTGCAAACACTTGTCGAAACCGTTCGACAGGTGCACGGCCACTTCGATCTGCTCAAAACAATGTTGGAAGGGCTGATCGTCACTTGTCACGACTTGCGTCGTATCTATATCAACCGATCGCATCTTCGAGAGAAGCTTGAAGTAGTCGTTCGGAAGAGCTCAGAGCCTCAGGGTTATCGTTCGGTATTATATTCCCAAAGACGCGAGATGGATCGGCAGATCGCAGAGATAAAGTTTACGATCGACGGTCACTCCGAAAGAATTTCTGCCTCTCAAGATCGGCTCGGCATTTGGACCCGAGAGTCGAATCGACTCTAGGGAATCGTCCACGAGGAGTTCCCTACTTGCCTATCCAGTTCGCTAGTCGCCGATCGCATTCCTTGCGGAGTAGCATCGAACGTCCTCGCGGACCCACAGGCGGATTCTGCTGGCGTTGTTTCCAAACAAAACTCGGGCGGAAATTCTTGTCGTTCATTGACTGAAATTCCGCCCCCCAAAATTCGCACGCACAACAAGAAGCGTAAGGGTGAATCAAGAGACGCGAGGGAGCGGGACCTAGCGGCCGATCCGGACTATGAGGAGAAGCCGGCGGCACCGCGGAAGAGAGCCAAGACACCGGCGAAGCTTCTGCATGCAACAGTGAGTTCAACCAAGTCAATCCAAGTAAGGAACAATCAAGCGCCCTCGGCACCAACGGTCGGTCAACCCAAATCGACATTAGCTTCTACTGGTGAGGACTCTGAGGGTGGATCGACGGATTAAGTTGAACTTACTTCCGCTCTAGCACGGTCCCGATCCACCCATCGTCGTCCTTCTGCTGCCGCAGTTGAAGCGTCAACGCCAGGAGCAGATCAAGTGGTGCACCCGAAGGGTGACAGCGTCCAAGAACCACCGAATCCAGCCGTTGAGGCACCCAATCCAACCCTTCTGCCCAGAACTTCCGGCCTAGATCGTCATACATCGTTGGGGGCATTAAAGGTTGACGTGACTCTCCATCCTTCGGGTCTGGCTGCCGACGAACCTTAGTCTCCGGGGCAGGTCGATCTGCTGCTGCGATCTGTTCCGATCAAGCAACAATTGGCCCGCACTTTATCACGTCCGGACTACTTGCTTTTCCCGCTGGCGGTTCCTCATCCAGGTGCAACTGAATGGCGACCCGATCTTGTGACCGGATCGCAGGTCGCCCGCTTGTATGAAGCCAAGCCATGGGAATTTTTACTGAGACGCAACCTGAACGCAATGTTCACACCGACTCCGTGGATCACCTCGTTCCTGGGCCTACTTGAACAGTATTACAGAGTCCACTGCCAAGCGATCCGGGAATCGAGCCATTACTTGGTGATTCACGCTGAGCAATTGAAGATGGACAAGGATCTAGCGGCGTTCCAGAAATAACGGAAACAACGTCGGAGTCGGGAGGGCGAAACTTGGTTGTCGATCTGCCAATTCGTCTTGGAGGGCATGAGGACAAAGGAGTGTGACATTGGTGTCTTCCTGTACCCCGCTGTCCTCAATATAACTAGACGTCACGTGGAGAAAGCCGGGGATCTGATCGAAGACGGAGCTTGGTGCCCCGGCTACCACTGCGAAGCCGTAGTTGACAACTTGAAGGACGCTCTGACCCCGATGGACAAGGAGCAGACTTGACTCAATCAATTTTTTGAGAAGATCGTAGATCACCCAGCCATGACTGTCAGTCGGCTATGGGGTTATCGCGAACTCTAACATGGTAAAAGCCGATCGGGCAATCATTCGTGTATTCATCATCAATAAAATTCCTTTTTTTGATTACCCGATCTTCTCATCTTTCTTGGTCTTTAATCCCTTTAATCAAGGTCCACCCTTGCCACATCCAATTGCATCCACATCGAAAGATCGTTATCATTGCCACTGAAAAAATCCATCCATATCCTTAACCCATTTTGTCATCACCGAAATATAATTAATTCATCACAGTTCTCCACACACCCGTAGTCGTAATCACAATAAAAAGCACAAATTCACACCGATCGATGTTGCCGATCGGTATTGCCGATCGGCACTGTTGTAAATCTTGCTTTCCCAATTCGTAAATCTGCGACGCCCCATAACAATTCTGATTCAGTCGGTTGCGTTTGGACTTCTTATCCAGATCGCCATACTCCAGATCGCCATACTCCAGATCGGACTCCCCTATCCAAATTGATTTTTCGTGCTCCTTCAAGTGGATCGGATATTCCCGGTGCGTCATACTGCAACACGTCTTCTGGGCGATCTGATATCCGGATGGGTGGTCGGCCTGACATCACCATGGTCGGTACCAGCAGCACCCTTCCCGATCAGCTGGTATTTCTTCTCCCATCTTAATTCCTTGGGCTGATCGGTCCTATCGGGGTGTTGGAGACTTCATGGTTTTCCATAGTCGCCTCGATCGGATCGGTTAGCACTTCAGGTGGGGTAGCCACATTCCAGATTGGATTCGCCGTCCATCATCACACTTCTCCCCGCCCCCGTGCATACACACCAGGTCATCTGGTGAGGCGACCTCGCTCGGTCCGCCCCTGTCAAACGGGCAATACTGATCTTCGTCTACGGGATGTCCTTCTGTGGTACCGACTTGAGTGGATGCGTCACCATGCTCGTCTCCAGCGATACCGTGATCGTCCTCATCTGCCGTCCGTTCCACTGTCACCCGACCTTGCGATACAACTGCATTAACAACTCTCGGCACATCTGCCTTCGAGTCCACTGTATCGGGTTACTGCGCTGATAACCTTCGGCACATCTTGGTCGCCACGTGATTTGGCCTTTCCGTCCGCGGCAAGGGGTCTTCTTTGGTGACTTGTCGTCACCGATCCGATCGGTGGTGGCCTTACGTGCGAAGCTTTGCCTCTGCATATTGTTGTGAGGAGTTGAAAATTATAATAAATCCACATAATCAACAACACAAGGAGGTAATAATCCAGTCCTCCTTGCCTTACTTCCCGGGTACTTAATACTACCGCCCGAACCAAAAAATCAAACAAAAACACTAGGCAAACTGTAGCCGTGCGTATACGCACGGTGCGACTAGCGCACAGAGGAAGACTCTTCCTTAAAGCGGTAGCTACCGCTACTTAGCCGATACGCCCTTGTAAAGGGCTTAGTAGGAGAGTTCTCCTACTCGGGGCCAAGATTCCCGGGTTGGTTTACTACGTACCCTTAACGGCTGTATTCCCTTTACGGGATGTAAGTAAAGGGAGGGCTCCCTCTTACCTACGACACTCAGTGCGCGCGCGACCGGTCGAGGTCGCACGTCCGCAAAATAGAGTGAAATGTAAACTGAATATATTTAATATGTAATTAGCCTAAATAAATTTAAACTAATATAAACTATATGTAATACTAAGTAGAATATTCCAAATTCGTACCTAGCTAAAATGTAGTGTACACACCTGTGTACTGACACGTGGATGGCTGACACACCACCACACCAAAGGCTCATGCCCTGATTGGTTAAAATAACCAAAGGTTCAAAACCTTTCAAACCGGTCAATACTGACCTCAACCGTGGTGTACTCATGTACATCAACATTATATGTAACTCGAATGTAAACCTGTTACATCCTCCCCCATCAAGACTATTGCTTACGCAATAATCAAAATCTTGTTGGAGAAGTCCAACGCCAGTACCTCTGGATGTCCATTGTACACCTTCAGTGGTGCTATGGACGAAAACTATTCCGACAACTCGGAAGTGGATGCCCTTGGGGAGATCTCCCCAACGGCTGGCCACGCTGACAGCTCCGAACGGCGCTGTCGGTCATACAACCCATTCCCCACACGTGGGGAAAACGCACTAACTCGTGCGCCACCGTTACCCGCTAGGGGTGATACCTCCAGGTTGCCACAGGCAACCACCACCAATGAACCGTCCTTGGTTCAAGAGGCCCGACGTGCCGTACGGGCACGGAAAGGACCTCGCGACCCTCAAAAGAGGGCTAAGAACGCGGTCAAGAGGGGTTTAGCCTCCTGTACGCCTGGTACAGCGGCTATACTGCCGCTTGAAATTGCGCATCGGAACCAACTCCGGGCCCGACTACTAACGCCCAAACATTCTTCCGTTAAATCCTACCGGACGCGCCTCGTGAAGCAGGCACGCGGTGTCCTCGTGGATATTATCCGCGAGATTCCCATTGTTCTCCTGAGGGACGAAAGCGTCGAAGACGCAGAACAGGCGTTCCGCGCCTGGGCGGAAAGGGAGAAACGCCTCCCCAGTTTCGATGCGCTGTACAAAAGCTTTTCCGAACACGACGTTCGGGTAGAGCGAGCGCTACGCTTGTCCTATGCTCAGGCCAAAGCGCAAGGGCAATTACCTGCCTCCTATTATACGCGCTCTGCTCTCGATGTGGTGCCGGAGAGCAATGCAAGCACAGCATCTGCCTCCGGCGAACTCCCAGCTACTGGGAGTGAAGGGGCTTCTTCAGCCCCTTTGGTCGTTGACTCTCAGTGAGATTCTCCCGCTCGAAAGCGTCAACGACGTCACGGCAATCCTGCCGCAGGGGAGTCTCGTACCCCCACAAGTTATGGGAATGTGGATACCCTTTCCACTTCACCAGTTACTGGGTCTCACCCCGGTGGTGGCGTCGTGCCATCAGGCGTTCCACATGATAATGTGGAGTACCCTCCGTATCGAGAACTGGAGGAGGGGGTCGCGCTATTGCGGCGTGACGATCACGAGAGCTGTGATCGGCACAGCCGTCGCATCCAAGATGCTCAGGAGGGACTCCGCAACGAGGGGAGTGCGAATGTACGCATCGAGGGGCGGCTTGCCTCTCTCGAGTCTCTCGTTGCGGAGCTTCAGGGTCGTATTTCAACCCTGTCGGAGATGTTCCGACCTGTTGCGCCTTTCGGCTATCCGGTTTCTCACCCTCCTCCGAGAGGGGACCCGCCTCCGTGAACTGGTATGGCTTAAGCATACCCACATAAAAGGTTGGATGCGTACGCATCGCCTTCAGGATGTCTAAGGTGTACGACAAGCCCTTTCGGGCTAATACCTTAAAGGGCCCCACAAACCTGGGGCGCAGTTTATTGCGCAACACATTTGAAACTGCATGTGTAGGAAGATTTTTAGCGTTTAATAAAACACTTTCTCCTACTGTGTACACCTTTTCGTTATGCCGCCCCTTGCGGTCAGCTTGCTCCTTCTGCTTGTCTTGGCTTTCCGACATGGCATCGCAGACGTGTCGTAAGACACTAAGGCGCGTCGATAAAAACTTACCGATGTGCTTTCGCACAGATACAGGGCTGACATCGGGGAATCCTCACCCCCTGGGCCACACACACGTGGCGTCAACGGAACCCTCGGATTCACCAATACGTTCACGTAAAACGGGGTAAACCCCGCAGATGCATTTACCGAATTGTTGATAGCAAATTCAACCATCGGAAGTATCTCACTCCAACTCTTTGGAGAATCCGGACATAAACTCCGGAGAATATCCTCCACAACGTGATTAACGCGTTCCGTCTGACCGTCCGTCTGCGGATGATCCGCAGTGGACATGAGGAGCTTGGTGCATAGCACCTTAAACAACGCTCCCCAGAATTGTCCCGTAAAACGGGGATCCCGATCCGACACCACGGAATCGGGTAAACCATGCTGTCGAAAGACTCGGTCTAGGAACACTTTCGCCGTTCCTTGTCCATCTATGGACTCTGGCACCGCCGCCAGGTGAGCCATCTTGCTCAATCGGTCTACAAAGACCAATATGCCGGTGTTCCCGGCCTTATCCTTCGGAAAACCGAAGATAAAATCCATGCTAATGGATTCCAACACTCTGTTGGAACCGATAAGCTCTCCAAAGGCGCAGCTGAACTTGCAGAGGGTTTAACCCTCTGACGTCTCACAGGTGCGTATATACTCACCGACCCACTTATACATATTGGGCCACCAATACAAAGCGCTTAAAGCGCTGTAGGTCTTATCCCGACCTAAATGACCCCCGGTAGGGGCGTCATGTGCCTCAAAGAGGACTCTATACTTCAGTTCCTCATTATGAGGAACTACCACCCGCGGAGTGTCCTACGCGCTCGTGCTATAAAATAGCAGACCTTCGCAGTACCTGTAACGGTTTAAACGAGCTTTAGCTCGACTTGACAGGGTTGGCTCAGACGAGCCAAGACCCTTTTCACCTAACGCGCTGATTAGCGCCGTACAATGTGGGTCTTTCTAATTCGCCTGGCGTATGAGATCCACCACAGATGTGGTGACGAATGTCGCGTGAGCGAGCTCGTAATTGGGACGACGCGATAACGCGTCTGCAAGCACGTTTTGCTTGCCAGGTTTATACTTAACCTGAAAGTTGTACTCCGCAAAGAAGGAGATCCAACGGTCCATCTGTTGCGAGAGATGAGGCGACTTTGTCGCTGTCCGTAAGGACGCGTGCTCAGTATAAACCACGAACGGCTTTGAGACGAGTAGGTGAACCCTAAATTTGACAAGAGCATACTTCATTGCAAGTAGCTCCTTGTCATGAACGGGATAATTCCGTTCAGCAGCTTTAAGCTGCCTCAAACGCAATTACGCGTTCCCTTCTGCATCGTCTGCTTGTAACAAAGCACATCCGATTGCGAAATCGGAGGCGTCGCAGACGACACTAAATGGTTTCCCAGAGTCTGGGAGAGCAAGAACGGGAGCTTTTAACAAGCTCCCTTTAACCGCTTCAAAACTGTTTTGGTGTTCTGTTTCCCAACACCAATCAACATCCTTCTTAAGAAGGTCGATCAATGGCTTCGCCATCTCAGCGTAGTTCTTGCTGTACTTGTGGAGATAATTGGCTAATCCAAGCCACTTCCGTAAATCGCTAAGATTTACAGGCGAAGGCCACTCCACAATGGCTTTCACCTTCGCGGGATCCTCACGCACTCCATCCTTACCGATGAAGCATCCGAGGAAAGGAATTTCCTCAGCACCAAAGATACACTTGGATGCGTTTGCATATAACTTATGCTCTCGCATACATTCGAGCACTGCTCGAAGGTGTATAAGATGCGTCTGAACATCAGACGAGTCGCCTTCCGCACGACTAGGAACGAATATATCATCGAAGTACGTCTGAGCGTACTTCCTATGAGGGCGGAAGAGTTGAGTCACCAAGCGATTGAAAGTCGCTGGTGCATTTGAAATCCCCTGTGGCATAACAAGCCACTCCCACAGCATGCCACTAGGCGTGCTAACCGCTGTCAGCGAAATATCGGACGCTTGCATTAGCACCTGATAATACCCGTCCACCAGATCTAAGGCACTGTACACAGTACAGCCCGCCATATTGTTCTGGAGGACATCCTTCCAAGGAATCGGAGTCTGCATGGGCACAGTAGCTGCATTAAGCTTGTTGTACGCATGTACAATGCGCCACTTTCCGTTCGTTTTACGAACACAAAAAGTGGGAGAAGAGTGGGTAGACTTGCTCTCCCGCTCCATCTCTGCCTCTTCTTTCCCCTTGAAGAATGCGTCGATGACGTCGCATTGCTCCTTGGGGAGAGGCCACTGCCTCGTGACGCAGTATTTGGTTCCAGAAACCAAACCAATTTCATGTCGGAATCCCCGATCCGGTGGTAACCCCATCGGCGGGTTGTCACTAATGACATCTCCAAATTCCTTTAATAAGGAATGGTAAGGGTCCTAAGGATTCGCGAGGATCTTGAGGCCGCTTCGGGCATTCAATGCCTGTTTGGTTTGCGCCCATCGTGGATGAGGAGTTCAACTCCTCTTCCGGACGTAATACGACAACCTCGTCGATTTCATCTGCTTTCAAATCAGTTTCAAATTCGTTGAAGGACATCTTCTCCAACGACAACAGTTCGCCTACCCCAGGCAACCGTTCAAGGCTTACGCCTTCTGTGACAACACCTGTCACACTATTCAGCATCCTATAGGACTGCTGACTACTGTCCTCGGGAATCATCCTGGGACCCAGATGGGGGGAGTCAATTTCCCCATCTATTGGAAGCGCCACGCGCCTATCCACAGAGGTCTCTACCTCTGCCACCGGCGACTCGCCGGTCTCACCGATAACGGCGTAGTCGGAATCATTTCCGACGTGCGAAAGAGACAAACTGTGGGTCTCTTCGCTTGGAAGCGCCTCGCTTAACCACAGGGGTCTCTACCCCTACCACTGGAGTCGTCTCAGAGGAATCCACCTCTGTCAATGGAGACTTGCCAGTCTCTCCTATAACGGCGTGGTCGGAATCATTTCCGACGTGCAAAAGAGACTAACTACTGGTCTCTTTGCTTGGAAGCGCCTCGCGCTTAACCACAGGGGTCTCTACCCCTACCACTGGAGTTACCTCAGAGGAATCCACCTCTGCCATTGGCAACTCACCAGTCTCGCCATTCACGGCGTGGGGATTAACCGCCGAATCCCCCTCGTTAAGGAACTCTTCCTTAACGCCACTGGGAATGATCATTTCATACATCCCAATCTCTGGCATCTCACGCCAGAATCGATTTTGCGATCGAGCAAAGGTGGGTTCATAACTCGCCAATGCTTCACCCGACCGCGGGTGCGTTGAGCCAATGGACTTAGACTTCCA
The DNA here is from genome assembly GCA_026184515.1 of Peronosclerospora sorghi. Classification (NCBI taxonomy): domain Eukaryota; phylum Oomycota; class Peronosporomycetes; order Peronosporales; family Peronosporaceae; genus Peronosclerospora; species Peronosclerospora sorghi. Next base: position 4,105,761 of record CM047592.1, on the reverse strand, counting down.
GTCGATCCATGGCTCGTGGCGTTCCAGCCACTTCATGCCCAGAGTGAGGTCATACCTCGAGTCAAAATCCAGGACTAGGCAACGTTCTAAGCTGTCGAATCCTGCAAACTTCAGCTTAAGGTCAATCGAGACCTTGGGTACAGAAACCTGTACGCCCGTCGCAAGACGGACCGTGACAACATCACGAGAACGTGCCTCTAAGGCCTCGGCATACAGCCGACTCTTCTCAATAGAATCCTTTCTGACATAATTGTCAGACGCTCCAGAGTCTATCAAGACTCTCCAAGGCTTATCAAAGCCTTTCACGTCCGCAAGGACTACCAGCAAACCTGGATGGTACACCAACTCGGTGCTAGAAAGCACCTCTTCCCTCGGGGCTTTGTGCTGTCGTCCCCTACCATGGGGCTTAACAGCACTGAGGGGTCCCCCAGTAGGGCGCCCCGCACCTACTGGGAGATGTCGTTTCCCGACGGCTTGGGAAAGGGCTTTTTCCCCACCCTTGGTCCCTTGTAGCGAGTGTCTCGTTGGGGATTTTTCGGACATCTGTTCCTCGGATGATCCGAGCTCCCACACAGGAAGCATCTCAGCGGCCCATGTCGCTGCAACATAGCTAATAGCTCTGCCTCGAAGCTCTGCGAAAAAGAGTCAGTGTGACTCTTAGCGGAGGTTTCTGCCCCGCTTCGACCTGACTCAGGTCCATGGGTTCGGGACCCACCTTAGAGGAACGGAAGTTCCTCTCGGCGTTGAACGCCATCTTGAACGCCTCCCCCAGGGATTGGGGTCGGCATCGGAACAATTCCGAACGTGCTGGACTTTCTCTCAGGCCTCCCATGAAGACGGGGATGGACACATCGTCCGAATACGCTTTCGCGTACATCCCTGCCAACAGGGTCTTAAGCTCCTGGATATAAATATCCAGGTCCTTAGTGCCTTGACGGCACCTCAGGAACGCCAGTTGATTCTGGAAAACCAGATCGGGCGTTGCGTAAATGTACTTGAGCTTCTGCTTAAGGACCTTCCATGTTGGGAACACGTCCGTGACTGACTCCGAACACGTAAAAGCCCATGTACGGGCTTTGCCCGTAAGATGGGTCAATGCAAGTCCCACTTGCAAGTGATCAGCGGTCATATTCGCTGTGGCGAAGGCCGTTTCGACCTCTCGCAACCAAACGTAAAGGTTGTCACCCTTCTCCCCGGTGAACTCCTTTATCCTAAACGATAATGGGGGTCGCACCCCCGTGGAACGACTTCCACCTAAACTCGCCTCATGCGCGATGAGGGCATTGAGCCTTGCCTTTACGGCCTAAAGGCCCTGCTGCACTAGGAGCTGCATACCCACGTCACCCAGTAAGGATAACAGCGTGTTAAAGGCTTCCTGCTGGACGAGGGTCAACCTATCCCAATCGTCCTGATTCATCCCTTGCAGAGGATGTCTTAGTCTACCAACACAGGTGTTGGATTGACTACAAGTGCTACCAGATGTATCCGGTGCGTATACACACGGTGCGGCTAGAGCACAGAGGAAGACTCTTCCTTAAAGCGGTAGCTACCGCTACTTAGCCGATACGCCCTTGTAAAGGGCTTAGTAGGAGAGTTCTCCTACTCGGGGCCAAGATTCCCGGGTTGGTTTACTACGTAGCCTTAACGGCTGTATTCCCTTTACGGGATGTAAGTAAAGGGAGGGCTCCCTCTTACCTACGACACTCAGTGCGCGCGCGACCGGTCGAGGTCGCACGTCCGCAAAATAGAGTGAAATGTAAACTGAATATATTTAATATGTAATTAGCCTAAATTAATTTAAACTGATATAAACTATATTAATACTAAGTAGAATATTCCAAATTCGTACCTAGCTAAAATGTAGTGTACACACCTGTGTACTGACACGTGGATGGCTGACACACCACCACACCAAGGACCCCTGCCCTGATTGGTTAAAATAATGTAAGGTTCAAAACCTTTCAAACCGGTCCATACTGACCTCAACCGTGTTGTACTCATGTACACCAACATTATATGTAACTCGAATGTAACCCCGTTACACAAACACTTCCAAGGGTAGTTCCAGGCTGCCCCCAACACTTGCCAGTTCCAAAAGAGTACGCCTCCACTTGCTAGGGCGTTCACTCAACGACTTCCTTCTATTACACTTGGTTTTTGTATGGTAACAGTGAAGAAGGTTTTAGAGGGCCGCCACAGATCTTTCAGGTTCAGAGGAAATTTTATTCTATTCAGTGTTACTAACGCTTACATCAAAGTCAACCACTTCTTTCACCCACTACTTCTTGGTTACTTCAGCGCTGACTTCAATACTTGACAGTTACTGCTGAGGACCTCTGTAATCTGATCGATCATCTTACCAGTTGCTTAGGAGACCCTCCATAATCCGATCGAGCAGATTGGTCATCGCGAGACGGCCTTCGCGAGACGGCCGTCGCAGGTCGCATCCGGTGATCGAAAATATCCATCCACAATTAAAATACTTGACAGTGTGAGAACAATCGGGAACCTCGAGACAGTAATATGGGAAGAGGAGGGCGCATGACTTTTCGTTGGCTTTGCCGCCATGAGTGGACCCTCCGTTATGCTTGTAGTTGCGCCTGTAACTTGACTTTCTTTGGTGATGCTGACGGTTTGTTTTTATAGTCAGGTTAACTTATTACTTCATGCGCCCTAGTGCCCTAGCCTTTACTGCCATGATGCTAAAACAAACACGACTGTACTGAGCCACGGTGTGAACGCAAGATGCATTACGTAAAGACGGAAGCATCGAACCACTAGCACCATTCCACACTAAATGTTCACGTTGTTCATAAGATGAAGGCACAACACAATCTTTGTTGTTAATGTTCAGTGTTTGCAGACATCACCAGCGTAAAAGGCAACATCGTGCTAGCATGTAGAGTTTTGGTGTGGTAAAAATTTATACCATGAATTGATAACTACAGCAGATGATCACCTATATGTTGTAAATAAAGATTCCACTTCACCACAATACATCGTCTTGATTCGATCGAAATAAACCCCATCCTCCACGGAACCTTTCCTTCAGACAGCCACATACCGACGATCGTGCCGTTGCCTAACATCAGCGGTTTATTACCGATGTTAGTAACTCGTACGCGATCGCTTCGATCTCCACCTTACACAAACGTCGGTACCCAGTGATCGCCCCTGGTCACCCATAACTTCCTTGTCCGTTAGTCCTTTTCCACCGAGATACATTCCGATCGACCCACAGGAATGGTGATATCTTGGTTCCACCTCACCAAATCAGTACGTGATCGGTGTTAGGGGCGTCATCCTGCCAGTTGGAGCTGGACTTCGTCTGGAAGCGTAAGTACTCCATGCGACAGATCGAGGCGTATGCCTGCCGGCACCATAAAATCCATACCAAGTAGCTCGTCTTGGCACGCCATCTTACCATCCCAAGCGCTAAAGAATTAGGCCAATGACCCAGATAAAGTGATCTTCACACGAGTCCTCCCTTCGGTCATGTAGGAATTTTCGCCGATTGATGCATTCTTGCCTCTGTGCATAGTCGATCTGACATCCAACCTTACGAGCAAAGGCGGAGTCAATAATTGAGACTTCTGCACCAGAGTCAAAAAGCATCGTCGCCTTCTTGTTATTAATCTTCCCATAGGTTTTCGCCTGCTTGAACAATTTGTTGGGCGCTTGATAGCTCCAGAAGCCGAGTATCTCGCCAGGCAACAGGTCCAACTGCATAACGATGTTCGATCGTGAATATTCATCAGTCTCAAGACTGTATACCAGATGATCCCTATCGCCTGTCTTTTTTTTTCCGTCGGGTTGCCGCCCCTTCCAACATATGCGTAGATGCTAAACGTAGATCGCTCGGCTAGATCCTGATTCCAACCTGGCGAGCGATCTAGTTTAACATCTTCTCGACCTCGTGCGGCAACATTCCTGCATGCTTGTCTTGAACATACCACTTGCGCATCTGATTAAAGAAGTGCTCCAACATGCATTGTCCATCGTCATGAATCTCTCCACATGCCGTGCATCCAAACAAACAATGATCGGTGGGGTGGCTGCGTCGTTCACATTTCTTGCACGTAATTCTTCGCCAGCAGCCCCGATCATCGTGCCTGGTTGACCCACAGTGAGTGCATTTCTTGTATGGCGAATCCGGATCCGACCTGTTGCCGTTTCCTGCCTTCCATTCAGCACGGCGTAACACTGGTCGATCTCTTGGTGTGGACTGGGCGACAAAAATGTGACGGTAATGTTCCTCGTCTGACCTCAGACACTGCTCTCACCTTCTGACCCAGTGATTACATCAGCCACGATCGCTCTGATCGCTCTGGCCGGTCTGGTCGCAGGTCTCTTCACGTGATCATCCTGCACCTTCTATCGGGATCGGTTAGATATGACAGCAACCTTCGTCCTCATACTGCGGGAGTGACGCAGCATACGTAACGTCTGTTCCACTTCTCCCACGTCCCTAAGACGCAGTAAGGTCAGATGATCGGCCAACTCCTGATCGTCCAAAGTACTGATAAAGTGGCCCACATGTTCTTGGGAAGCGCCGATCGGGGATCGGTCTCCTTGATCAGGATTCCCGCACTCATCGCAGCCACATTAAGCCGGTGGAGGTATTCTATCGGCGTTTCATCGCCCCTCTTCCTCATGGGGTGATACCTACGAGCAGTAGAAAAGCCGGAGCGACACTATTGTCTTTCAAACTCCATACATAGCAGACTCCAATCAGACCGGACATCCCAACTTAACTGCTGGATCCAGTTCGCAGCCGGTCCCTTCATAAGATCGCGTAAGATCAGACACCGTTCTTTGATTGGCGTCTGATCACGGAGGAAGGCGGACTTCGTTCAGCTGAACCATGATCGGGCTTGTTCTTCATCGTCATCTTTACCCGTAAAGTCCTTCAACTCGGTTCTTGCGGCCATGCGGATCCTTGGGATCGCCGTCGAATTAAAGTCAAACGCCGTCGTCGAGGCTAAGTTCGCCTTACGTGTCCCTCCTCTGCCCGTACCAACGTAGTCACCGTCAATTTCGCTGGTCGACTCCATGTCGAAGACGCTGCTACTTGCCGATCGGCGGGGGCGGGCTGGGCGTGACCTGCGTTTTGTCCTAAAAACAGGTCCAACACCTTTGGACACCTTGTCTGCTGATGGTTTGACTGCATTTCGACGTCCGCACAAATAGCATCGTTTTCCTGGACCGATAGGTTTGGTGCACGCGGGCGCAGAGGTGATCAGCCTGGATCCCCGGTGTAACGATTCATCATAGCTTCGAACATGGCTTGCATGCTTGCTTCCATCGCGGGCGAGGTAAATGTATCGGTCTTGTGGGGGTGCTGATACCTGTGGGCTCCCCTGGGTCCCCGACTGTCATGCTGCACCTCGTTGCTGGACGTCCCTTTTTCGTTCCGTGTGACTGGTACCGTGACCATGGTCATCCACTCCACTCCGACCTCCAACTCGGACGAGCACTTGGAGGAAGGTGGTGACCCATACAGAGATCTATTATCAGAGAATCACTTTTCGACAAGTGATCGCACTAGATTTGCATCTTCCAACGCGATTGTGGGAGTTAGGCGGCGCACCGCCCCACCAATGGCGTCAGATGGTCATGTAGTGTTGACATAGCTTGTTTTAACTTCCACGTATCCATTTCGAACAACTCGCCAACACCATTAACATTCCTGACCTTGGTACCAACCTCGGCTAGCATCGCCAGAAGATTTTTAACTAGATGCAGCAGCCGATCGGAGTCGATCGGTTCGGTTTTAGACCCGTGTAGACGATCCGGAATTAGGGGCTTGATAATTCGGATGACCTCGGTTTCGTGAACGATTTTTTTCGGCTCGTACATGTAGTACATCCTGGTCACCTCCCTGTCATCCACATCCCCATCACCGATCGACAACTTTTCCTCCAAGTCGTCATCTCCGAGAGCATTGCGAGCCTACGCTTGGGTTTCTTCATTGGTATTTCGGGCGGATCGGGGTGATCCGCCCCCATAGTGTTCTTCACATGCAATTTTTTGTCGAAATACATGGGATCAGGAACAGGGTCCTGATCCCTACTGGGACTATAGCAAGACTTGCTATAGTCCCGATCGGCTCCTATCGGAGCCTTGTGGGGAGGAATAAACTTGTTAATATCGATCTGGTCCTCCACTTGGCCAAATTTATCATTGCCATCCTTTTCCACAACCACGACACGAGGCGATAAGCGTTCCTCGTGCCGATCGGCTCCTCCAGGAGCGGTACGGGGAGTCGTAAACTCATTAATTTCGATCTGATCCTCCCCTTGACCAGATCGAACATCGCCATCCTTTTTAACAAGTAGTACACAAGGCGATAGGCGTTCGTTGCGTCCTCTCCAGAGAGTATCCATACCAAAACTTGTAAAATCCATACTTCATGAATATAGCGGTGATATCCACCGTCACCAAATGATCCGGGCACGCGCACCATTGTGGTGGAGTCCAGTTAAAAATCGAACACCGAAGTGTCCGGAACTGAACCACCATCATGCCCAGACGACCAACTAACGGAGGGGGTACTCCGCGAACCTTCGCCTGGGTGCCGATCGTTTGACCGATCGGCATTACAGGACGCCGAGTCCGATTCGTCTCGTGTCTCACTTTGTGTACCCATTGGTATGGGTGGATACACACTCGTTGGAACGTTGAATAGTAGAGATTTGGTGGGTGTCGATACGGATGTACCACTTCTGGGATACTGATCCAAAATTCCAACGAAAAAATAATTCAATATGGCCGATCGGCAAACGAAGCGGAAATCTTCAATCCGAAATGCAATTAAACCTGGCACTTGACTGCACGTAGCAGTGAGTAATCCAGTCAATGGGGTTTCTGTTACTTGACCGCAAAGCAGTGAGTAATCCAGCCAATAATAGTTCCTGGCACTTGATCGCAGATCGCGATGAGTAAACCAGCCAATTCCTGGGACTTGATCGCATATCGAAATGAGTAAACCAGCCAAATAAAACAGTCGCCTTAACGTGGCCGAACTTGAGGGGGTGAGTAACCGCAGTGGGCGCCTCCCATCGTGGGACTTCCGGTGGAGCTCTGTCTGTCCTGGCCGGGCTTAATGAGCAAGAGGGGACCCTGTTATCCCTCTGCTCCCAATGACTCCGATCGGAGCGGCGACTTTATCAACCCAATTTAATACGAACACTATATTTGATAAATGCAGCAGGTGCGTAAACGCACGGTCCGGCTAGCGCACAGAGGAAGACTTTCCTTAAGCGGCGATACGAGGCAATTTAGCCGATACGCCCTTATCTAAGGGCTTAGTGTGATATTGCTCTCTCACTCGGGGCCAAGATTCCCTGAGTTTACGGTTAGCGTACGCTAAAATCTTATTCTAAGGCTTCCCTTAGTAGGGAGTAGCTAGGGGAGGTGCTCCCCTGCTACGACAATCACTGCACGCTCGACCGTTCCGGGTCGGGCGTCTAGCAGGATTTAAGTGTATTGTAAACTGATTTATTATTTAGTATAAAATTAGCCTAACTTAATAAACTAATGTAAACTTTATGCAATACTAGGTAGAACTGACTTAATCCGTACCTAGCCGAAAATGTAATGTACACCACCTGTGTACCAACACGCGACAGGCTGCCACGCCTTCACCAAGGGCTCCCGCCCTGATTGGTTAAAACAACCAATAGGTCCGAACCTTTCGGACCGGTCAATACTTGACCTTAACCGTTGTGTATTTACGTACACCAACGTAACTAAATGTAATCCCGTTACATTCTCCCCCATCAAGACTATTGCCACGCAATAATCGATTATAGTTGGAAAGCCAACTGCCAGAACTCTGGCCTCGAATGAGCACCTCTGAAGGTGGCTATCAGTCTCCCTGAGAAGGGGATGTCAACTACTCCGAGTTCGATATCTCGGAGGGGGGGGGGGGGGGGCTTGGGGATAACTCCTCTATGGATGTCCGCTCTGACGACGCCGAACGACGATGTCGACGATGTCGGCAGCCCAATCCTTTCCCAACACGTGGGGAAACTGCGCTAACTTGCGCTCCACCATTACCAACTTCGGATGGCAAATCCGAGTCGCCGAAGGCGACCATCACGGCCAATGAATTGGAGGCGGCTCAGGAGTCTTACCTTGCCACACAGGCACTAGGGGCTGCATTACGCGCCTCCAAACGCTTTTCACGGGAGGCATATCATTTTGAGGGTCCTCGTGATCCCCAAAAGTGGGCTAAGAATGAGGTAAAGAGGGGTTTAGCCTTTTATACCCCTGGCCCTGCGGCTGAACAGCCGCGTCAACTCAAATCCCGGAAGAAACTCCGGGAAAAACTGCTCACGCAGAAGCAGTTCACTGCCGCCTTATACCGAAAGAGAATCGGGAAACAGGCGCAGGGTCTATGTTGAGAGACTCCGCGAGGTTGCCTTCGTTCTCCTACAAGGAGAGGATGCTGAAGAGGCAGAACATAAGTTCCGCTCTTGGGCGGAAGGGGAGAAACGTCTACCTGACTTTACAAAGTTGTACAACAGCTATTAGTAACGTGAAGTTTGTGTGGAGGGCATTGCGCTTGGCGTTTGCCAAAGACAAAGCGATGGGGCAATTATCTGCCCGTTATCGCACGCGCTATGGTAGCGCCTGTGCCATCTGTGGTGAAGTGTACCACAAATTTGGTCAATTTTGGTCAAGGCAGTTGGTCGAATTTCGTATTGGTCTAAACAAGGGGGGCTTTTCATCCTATCAAATTCAAGGAGTATCAAGAACTCTGGTCTTGGGTGAGTCACCTGACTTTGGGTATTTTACATAATTTTT
>CM047592.1:4082333-4093518 GCA_026184515.1 Peronosclerospora sorghi | reverse complement strand
GTGGTAGGGGTAGAGACCCCTGTGGTTAAGCGCGAGGCGCTTCCAAGCGAAGAGACCCGAAGTTCGTCTCTTTTTTCGCACGGAAATGATTCCGACTACGCCGTTATCGGTGAGACCGGCGAGTCACCGGTGGCAGAGGTAGAGACCTCTGTGGATAGGCGCGTGGCGCTTCCAATAGATGGGGAAATTGACTCCCCCCATCTGGGTCCCGGGATGATTCCCGAGGACAGTAGTCAGCAGTCCTATAGGATGCTGAATAGTGTGACAGGTGTTGTCACAGAAGGCGTAAGCCTTGAACGGTTTCCTGGGGTAGGCGAACTGTTGTCGTTGGAGAAGATGTCCTTCAACGAATTTGAAACTGATTTGAAAGCAGATGAAATCGACGAGGTTGTCGTATTACGTCCGGAAGAGGAGTTGAACTCCTCATCCACGATGGGTGCAAACCAAACAGGCATTGAATACCCGAAGCGGCCTCAAGATCCTCGCGGATCCTGAGGACCCTTACCATTCATTACTAAAGTGTGGTGAAGTGGCTGGAGTCTGTGGTTAAGTGTATATGAAAAGTATACATAAAGAGTATATGGGTGACCGTCCACGACAGTTTGTGGTGAAGTGGCTGGAGTCTGTGGTTAAGTGTACAGTCAACTCCCTCTATAACAGCATCCGGGATAACAGCATTCCCGTATAGCAGCCCTGAAAACGACCATACGGATCTCCAACAGCCAAAATCCGCCCTCTATAGCAGCTTTTCGGCTATAACAACAACAGCCATGGGCCAGTATACGCTACATACATTTCTGCTCCCTCTATAATAGCCACCCGGATCCCCCCTAAAAATGCTTGAAAAGGGTGATTGGAAATGCGTAGAAGAATCTAGACAATATTCAGGGGTCTATTACTCATCAGGGGCATTTCCTGCTGAAAATTCCGGAAAATCAATTAATTAATAGGCAAAATCTTCGGGCCAGAGAGAAGCTAAAAGGAGAGCACACACACACCAAATTTCCCCCAAATTCCTCCACTCACATTTTCCACCCTTCCCCTCACCGCACACAAATGGTAGACAACAACAAAGACAATAAGATACAGGTCATCTCTCTGGACACCAAGGTGGCCATTCTCGACTTGCATTCAAAGAATCCGGCACTTTCCCACAAGGATATCGCAGAAAAATTTGGGATGAAGCGCAAGACAGTCACAGATATCCTGAATCGCCAAAAGACCTCCGTCCTCCAAAATGCCAAGACAGTGGAGGCAAAGGGTGGCGACATGGAGCGCATCAAGCGGTTCCGTGGCCCCCTCCACGATGAGGTAAGATTTTGATGTTTGGCACTTAAGACCTTTCTGGAGTGTTTACGTCTGGCTTTTCCAGGTTGACAAAGCTGTCAAAATCTGGTTTGTCCAGATGAGGTCCAACAATGTCGTACTCACAGACGCATTCGTTCAAGCCAATGCCCTTCAATTTGCTGCTTCTCTTGGCGTCAACAACCCCGATGCAGAGAAGAACGATTTCACAGCCTCAGACGGTTGGCTCAATCGTTTCAGGGAGCGACACAACATCAAGTCGTACCGTCTCCATGGCGAGGCTGAGAGTGCCCCTCTGCAAGACCTTCCTGCCTTCCGACTCGAGCTCCAAAACGTCATCGATAACTTCGCCCTCAGCGACGTGTTCAGCTGTGATGAGACTGGCTTGTTCTTCCGAATGGCTCCGAACAAGACACTGGCCCAGAGCTCAGAGAAGGGCTACATAAAGGACAAGGCCCGGATCTGCTTCTCGGGTGCAACGCAACAGGCAAGTGCTTTCTTTTTGAGAATATTTGACGTGTGCTAAGACATACTCTTTTTAGGCTCCGAGAAGCTGAAACCGCTTGTCATTGGAACTTCTGCCAAACCTCGTTGCTACCTTAATGTCGACATGACAAAGCTACCGCACATCAAGTACTTTTCCAACAAGAAATCATGGATGAAGGATGACGTTTTCAAACCCTGGATTATCGCTTGAACCGTCAGTTTCAGCGTTACAGCCGCCAAATCCTATTTGTGCTGGACAATGCCAGTCCTCATTCTGTTGACGATTCCAAAGATCTTTTGACCAACATAACGGTAAGTTTCATTTTTCCTTGTTGCAACTGACTCGGAGATGCTGACAATCCCTAAATCCTCAGGTTCATTTTCTCCCTCCGAACACCACTTCGCATCTGCAACCAGCCGATGCAGGGATTATCGCCAACTTCAAGGTCAAGTACAAGACTCGCTACATCAAGTACCTTCTTGACAAGTTTGAAGCCACCGGCGATCATCCCTTTGAACCCAAGGCCAAGTTCACGATTCGCCAAGTAATCGACATGCTCGTCGAGTCATGGGACGATGTTCAAGCTTCAACAATTCGCCATTTCTGGGAGAAGACAGGCATTCTTCCCACCCGCGGTCGCATGGACGTCGTTTCTCTAGTCAATGCGGATGACGTCGTTTCTCTAGTCAATGCGGATGACGTCGACCCATTCAGCAGGATTTCGGCGCTTCTGGCAAGGATTCCACAGCACAGCACCTCCTCCACCATGGATGCCCAGGCCTACCTCCAAGTCGACGGTACTCTGCCCATCATCGAGCATCTCTCCGATGAAGAAATCCTGGTCGAGGTGTCATCTGATCCCGCTGCGGTGGAGGAAGATGCCGAGGGAAGTGGTGACGAGGAGCCGCCGGTGGCCCTTCCTTGGGGACAGCTGCAGGAAGCTGACGAGTTTCTGCTGGCTAACATGGTGGAGAAAGGATCTCAGTTTTACCAGGCAGAGGAGTTGGATAAGCTCCTCCGCCGCTTCAAACGCTTTGCCTTTCGAGCAAGACTGCCGCGTCAAAGCAGAAGTCTTTGGACAGCTACTTTGTGAAAGGAAATAAAGGCAAAGGACGTGCCAATTAGGTAGAATTCAGATATGGGGCCACTTTCGTAACATCCCAGATCTTTGTAAATGGCAGAGATTTTCTCTATAGCAGCCAATACAGCCGGGCACAGGCTGAAGCTGTTATACACGATTAACAGCCATTCGCTATAGGAGCCAAAAAGTTTGTATACGGTTGGTGCTGCAATAGAGGGAGTTGACTGTATATGAAAAGTATACATAAAGAGTATATGGGTGACCGTCCACGACTGTTTGTGGTGAAGAGGCTGGAGTCTGTGGTTAAGTGTATATGAAAAGTATACATAAAGAGTATACGGATGACCGTCCACGACAGTTTGAATGAGTACGCGGTGATAAAAAGGTACGCGGATGACCGTCCACGACAGTTAGCCGACCATGAAGTAAGTTTTTCGGTATTGAAGCCAGTGCTGAAGCAACCAAGAAGTAACAAGGTGAACAGACACTAGAGGTAGATATAGGATTTCTTAGTACTTTAATTATAATCAAATTTTCCCCTTTTCAGAGAGTCGTTCTTTCAACCAACCAACCCTTTTCAACCCATACAAAAACTAAGTCTAAGTACATCCCGAGGAAACCTTTAAGTGAACGCGTGTTAAGGCGTGATAAAGATCCTTTGCGGTTACCTAAGCTAAGGGGCAGCCTGAGTGTTACAGGGAAGTGTCCATTTTCAGTGAGTTTGTGTTAAGGTTCGGACGTAAGTACCAAGAACCTGGGAAGTATAAGCAAGAGAGAGGTGTAGTCTATCGCTTCCTTGTGTTGTTTTTGAGTGGAAACCTCGAAAATTTAAGTTCCTTCACGACAACTGGTGCCGCGACCCGGGACTTCACGTCGAATTAATACAATTTCACACACAAAATGGCTTTAGTGTCTACTGAGGGAGAGGAAGAGCTGGTCTTTATGTTACAGCTCTCTCAGGAGGACCATGAGATAACATAAACTTTCTCTGAGTCCTGTGAAAGAATGGCACGGTATCAACGGCATGTACTGAAGCTACCTGGTGACTCACATAGTTGGTTTTCATTATATGAGATTCGCAAGGTGGAAAGAGCTGCCCCTAATTTTAGAGTTAAAGAAGATCTTACTTCTTTTGGGGGATTAAAAGAGTCAATTGAATCTATTGAAACGCTGCTTTAAAATTGTGGCTATGAGTTCGTACGACGAGAAGAATTCGATAATGCATGTGACTTCAATCTGGATCGTACCGCAAAAGATCTTGGTCTGATGGTGTCACTATTATTAGCGGAAAACCAGTGGGAAACATCCTTGATGTTTTACCGGAAAGATGCTACGGATGTCAGTCCAAGTTACTACATTGTGGCAGACACCACTCACACACCAGTGAAAGAGTCTAAACCACCGGGTATGCAGGAGTTGTGTAATGACGATGAGTTGGAGGACACTGTGGATTGGAGACCAAAACCTGACCGTCGAGTAAGGAAGAAGTTGAAATTTTCCTCGGATGAGGACGCGATCATGTCACCGTCACGACCAATGTCGCAAAAGCAGGACCCAGTGGTGGAAAATTTAGTCCAGTTGATGCAAGATGTACATTTAAGTTTGGAATAGTTAGCGATTTTTTTTTTAATTTTACCGCATCTCTGTCAGATAGTCGCACGCCTGATACTACGAGAGGAGCGACTAATGCAGCATACCGAAGATCGGCGGCTCCGGATAGAGCATACCCCAACCCACCAAAACCATCAAGATACGGAATGTCGAGTGGAAGACACAATATGTGGGCATCATCTGGTCAGCCTGTCACAGCCATTATCCAGAATACAGAGATCAAGACATTTGACGGCAATAGACAGGAGTTATTAGCCTGTTATCCCCGGAGTACCTTTTATCCGTTGAGCGATAATCTATCCACAAAGAATTATCGGATCACTATGACCGACTTTACGCGGGAAGTGTAAGGGCATGGGTGACAAGATTTCTCCATGTGGCAAAGATTTCACGTTGGGATGACGATCAACGGCTAGGGATGTTTGTGGATAGCTTGACGAACACAGCGTCTTGGTGGTACGAGCAATTGGCGGATACGGTGAAGTATGATTGGGATGCAGTAATAGATTTGTTTCAACGGAAGTTTTGCGTGGATAAAGTTTCGCCTCGGGTCATGTATTCCAAATTGACACAGAAACACGACGAGTTGGCGACTACATATCTATACCGGCTAAATGCCGCGGCATTACGAGCTAGAATGGATTTCCGAGATGCTTATAAAACCTCATTGTTGGAAGAGCACATCCAGCAATTCTTCGATACCATTCATGATCGCGTCATACAAATGCAATATCAGCATATGACATTCAATAGAATTGAGGAACTGGAAAGGGTGCTAACGAAGCATGAGGAACGTGTGACAAGGCCTGGAAAGAAAATGACTGCACGCAAGGGTGCCGAAGTGGTATATGAAGATGTACAACCCAGCGTACATGTGATGGGCGGAGAAGTACATACCATGCAGCGGGCAAGCGCTAATTATGAAGATAGGGGTGCACGAACGAGTGCGCCTAATAACAATGATGGAGGCATGATGTGTGAACATTGCAATCGAAGAGGACATGATAAAGACAAATGTTGGAAATTGCAGACGTGTGAGCATTGTAAAACAGTCGGTCATGATGTGAGGTATTGTCGGAAGTTCATAGAAGAGATGGATGAGATGAGGAGCAAGCTGAAGTCCGGGGAAGTAACCGAGGACCAAGTGGCCGCACAGTTAAATGCCTAGCCCCACAGTGCGTTGCGACCACTGTCGAGAGAAAAGGGGGGGCAATGTCGAGCAATGTGAAAGCGACACCACGTTCACCTTTAGGTGTAAAATAAAACAAGAAGAAAGGTAAATTTTGCATGGAGAGATCGCTCACTATGGACGAGGATCAAGAAAAGAAGAAATTACAAGAAAAACGAAAAAACAAGTTGCATTTGAAGATAAAGAAGAAAAGAAGAAGATACGTCAGAGACTAATGAAGCAGCAGATGTCTGAGCTTGTGTCACGTTTGTGGACAAAAGAGAGGGAGAACGAGAAGGATGACAACAGTTTCCCAAGTCTACGCAACCTGCAACGCAAGTATATGTGAAGGGAGCAATTGTTGATTTGGAGTTGCCGTTAATGTTGGATTCTGGTGCAAACGTATTACATATCAATGTGGTGAAGATGTTCCATATAGCAGTACGGATGTTTGATACCCCGACAAGTTTTTTGTGGCGTAACAGAAAGTACCATTGGTGCAATTGGTTTGGCCACTGTCAAGGTTCGGATGGGCCCATCGGTCATTTTTAACTGCGAGATGTGGGTGGCAAACATTGAGTCGCCGACTTTAGCGATACTTGGAACAGATTTCTTGGTGAAAGCGGGGGTAATTCTGAATATGAAAGACCAAAGTTGTCAGATTCCAAACGAAAATCCGCTACCGTTACTGACCCAAGAAGATCGACTCTCGGAAGACTACACGCAAGTATATGAGCGATTTATGGGGAGTGCTGGTATGACGATTAATTGGACTAGTGTACATGCAGTACGGACGGTTGGGGATAAGCCCCCAGCTGTATATGTGATGGATGCTATAGAACCATTGAAGGTAGATCAGACGAAATTGGAGAGGGAGGTCTACCTGCATGAAGGGGTGGAAATGTCGGCTTAAGCTATGGAGGAACAGTTGGCGCTTATACCTGAAGTGGAACAAGGTCCGATAACTTCACCTGATATGGCTCAAGCGGATGTAGGAGAGCCAGGGATCACCACCAAGGATCAAGAAGACCAGTTAAGGTCATTATTATATGAAAATGCTGATGGATTCATAAGCTATGGTAATGCGTTACCGCCACCGGCCAAAGGTGTGGTATGTGATGTGGATGTTGGAGACAATTCGCCTATAGCTCAGAAAGCGCGCAAGGTACCAGCCCACCTCTTATCAAAGTTGTACGAGTTAATACGAGGTTTATTGCAAGCAGGATTAATTAAGTACTCGGAGTCAGCTTGGGCATCACCAATCGTGATCGTGTTAAAGAAAAATAAAACAGACATACAATTGTGCATTGATTACCGAGCTGTGAACCAAAAGACAATACTGATGGTGTATGCGATGCCTCTGATAGATGATTTGTTGGATAACGTTGAAGGAGTTAAGTGATTGTGTTCAATGGATAACGCGAGTGGATATTGGGCTGTACCCATGACGAAAAGGGCTCGGTTGATTACTGCCTTCATTTGTACGCTAGGACATTTTGAATGGATTCGAATGCCGCAAGGGTTAAAGAATACGCCACAGATATATCAGCGTATAGTTGATAATGCCTTATGGACAATGGTCCGACGCTCACAACAGATGGGAGTGATGTTTAAGATCATGAACGATGACACCGCCATGGATATCGATGATAATGCTACATATGTCTTGGAGACAGACGTACCCCTATCACAAGATGTGTTTCATAGTGGCCAAGTGGTAGATACTGAGGAGCTACCTGTCATTGGGAGGCGTTCATACATTGATGATATTACGTTTGGTGCGAATAGCTGGGATACGTTATGTTTGATTCTTAAGAACCTTTTGGAGTCGTTCAAATATTGGAGAATCACCATAAGCTTACCCAAGAGTGCATTTGGGAAGCACAGTGTAGAGTTTCTGAGTCATCGCATATCTTCAAAGGGAATCGAAGCGTCCCCGCGCAATTTAGACTCAATTAGTAAGATGGCATTTCCACGGACGTTAAAGGGGGTTCAGAAATTCACTGGTAGCCTGATATATTATCTAAGGTTTATCGACAATTTCGCGACGATAGAGGCTTCACTGTATGAATTAACGGATCTGCAGTTAAGGGACGGGACTCAATTGGTTCATGCTGAAAAGTATTTTGAATTGTTGAAGGCACGGCTTATTCATGCGCCATTGTTACGACATATCGAACGAGCGAAACCACTAAGTATAATTTTATACACCAATACGTGGGCGTTCGGATCTACAGTATGTCAAGAGCACGATGGGATTTTGCATCCAGTAAGATTTGTCAGTAAAGTGTTCAAAGATGCGGAGACCCGATATACAGGAGAAGAACAGGAGGTGCTGGCTTTGCTGAAGACGTTTCATGACGCTAGCCATATTCTATTTAGGCAACATATAACAGTATACGCAAGGTACTCTACGATGCGATGGCTATTTACTCTAAGAGTTTAACTGGAAGAGGAGTTCAATGGGCGGTAATGTTATCCCCATGGTCGTTGGAGATCATAAGAGTGGACGATGAAGGTGTTGGCTTACCTGCATTATTGGCCACATCGATAGTGCCTATAGAAAGGATGAATGCAGTACTAGAAGATATTGTCCCACTAAAGACACTGAAGGATACGCCAATTATTAGACCAATACCAGGTTTGAGTCGCCAAAGCATTGGATATGTCTTGTCGTTTGATGGTGCAGTATGGATGAAGCATGAGACTAAGGGCACTTTTGGTGTGATAATATGGGAATTACCCACTTGGGAGGTGATAGCGGCGGAGTATGGAATTAAGGACAATCTCACGGCGAATGACATTGAATATCATGTGCTAATCGGTTCATTACAACTTGCGCAAGTACACCATGTAAAACGGGAAATAGTGTGTGGGGATTTGAGATTAGTGATCGGAAAAGTTAATGGAGATTTACGTTGTAACCATGCTTCGTTATTGGTCTGGCTAAACAGGGTGCACTCGCTGGTTGATCCTTTTGAGGCGATAAGTTTAGTGCATGTAGCACGCAAGTATAATCAAGCAGCAGATTTGCTTACGCAGTGCGCTATGAAAGAACAGCGATCAGGGAAGATTACAAGTGATAAACAAATGACGGATCTGAAAATGTTGAATCGATTGCCAGATTTGTTATATGCTAATGCAGTTGGTCCTCCAGAAAGGGATAAGAGTGAGGACCCCCCGGAGGCGACTGCTAAATCGTTCGAAGACTCCAGAAGTAATCCAAGTAATGAGGCACAAGTGGATACCACTGAAGTCAATGTTTGGGAAGATGGTGGATATCAGTCACCACAAGTATTTGTGATCACGAGAAGCATGCGTAAATATAGGAAAGGACATCGTCAACGTCAAGGAAGTGAGACCGTGGAACAAGGGGCGGACATAGAAGATGAGAGGCACCCTGTAGAGGACAGTACCGTTGGAGCGAAACAAGGTCCAGAAGGCGCAGAAGATGACCCTTATGAAACGGTGCCAACCATTAGACTTGAGCGAATGGCATAGGCTCATAATGATGATGATTGGTGTGGGAAGGTTATAGCGTACCTGAAAGTGGAAGATGACAAGCTAAATTCCGCTAGCTAATGGAAGAGAGTAGCGCTACACGCGACGATGTATGAACTGGACAGTAGGAATATTCTTTATTACATCGCTTACGCAAGAAGTGGGACTGGAGATCAAGTGTGGCGATTGGTAGTACCAACAGTATTACAAGAAGATGTGTTACATGCCTACCATGTGGAGATTGGTAGTGGGGCACATCAAGGGGTTGGAAAAGTCTATGCACGACTGAAGTCCAAGTATTATTGGAGGGTATGTATGCCCATATTGAGAATTTTGTTGCAGCGTGTGAAGATTGTGCCACTGCGCAAGGGAAGCCAAGATATCAGGGGCGCACTAGCGGCAACATTGTGGCGTCAAGACCTTTTTCAGATTTTGGCTATGGATTTTGCATTACCGCTGCCGCAGACCATTATGGTTCATGAAGCAGTATTGTTCTTTATCTGTTTGTTTTCCGGGTATGTGATCTTAATTCCAATGAGCACCACCACTGCGCAAGATGTAGCAGAAGCGTATATGGTGGGAGTTTATAAGAGATTTGGAGCCCAAGAAATGTTGAGCCATGATAGAGACCCAAGATTCATGAGTTCGGTTTTCAGAAGATTCAATCGATTGCTAAAACAAAAGCAGAGACCTACATTAGCTTACCGTCCACAGGCCAATGGGAAACAGGAACGATCTGTGCAGACAGTGATCAAGGCAATCAAATGTTACATCACGGATCCGGAGCAGAGAGATTGGGATGAATATGTGGCTCCTTTGGAGTTTGCATTGAGCACTTCGGTGGATCTACAACATCACCAAACCCCATTCTACTTGGTACATCGGTGGGAACCTCGAACTACGATGGAGGCGATGGTACCCCTGAAAGATCAGTCTGTCACGGAAATTAATGCACTGGATTGGATATTAGCCGTGAATAAAAGGCACATGGAAGCTCAAGCGCAGGCAGCCATCATTCGAGAGCAAGTGGGTAAAGACAGAGCCCAATGTCATAATGAGAGAATTAAATCGAAGTTATGTTCGAATAGAAAAACCGCCAACCGCCCTGGAGAGTTAGTCTGGCTGTATCAAGATTTGGTCAAGCCAGGGTTGGTAAGAAAGATGGCTCACTTATGGCATGGCCCATATGTGGTGGACGAACGGGTGAACGACGCGGTGTATCGGTTGGTGATACCGACAACTGAGAGTCGAATATTCCCATTAGTGCACATTTTTCGGCTGAAGCCCTACATCAACAAAATGAGAAGGCCCCGTGAAAATATTCACACTAAGGATGCATTGGAGTTAGACGAAGCGTTACTCCCAGAAGATTCCTGGTATGAACCGGGCAAAGATGATGAATGGGAAGTGAGCGCATAGTAGATTCTCGAGTTAAACAGCGGACACGAAACGGGCGTCGGATGAAATAATACCTCATCAAGTGGAAGGATGCGGATGAGATGAGGTGGGATCCCGAAGACAATCTTTCGTGTACCATACTATTGTATGAGTTTGATGCGCAGCGAGCTTGGAAAATCGGCATTATGCAGCCCAGACAGCAGAAGAGTACATCACTGAAGAGGAAGTGTAGAAGCCTTAGTAGAGGAGAAGAACGAAGAGGAAATACGACGAAAGAAAAAAGGGGATAACAAGAAATCAGAAGACACAAGAAAAGGAGTCCCCAGAAGATGTAGTACATCCCTATCACGGACCCATTTTGGTTTTTTTTTTTTTTTTGATGAGTAGAATGCGGACCCGAGTTGGTTGCATTAGGGAGAATCAGAAGATACAAACAAACAAAAATATAAAAGAAAGACACATGTTCGAACAAAATTGGAAGATGTTAGAATTTGTGGGTAAATTACGTGACTAGCTATGTTGAATGGAGTGACATAGCTAAATAATGAGAATGATATAGAAAGTGAGGCCATGCGGACTCGATGACCTGATGATGTGATGTGGAGATGATACGAAGAGATACCTACTATGGTCC
>CM047592.1:4056422-4081846 GCA_026184515.1 Peronosclerospora sorghi | reverse complement strand
AGTTTTGGATAGGTACGCGGATGACCGTCCACGACAGTTGTGGATAAGTACGCGGGCATAGATAAGTACGTGGATGACCGTCCACGACAGTTCTGTTCTGGATAAGTACGCGGATGACCGTCCACTACAGTTTTGGATAGGTACGCGGATGACCGTCCACGACAATTGTGGTACGCGGATGACTGTCCACGACAGTTTTGAATAGGTACGCGGATGACCGTCCACGACAGTTGTGGATAAGTACGCGGTCAGAGATAAGTACGTTGATGACCGTCCACGACAATTGTGGTACGCGGATGACTGTCCACGACAGTTTTGGATAGGTACGCGGATGACCGTCCACGACAGTTCTGGATGAGTATACAGGTATACTTATGTATATAAGGGGATTTTTGGACCGTTCATGATATGACTGTCCACGACAGTTAAGTATAAAAAATGTGACTGTCTACGACATGACCGTCCACGACATGAAAGTCCACGACAGTAAATCTCAGAGTGTGATTGGCCCAAAAGGTGGGTATTATGAACGAATCACAGTTGGGTTGACTCAATAAAGTGCTGAGAATTGGCTTACAACGGGAGCGTTCACGGCAGTAACCGTCTCGAATTTGATCAAGGAGACGCACAATAGAAGTCTATACTAGACCAGTATTAGTTTAACTTATTGGCGCCCTAGTCTCAAAGAAGTTATTTTTTTGGAAAGTTATCAAGCGAAAGAATTGGAATGGCATAAGATGGATAACGTGGACACGATACAAACATTGTTCAGCTTAAAACATCAGGAGAATTATCCTGCGGAATAGTACGCAGCGAGGATGGTGCCAACATATCAAGGGACGCCCCTAGTAGTACATCCTATCCACAACCTATGGCCAAACGAAAGTCTTCTCATGCACGCGTTCCTAGATGGACCAAGAAGGAGAAGGATGCGTTAGTACGTATACTATGCGAGAGTGAGGATCAGACGAAACCAGTTTCCGAGATAAGCGACTTGTACAACCTACGGTGTCAATTAAATGGATGGGCTAAGAGAACCGAGGCTAGTGTCGAGATTATGCTAAGGCGATTGGGATCTAAACGAAAACGAGATAATGAGTGGACTAAAGAAAAAGTGAAGTGGTTGACAAGTCTAATGGAACGAAAGGCCGAGATCGATCATAGTGGAACAGTATCCAGTGCAATTCCCACAAGCTAAGAAAATGCGCACCAAAACATCTGTACAAAGAAAGATGCAAGCCTTGCGCCAGGAGAATATAGGAAAATCCCGAGTACTATCAGATGGAAATGATAGCCAAGGTGAAAGCGGAAAAGGTGACAAGAGATGGACCCAACAAGAGGATCTCATATTGGAGGAGGCAATCGAACGTGAGGAATGGGACGTGAATTTAATTGCTAAGAAGTTACGTGATGCATTAAACACGAGCGGATCCAAGACCACGCCGAGGTCATATGAGGATGTCAGACAAAAACTTTATCGGCTAAAGTGTAGAACACAGAGCACCGAGCACGCCTTTATAAGGTCATGCCCTCAGTTGGAACAAGAGAGTTATGTTAACGTCGATGAAGAGCAGAATGTTATGGACTCTGCGATACCAGGGAGCCTAATCCCATCATCCGCAGTGGAAGGGGAAGTGAAAAGTGTGGCAAATGTTGGGTTGACTCAATATTAATTACAGAGCATGTCGGCTGACGATGTCAATGTGTCCAAAGAGGTGGAGATTGAAGGTACAGTGGTAGAAACAAAAAACACAAACTTCGGTGAAATTTTCGAACAGCGGAAAACAGTGAATGAACGACCATCGTAGCCAACTCCAAGAGAGGGACTATTTGATAGCACCCAAAAGGGTGATGGAGAATCAAGACGAGACGTCTCCACAGCCATAGATGTAACAGAATCCACAGAAGATCCAAATTCGAGTCTTCATGAAGAGATGTGTGGGGAAGGTTTGAACAATCGTAATCGCACATCATCGGGAGTGGAAGAGAAGTCGGAACATATGACAGATGTTGTTCTAACGCAGCGTAAATTGCAAAGAATGTCGGCTGAAGATGTTAATATGTGCAAAGATGTGGGGATTGAAGGTACAGTACAAAAAGGGAAACGTACAAACTCCGGGAAAATTTTCGAACAACGGAAAACGGTGAATGAAGGAACATCGGAGCCAACACTCAGAGAAGGACTATTGGACATCACCCTAAATGATGATAAAGAATCAAGACAGGACAACTCCATAACCATAGATTTGACAGAATCCGCGGCAGATTCGAGTCTTCAAGAAGGTAATGGAAAGGAGCCGTCCACCAAAAAATATGAGCTGTCGTGTAGACAGGATCTCTGTGCACCAAAAGAGGACCACAAGTGCGTCTCGGAAGATATAGACCTGCCTGCAAATACAATGCAGAACTTTGATGGAATATGTGGGGAAGTTTTCAACAATCTTACTCCAATGAATGGTACGAATGCAGAGACGGTCAAGACGGTGGTACAGAGGAAAGAAGAATATCGAAGCTATACGTTTAAGGAAGGAATTCTCACAGAAGAGTGTCGAGAGGTAGCGTGGTATAGTATATGTAAACCTGGCTCAACGGCAAGGCAAGTGATAGCGCGTATGTCAGATATTGAAAGGAATTGGTGCCAGGAGGTGGAGAAAAGCACTATCAACCCAGGAGCTATCCTTAACGAAATCAAAGCATTGGACTTGCACAGAGAAATTGGTATACGGCGACAAATCAAATCGATCACCCCGGAAGATGCAAGGAGTGTATTGCTTGCTGTCACGCTATTGTTACGATATTCAGAGTCTATAGTAGTTTTTTTTGCGCGAATGTTGGGGTGGTGGTTATAGACCTTGCAGGGATGACCTGTGCAGTCTAAAGTAAGATGTGACCATACCACAATTTCAATACCAAGGAAGCTGCAGACATTGGCTATACGCAAAATATCGAGAGGTGTATGTGGATGATTTTGTGTCTGTAAGTGATTACCTCCTTACTCCTTACTATGTGCCTAGTGACACATCTGGATGCATTTTGGGCTACTAACCCTGCTCATAATGGATGGACAAAGGCTACGGTTGAGTCAAACTTTAAGCTTCATGTGTTGTCATATGGCGTGGGGAAATGTTTAGCCAAACGATGGAACACGTACAACAATGATGGTGGTACCACGCATTTCATGCCATTAATGAGAGGGATAATATACCTGCATGTGGCCGGAAACGATATGACGGAATATGTAGATACCAGTACAGAAGATTTGCAAAGATGGGACTATGGGCAATTATGTGTTCCACGAGGCAACAAATTGGAAATACGTACAAGACCAATTCTGAATTGATTTTCAATTATTTCACCAACAGATCTAACTCTTCTGTTTCCTAAGTGATCAATACCATCGACTTTTACTATCCCTCCTCCACGATTGATTATCAAGTGTAATTTTAAACCATAAAACCAACCTTTTGTAGTTTTCCCACGAGACGCAATACCAGCAAAAACTTTGTGCATAGAAATTCGATAACGTTTACACACTTCTATACTGCTTGAATCTACAAAAGATACTCCATCGCACCGATCAAAAATAGAGTTCAGCATCAATACAACTTTTAGTCTGGGGGATAAACTGTTCGGTAGGATTCAGACACGTTATTTCAACCACCGCCCTGGGAGGACGCATTCATGAGAACATCCATAAGTTACGATGGTCACCCAAAGCTAACATTATGAATTACATCCGAAGGTTCGGAGCGGTAGACAGGCTGACTAGAGATCCACCACCGGAGATATTGAATCTGATGGTTAAAAGAGAAACCGTTCAGTCTCTGAGAAATTCATCGGTAATGGCTGAGGCGGAACAAACAGTGGTATATACATCATTTCAGCGCAGCTTGAATAGGGATCAAATGAAAGTGATACGTGCGGCAATAGAAACGAAAGGGATAGTGTTGGATCGTGGTCCATACGGATGTGAGGAGACTTCTACTATTACGGCTTTTGTACTATACTTACTAGCAGTTTTTCCCCTATATCGGATTGCCATCGTGTCCGAGACCAATGCATCCATTCATGAAGATCTGAAAAGGTTGATGGATTCAAATCAGTTAGATGATCATGATATCATTCGGTTGGTGGAAATAAAAGGCACCATTTTAGCGTCAGAGGCTGGAAAGTATCGACGAAGGTTTCTCTCGGAGATACTACGACGCGAGCGGCAAGCATTGGAAGGGTGTGTGAATCGGAAGGAAATATCTCCTAGGTTGAGGTTGAAAGAGAGAGAGAGACGTTAGATGGAGCACGTGTGATTGTTGCCACTTTGGCTCAATTGGGGCGACCAGATTACTCGAATGTGCGTTATGACGTAATTATCAATGATGAAGGGGCGCAAACTGCCGAAGTGGCATTACTGCAAGCCATTAGGCCGTGGGTACAAGTGGCTATATCATTAGGAGATCCATACCAACTTTTTGCGTACTCCCCTATGGATGAAAGAATGAAGCAGAGATTCCATAATGATGCCCGTCGCCACAAGATTACGTGAGGGTTGATACCTTCCATTGAAAATTGCCGAGCGATGAGAAATATATCCCCTGCATTCCCTGGAGTGACCATGACGGCAGAGTTCAGGAGCCACCCGATGATCACGAGACTGTTGCAAACGTTTTATCACTATACTATTCGAATTCGAGCCTATAGGCCACCAGATTACTTAGCATCAATACAGCTGAGGAATATGGAAACCCTTGATTGGGCTCATCCAGAGGATCGTTACCCTTCTAGAGTGGGAAAAAGTTTGGGGAATCAACGGGTCGTGCGGATTAGTTCTCAAGAATGGATTGAAGAACATGAGTGCACAGAGTACAAGCACAGAAATGTCATTGAATTGGCGATAGTGTTGCAGTTAATGGATAAAATACGGTCGGCTTTGCAGGTGGAGTCGCGACGTTTGGGTACGGATGTACAAAAGTCAGTGTTGATTATTTCGCCATATCAAGACCAAGTATCGGCTATGAGGAGAGAGTTGCGATATTTGAATGAAGTATATGAAGAACATTTGGATATCGAAATGGCTACTACTGATTCAAGTCAAGGCAGAGAAGCAGAAATCACTATCGTTACGATGGTGCGTTCGCATACTATAGGATTTATGGGAACCCTTCAAGATCGTTGGTATCACTCAGCAGATCACGTGATTACCTATTCATTGTGGCTGCGCGATATGTATTCGAGCAGGATATCAATTGGATGATGGAAGCGTGCAAGAGATACGATACCCCCTGTTTTGTTTCTACTATGGCGGACAGTGAGGCACGTCACTATTTGAAGTGGAATTAGCGAAACTTTGATATTGAGGTGATACATAAATGGATTGCTTGCTTTTGCTCGCCTACGCTGAAGATGCGCAAGGGGCGGTTGTGGTGAAGTGGATGGAGTCTGTGGTTAAGTGTATATGAAAAGTATACATAAAGAGTATATGTGTAATGGGGTTCCATTACATAATTGATATTAAAGTTAGAATATCACAGTTGAATTTCAGACGCGTTGTCTGAAATTCAAATAATAGATTATAAGTTATTATAATCTACGAAGGAAAAGTCGATTTGGTATAAATACCGAATCATGCAGGTTAACTAATAGTACAGTTAGTTTAATACTTGATATTATTATATTAGTTAGGTAATTACTATACTGTTAGCCGCTAACCACCCATCTAATAAACACTCTTAATTTTGCGTTCTAAAGAATAAGTAAATACTTATATTTACTTTTAGTATAGGATTAGTTGTTACCAACTAATCCTGTCCTTATTGTATTGCGCGCTTCCTCGCAAAATACAGTGTAAGCCCGTAACAGGATCAGTCCTGTTACACCTGGTAGCACTTTGTGGTCCGTCTTAACGACCACAGTTCCGTTCCGCTAGTCAACTAGCAGA
The DNA here is from genome assembly GCA_026184515.1 of Peronosclerospora sorghi. Taxonomy (NCBI): domain Eukaryota; phylum Oomycota; class Peronosporomycetes; order Peronosporales; family Peronosporaceae; genus Peronosclerospora; species Peronosclerospora sorghi. The sequence goes on along the minus strand of CM047592.1, from coordinate 4,075,914 downwards.
GCGAATATTAAGAGCCGCTCGGCATCAAGTCGTGAAACATGACGCCTGCCGAGCGAGAGAGAACGCTGGAAGTGGTGACGAAACACTTCCCCCACTTCTCTTCGCGTAGTAAAGACGCGACGGTAGAAATGGTTCGGTCCATGGGGACCGACATCCTTACCTTCCTCCTGGGTAAGACCCCGGAGGAAGCGATAGAAGTGGTGAAGCGCTTTAGGCGAAACCACCTAGAAAAGCCAACACGACCCGCGCAAGAGGCAGCGCGGACTGCACCTGCAACGCATAGCGTTGAAGTGGTAAAGGCGCGAGTACCGCCCTTTACCGGTGAAGGGGGCGATCCCCTTCGTAGATGGTTCGCAAAGGTGGAAGATGCCATCTCTGCGCAAAATATTGTTGACGAACGTCAACAGGCGTACTTCGCCACAACATGTCTGGGCGGCAGAGACAGGGCATGGGCGATGAGTCGCAGAGCCACTGATGACTCTGCGTTCCTTACTTATAAGGAATTAAAAGCTGAGGTAAAGCTCAACTTGAAGCTCCGGAAATGGAGCTAAGTAGTCGGCAGGAGTTCATGGAACTCCGGCAAGGTAAGCTTGACCTTCAAGCTTACGCTCAAAGGACGCAATATTTGCTGTCAAATATTGTGTATGAGCCGGTGCCTCCTGCTATGCAGGTCACTGGCTTCATGAAGGGACTCAATGATGGTCCCGTCAAACAGAGTCTTTACCGGCACCCGCCAAAGACTCTAAAGGATGCCATTGATATGAGCATCCGTGAAGAGTTCCGCATGCGATCAGCGTCATCGCATGCTGGGCACAGCCGAAGGGCTCAACAGCCCTTCGCTTTTGACATGCCGCAACAGCATGTCAACAATCAGCAGTCATGCAGACGAAGCTCACACTTCGTCTCAAGAAACATCCACCCGCACCAGAGCATGGGCGGTGGAGGTCCAGAGACAATGGAACTATCGGTTGCGGTTGCTTCGAACTCGAAGCAACCGAAATTTAAGAAGAATATTCGCTGCAATAGATACGCGAAAATGGGTCCTTTTGCCCATGAGTGTATGACATCGCGTCTGGTGCCACGCTGTCAGCGGACGGAACCGTCCGCTGCACGGCGACACCAACAGGGACATCACCCTGTTGGTGAAAAAACGTAAATCACCAGTAGGGGCGGGGCACCCTACTGGGAATGTTACCCACATGCCGGCATAGGGCATGTGAGGGTAATAGCCCCAGACGGGACTATGTCCTGTCAAAAGGTGCAGGGTGATGGTAAGCCTCTTATCCCCCGGAGGTTAAGCCGCACGGGAGCGATGTCCCCATGCGAGCTTTGTTGACACAGGAGCGTCAAACAATTTCGTTAGAATTCAGAGTCTAACGCTGTTGAGCTTCGTGGAAGTAGAAACCCCACGAAGTATGTTGTCAGTCCGGTTAGCAACAGGTGCAACCGTGACTATTCCAAAGCGTGTGATTAAAACACGCTTCGAGTTGAATGAACTGTCATTCGAGGATGAATTCATCACCCTTGATTTAGATGACAAGTTCGATGTGATACTTGGAATCCCATGGATGTCCAAGTTTAAACCTTCGATCGACTGGGTTAACCTATCGATCGACTGCGGCGGACCCACAGGATCTGATCACCCTCTGTGTAATCCGGCTGTATCAGAAGATACAACCGCAGCGTCAGACAGTCTGGTGGATAGCGATGGCACCACCAGGTCTGTTCCGACACGATCAGCTGAAGGTACCTCCGCTGGTGAGAGTCCGGAGGGACTACCACACGCAACAGAAGAGTCGTTGCGTGTTGGAGAGAAACATTCCACGGGTGACAAAGACCACCGTGAGAATGAAGTGATGTCCACGGTGGGAAATACCCACCGTGAGAATGAAATAGTATCCACAGTGGGAAACACCCACTGTGCGACCGAAGGTTCCAACACGACGAAAGAATTCCGTGTTGATGAGAGTGAACTCATGATCGAGTGCAATCGTGAGCACAACTTCGTGGTGGCCAGTGCTCACCACGTTGCGTTAGCCATGCAGACGGGCGATAAAGACCACCCTGTCGCAGAACAGGCGGCCGATCAGACGAGCACATCTGATCGCCAAGAAAATTCCATGGTAGGCAGTGGCCACCATGATGATGAGTATTCGCACACGGTGAATCGTAATCACCGTGTAGCAGTCAATCAGACGAGTGCGTCTGATTGCATGGACAGTTCCGTCGAGACGATCAACGTCTTGACGCAAACGGAGACCGGATAAGCTACCCAGTCTCTGTTGATGGAACACCCTCCGAAAGAAGGTTCGGAGGTGATGGCTCTTCCAGCGCTAAGCTGGAAGAAGTTTATGAGAAACTTGCACGATGATCAGATCGAACCGATCTGTATTATCGTTGCAAAAGATGATGTAGTGGATATTCGTGAACGAATATCCACATTACAATTGTAAAACATTGGGAACGAGGTTCCCAATGATCAAACCAAAGTTCAGCGCTTTGAAGCGCAGAGCTGGGAGTCTCTTAAATAGAACTCCCCATTTTATGAGGTACTTCGGGAATACGCTGACGTATTCCCAGAAGAAGTACCTAGCGAGCTCCCTAAGGATAAGGGAACTCGTCATGAAATTGACCTCGTGCCAGGCACAAAGTATTGTGTCACGCGGCAATGGCCGTTGCCGCGTGATCAAGTAAAAGCGATCGAAAGTTTTTCGAAGCTCGTCGTAAAGCAGGCCTAGTGCGGGAGTCTATCTCACCGCACTCTACCCCTACCTTTTGTGTGAAAAAGTCCACAGGTGGGTGGAGAATCGTTCACGCTTACAACAAGCTGAACGCAGCGACGGAACCGGCGCAGACGCCGATACCGCGAAAAGATGTCATCATTGATGGCATGTGCGGGAGCACCATCTTTAGTGATCTCGATCTAAGAGATGGATTTTATCAAATCCTAATGCGGATATCCCTCTCACGGCGGTAAGCACCCTAAGCGGAATGCTTTGGGAGTGGCTTGTTATGCCGCAGGGGCTTCGAAATGCCCCTGCTACGTTTAACAGATGCGTAACGCATCTATTACGCCCGGTGCGAGAATTCGCACCGAGTTATTTCGATGACGTGTTCATCCATAGTAAGGGTGAACACGATAAAAGCGATGTATATGTCCATAGGGAACATCTACGTCGAGTGTTAGAGCTTATGCGTAAGCATAAGCTCTATGCAAATCTAAAGAAGTGCACCTTTGGTGCACCTGAGATACCCGTTCTTGGATGTTTTGTGGGAAAGAACGTGGTGCGCTCTGATCCAGAAAAGATCAGGGTGATCTTTGAATGGCCTACGCCAAACAAAGTTAAGGAACTTCGAAAGTTCCTTGGGTTGGCAACATATTTGCACAAGTATTCGTGCAACTATGCTGGGTTAATACGACCTCTTTCTCAGTTGCTTAAGAAAGATGTTGAATGGCATTGGGATACCCAATTCCAAGATGCTTTTGATGCAGTCAAGGAAAGCTTGACTGAAGCGCCTGTCTTGGCTATAGCCGATACCGAGCGTCCGTTCCACGTCGTTTGCGACGCGAGCGATTTCGCTATCGGCTGTGCTTTGATGCAGCGTGATCACGATGATCGTGATCGCGTAATCTGCTATCAATCGCGTCAGTTGCGCCCAGCCGAGCGCAACTATCCAGTGCATGACAAGGAAATCCTTGCCATGAAGTATGCACTGGCCAAGTTTCGGATCTATCTCTTGGGAGATAGACCGTTTGTGGTTTACACGGACCATGCGTCGCTACGCACGGCCGTGAATTCACCACACCTTTCTCAAAGAATGGCTCGGTGGGTGTCATTCTTTGCTGAATACAACTTAACAGTTGAATACAAACCCGGAAAGTTGAACGTGATAGCGGATGCGCTATCACGAAGGCCCGATTACGAGACGAAACCGTCCGTAACCGAAAGGGCCAGTGCAAACGCGATCCGTTGCACTGCTTTGTCGTCGTCAATTATACGACAAGTACGCGAGGTGTACAAAACAGACGAGGAGACACGTCTGTTGATTGATTACTTACGTAATCAATCAAGTGAGAAATGCGACGAACTCCCAGAGTTCCTCCGCGCTTGTGTGCATCGATATCGACTGCACGATGGTCTGCTGCTTTACAGCACAGACCAAAAAGATGAAAGTCGCATCGTCGTTCCAAACGACGATGATCTCAAACATCAAATTATGTTTGAGTATCATGATGCACCGATTCGGGGCATCAAGGTCGAGAGAAGACATACGCTTCTCTCGCACGTGACTTTTACTGGCGGAACCAGTACAAGTGGGTACGGAAATACGTACGCGCTTGCGAGATTTGCCAGCGCGTTAAGCCTGCGCAGTCTGCACAGGCTCCGCTGCAATCTCTGCCGGCTCCGACAGAGTGTTGGAAGTCCATTTCAATGGACTTCGTATTCGGTCTTCCACCCGACAATAGTCGGAAGACTGGAATAGTGGTCTTTGTAGACCGTTTCAGTAAGATGGTACATCTTACTTCAGTATCAGCGAATGTAACCGCCGCTCAAACAGCGCGGATATTCGTTGATACGGTATTCCGTTTCCACGGAATGCCGGAAGACATTGTCTCGGATCGAGATCCGAGATTTACAGGACGTTTCTGGCAAGAAACGTTCTCATTGTTGGGAACCCAGTTGAAGATGTCAACTGCGGACCATCCGGAAACGGATGGGCAGACGGAACGGGTTAACCGCGTTCTCGGAGACATGTTGCGATCATACGCACATGCATTTGAACAGTGGAGTGACTATCTGCGACTCACTGAATTCGCGATTAACAATTCAGTGCATGCTTCAACTAAGCATACACCGTTCTACGTGAATGCCTTAAGGCATCCACAAACCCCAGCTTTACTTGGCGGTACGCCAAATCTAAGTGGGGGAGGGACCCGCTCAAATTTTGAGCGAGTCAATGCGCAAGTTGCAACTGCAACTTGTGAACAAAACGATGGCCCTTCTACTGAAAGTACAGTAGAAGCGGAAGCAGCTTCAATTGAAACTGAAGCTGCATACGATGAATATGTGTCTTCAGCGATGGCTGCAGACAATGAGGACAACGCACCTACTGCTGATTAAGCAGTAGATGAATTCGTATTACAGCGCCAAGCTGTAATACGCTATATAAAAGATGCACTTGCCTCTGCTTTTGATAAGCAGAAGCAAAATGCAGACAAACAAGGAAGGAAGAACAAAAACTCCTTTCTGAAATGCGAATTGGTATTACTAAGTACTACGAATTTGCCTATACATTCAATAAGAACCTTCCCTACACGGAAGTTGCTTCCTAAGTACATTGGACCTTTCAAGGTCCAAAAGATTCGGGGGAATGCCTATACTTTAGACATTCCCACAGCAATGCGGCTCCACCCAACATTCTATGTTGGGCGGCTCAAACCGTATCATTTGTCTTCGTCTTACGACGAGACACAGAACCACGGAAGATACCGTGCTTCTCCAAGTCTCCCAAGAGAGACTTGTAATCGGCTTCCAGACGTTGATGAGCAGAGCGGAGAGTCATTACCTCCGCCTTCGACTGCTTAAGATCAGCCTTGTACCGATCGAGCTCTTCCTTACAGCGGGAAAGCTCGATGTACAGAAGATCATTCTTCTGCTGAAGGGCAGTGTGCGCCCCGAGGATGTCGCGGAAACTCTCGCGAAGAGACCGATATGTCTTCACAGAGTGAGACATATCGCTGCTCAAGGAGGAATAACCCTCCTCGAGCTTGCGAAGCGAAGAACCATGCTCCGCAACAACAACGGCGAGGAAATTCTCAACCTCCGCCGCCCCTGATCGATAATCAGGGGAATAAGCGATACATTCTCGAGCGCTTGATCTCGAAGCGGTCGGTTCCTTCGAAGAAGGGGCAGCGTACCGAGTACTTAGTACGCTGGCTGGGTTACCCCCAAGAGTTCGACTCTTGGGAGCCGATTGAGGTTCTGAGGGCCGACGCCCCAGACCTTTTAACTTAGTTTGAGAAGGAGTCTCAAACTCATAATGCGAAGTAGCATCAACACTAGGTGTTGATGCATTTAGGGCATTGATTAAGCCCTGATTTTCGGCGGGTACGGAAAAACCACCGTACCCCCGCAACTCCTCCTCTGACAGACGAGGAGCGCCCTGCGGACACCGCGGGAAAACGAGGTGAGAAGGGACACCACAGTTCACCCTTCTTTGATGCAAACAAAATGGATGTATTCCATTTTGCCTGTTCGCGAGTGTTTTAAAAAGCGCTCGCGCACTACGTGAACTTTATTCACGTAATCATATGGGCTTTTGTTGTAGTTGTCAACAAAAGCGTTCCAACTCTGAGTCAGGGCGTCTTTATTGTCCCTGTTCCTCCTTGACCCTTTCCGGCTCGAATAATATCGAACCTGGAAAAAGTGGTCAATAAAGTACAGACGCCTATCGTCTGTACTTCGATCGAATCTACGTGACTGGATGTCTTCGCAGTCATCCAGCACGTTGATATAGAACAACGCATATTGGCAGTCACGCTTAGGTGACCGCCACTGTTGGGGGCAATAGCCCATCCAGGGGTCCAAAACCCCACTTTGTACGGAACATTTGGTTCCGTACGATGATACGCTTCAGAAGCGGCAGGCGCCGCTTCTGTTAGAGCTCTTTAGCAGGTGGAACACCGCCTGCTTCAACACCACGCGCCGGGGTTAAACCACCCCGACGTGGAGACGTACTTGGTCCAGGTGAGGTTCTGCGTTCCCTAAACCATCTGTGATGATCATTGTCGCTGTCAGCTATGACAGCGACACAAGAGTTATCATCGCTGTTAGGCGATGAGCACCTAGCGAGTTTCGACTCGCTAGATCCTTTCGCGGGGACAGCTGTGCCCCAATCAATTTGTTCGGAGTCAGAACATTCTCCGAACATGGAAGAACCCTTCCTGGAAACACACCATTCGGGGGTTGTTATCGTGCGAGATGTTGCATTAGCAACATCTCCCTGTTTCTTGCCAAATGCCGCCTTAGCAGCATCTGTAGTCGAAGACGGTACGTCTTCCGACCTTTGCGTAGTTGACTCTGCTAATGCAGCGTCACTGTTGTCACTCAACACCTCAGCACCTAGTGCTGAGGCGGAGGAAGAAGCTCCTTCGATGTTTTTAGCAGCGCTCTTTAGAGCGCCGCCGCGTGCTTCGACCATCGAGTCGATGGTCAATCAGTTGGTGAATGAAAAATTCCGACCAACAAGTGCCCCCTATGATTGGCCAAAATAAGAATTATTATTGGCCAACCGCATTAAGTGGGGGGTGATGTAATGGGGTGCCATTACATAATTGATATTAAAGTTAGAATATCACAGTTGAATTTCAGACGCGTTGTCTGAAATTCAAATAATAGATTATAAGTTATTATAATCTACGAAGGAAAAGTCGATTCGGTATAAATACCGAATCATGCAGGTTAACTAATAGTACAGTTAGTTTAATACTTGATATTATTATATTAGTTAGGTAATTACTATACTGTTAGCCGCTAACCACCCATCTAATAAACACTCTTAATTTTGCGTTCCAAGCAACAAGTACATATTTATATTTACTTTTAGTATAGGATTAGTTGTCATCAACTAATCGTACCCCTCTTGTATTGCGCGCTTCCTCGCACAACACAGTGTAAGCCCGTAACAGGATCATTCCTGCTACAAAGGGGCAGCCTGAGTGTTACAGGGAAGTGTCCATTTTCAGTGACTTTGTGTTAAGGTTCGGACGTAAGTACCAAGAACCTGGGAAGTATAAGCAAGAGAAGTGTAGTCTATCGCTTCCTTGTGTTGTTTTTGAGTGGAAGCCTCGAAAATTTAAGTTCCTTCACGACAAAAGGAATTTCGAGATGTCATTAGTGACAGCCCACCGATGGGGTTACCACCGGATCGTGGAGTCCGACATGAAATTGATTTGGTTCCTGGAACCAAATACTGCGTCACTAGGCAGTGGCCTCTCCCCAAGGAACAATGCGACGTCATCGACGCATTCTTCAAGGGGAAAGAAGAGGCAGGGATGGTACGGGAGAGCAAGTTTCCCCACTCATCTCCCACTTTTTGTGTTCGTAAACCGAACGGAAAGTGGCGAATTGTGAATGTACAACAAGCTGAATGCAGCTACAGTACCCATGCAAGCTCCGATTCCTCGGAAGGATGTCCTCCAGAACAATATGGTAGGCTGTACTGTGTACAGTGCCTTATATCTGGTGGACGGGTATTATCAGGTGCTCATGCGAGCGTCCGATATTCCGCTTACAGCGGTCAGGACGCCTAGTGGCATGCTGTGGGAGTGGCTTGTTATGCCACATGTGTGGTGAAGTGGAAGCTATATTTATAGCATATAAAAGTTGAACTATGGCAGTTATCAATGCTTAGTATGTTTTCTCTCGCCAAATTCTATATACTAACGCGATGACGTTTGTTACGCTGGTGATTCCTTCAAACACTGAATATTAGTGACAAAGATTGTGCAATACCTTCAATAAGTGAACAATATGAACACTTAGTGCAATATTGTTAGTAGTGCGAAGCTTCTGTATTCTAACAAGATGCTTCAATTCATTACTAGTGCCAAGTAATGCTTCCCACATTTTACAATGTTTCGACACAGTTGCTTTAGCTCTAGCATCATTGCAGTGACGCTTAACGCTAAGTTGAGCGTCTTCAGCATCATAACTACCTAACTCGAGGTCCAACAACTAGGTGCACTAAGGCACATCAAATAATCAAGTAAACAGACTGGGAAAATGAACAGTTAGCATTGCATAAGGGAGTCAAGACATAGGCGCAACTTACTAGCACAACGGCGGGTGCGTTCATGAGAGTGAAGCCAACGAAAAGTTATGCGCCCTCGGCATCATAATGCTTCATCGAATGGCGCTAGGGCACATGATATAACAAGGGCCAACAGACTGTGAAGGAGAATTGTTAGCATTGCATAAGGGAGTCAAGACATAGGCGCAACTTACCAGCACAACGGCGGGTCAGTACTGAGAGGCAGAGCCAACGAAAAGTTAGGCGCCCTCGGCTGTTTGGGTCGCTCGCTTGGATGTTCTTGAATGTTCTCAAGTGATGAAGTATTTTGATTTTGGATGAGTGATTTTGACCAATCATCAGCAACCTGCGATGGACAGATTCCGACGGACAGATCGCGATGTCAAATCTAATCAATCAAGTTTCAGAGGGTGCGACAGCCAGATCGCGATGTCAAAACTGATCAATCAAGTTCCAGAGGGTGCGACGGCCAGATCGCGACGGACAGATCGCGACGGACAGATCTCCATGTCAAAACTGATCAATCAAGTTTCAGAGGATGTGGCGTCCAGATTGCAACGGCAAATCTGATCAATTAAATTACAGAGGATTGCGACGGCCCCAGAGTCCAGTATTGGAGTCAGCGCTGAAGTGACCAAGAAGTAGTGGGTGAGAGAAGTGATTGACTTTGATGTAGGAGTTAGTAACACTTAATAGAACGAAATTTCCCCTGTGCTGCACAGGTCTCTGGCGGCTTTCAAAAATCTTTCCTTTTTAACCCCATACAAAAACCAAGTGTGACACAAGGAAGTCAGTGAGCACACGCCCTAGTGAGTGAAGCAGTAGCCTGTTGAAGTGCTCAAGTGTTGGGGGAATCCCGGGAAAGCCTTGTGAAGTGCACGCCAAGTGTAATTGATGATTTGTTGGTTCGTACGGAAGTATTAAGTACCCGGGAAGTTAAACAAGGAGGACTGGGTTAATACCTCTTCGTGTTGTTAATTACGTGTAATTATAATAATTTTCAACCCCTTCAAGACAACTGGTGCCGCTACCCGGGACTAACGTCGACATCAAACTCAATCTTACATAATGGCATTATTATTACAAGAGGGTGGTCCAGATCTCCATTTTACACTGGAATACTCAGATGATGATTCTAACAGGACTTACACATTTTCTGAAGCGTGCGCAAAGATGACGCAATATCAACAAAAGGTGCTTAAATTACCAGGTGATTCGAGCTGTTGGTTTTCATTATTCGAGATACGTAAGGTGAAGCGGGCTGCACCCAACTTTAGAGTGCGAGACGATCTCAGCACATTTGGGAATTTGCAAGCATCTGTGCTGGCACTGGAGGATTTGTTTCCAAATTTGGGGTACGAAATTATCAAACGGGATGAGTTTGAGAGTGCGTGTGATTACGATTTGGCACGGACCGCAGAAGATATTGGATTGATGATGTCTCTGCTATTAGCAGAAAATCAGTGGGAAACATCATTAATGGTATATCGGGAAGAGACTGACAATATCATTCCCACTTATTACATAATAGCAGATACTGTACATACAACGGTAAGGGATTCTAAAACCCCGGGTATGTTGGAGCTCATTGACAGAAGTGAGTCTAGCGAAGTACCACAGTTGAGACCCAGAAAGATTTCAAAAACTAAGAAGAAGTTGGAGTTTTTATCTGATGGTGATGAAATTATGTCTACACCCAAACCAGATGGAATCAAACAAGAACCAGGGGTGGCAGCACCTAACCAAGGTCCAGGGGTGGCTGCACCGAAACAGGGTTCAGGGATGGCTGCATCCAAACAAGATCCAGTGGTAACTAATTTGGTGAAGATGATGAAAGATGGATATTTGAGTTTGGAAGAATTATCTAAAGTCACGGCAGTCTTGTCAGCTGGTCGCACACCCAATATACCGAGAGGGGTGCCTAGTGCTTCATATCAAACACCGGCTACGCAGCCACGAATGCCTCATAGTACTCCAGGGTATGGTATACCTGGTGGAAGTTGTAACGGGGTTACATTCGGGTAACACTGAGTGTTGGTGTGCATTGGTACACCACGGTTAAGGCCAGTATTGGCCGGGTTGAAAGGTTTCGAACCTTTGGTTATTTTAACCAATCAGGGTATGGGCCCTTGGTGTGGTGGTGTCAGCCATCCACGTGTCAGTACACAGGTGTGTACACTACATTTTAGCTAGGTACGAATTAGGAATATTCTACTTAGTGTTACATATAGTTTATATTAGTTTAAATAACATATTAAATATATATTCAGTTTACTTTCCACTCCGTAGTACAGACGCACGACCTCGACCGGTCGTGCGTGTAGTGAGTGCCGTAGCGTAAGGGGAGCCCTCCCCTTAGCTACACCCTTTGTAAGGGAGCCTTGCCGTTAAGGCACTAGTACAGGCTAGAGTAAACTAACCCGGGAATCTTGGCCCCGAGTAGGAGAGCTCTCTCCTACTAAGCCCTTAATAAGGGCGTATCGGCTAAGTAGCGGCGAGCGCCGCTTTAAGGAAAACCTTCATCTGTGCGCTAGCCGCACCGTGCGTATACGCACCGGCTACATCTGGTAGCACTTGTAGTCAATCCAACACCTGTGTTGGTAGACTAGGCATCCTCTGCAAAGGATGGATCAGGACGATTGGGATAGTTTGACCCTCGTCCAACAGGAAGCCTTTAACAGGCTGTTATCCTTACTGGGTGAGAAGGGTATGCAGCTCGTAGTGTAGCAGGGCCTTGAGGCCGTAAATGCAAGGGTAAATGACCTCATCGCTCATGAGGCGAGTTGCAGTGGAGGTCGTTCCACGGGGGTGCGTCCCCCATTATCGTTTAGGATAAAGGAGTTCACCGGGGAGAAGGGTGACAACCTTTACGTTTGGTTGCGAGAGGTCGAAACGGCCTTCGCCACAGCGAATATGACCGCTGATCACTTGCAAGTGGGACTTGCATTGACCCATCTTACGGGCAAAGCCCGTACATGGGCTTTTACGTGTTCGGAGTCAGTCACGGACGTGTTCCCATCATGGAAGGTCCTTAAGCAGAAGCTCAAGTACATTTACGCAACGCCCGATCTGGTTTTCCAGAATCAACTGGCGTTCCTGAGGTGCCGTCAAGGCACTAAGGACCTGGATATTTATATCCAGGAGCTTAAGACCCTATTGGCAGGGATGTACGCGAAAGCGTATTCGGACGATATGTCCATCCCCGTCTTCATGGGAGGCCTGAGAGAAGAGCCAGCACGTTCGGAATTGTTCCGATGCCGACCCCAATCCCTGGGGGAGGCGTTCAAGATGGCGTTCAACGCCGAGAGGAACTTCCGTTCCTCTAAGGTGGGTCCCGAACCCATGGACCTGAGTCAGGTCGAAGCGGAGGAGAAACCTCCCGCTAAGAGTAATTCGGACTCTTTTCCACAGAGCTTCGAGACAGAGCTCTTGGCAATGCTGCAGCGGCATGGGCCGCTAAGAATCTTCGTGTGTGGAAGCACGGATCATATGAAGAATGTCCGAAAAATCCTCAGCGATCCACCTGCTATAAGGGACCGAGGGCGGGTAAAAAGCCCTCGCCCAAGCCGTCGGGAAACGACGGCTCCCAGTAGGTGCGGGGCGCCCTACTGGGGGATCCCTCAGTGCTGTTAAGCCCCAGGGTAGGGGACGACAGCACAAAGCCCCGTGGGAAGCGGTGCTTTCTAGCACCGAGTTGGTGTACCAGCCAGGTTTGCTGGTAGTCCTTGCGGACGTGAAAGGCTTTGATAAGCCTTGGAGAGTCTTGATATACTCTAGAGCGTCTGGCAATTATGTCAGACGGGCTTCTGTGGAGAAGAGTCGGCTGTATGCCGAGGCCCTAGAGGCACGTTCTCGTGACGTTGTCACGGTCCGTCTTGCTACGGGCGTACAGGTTTCTGTACCCAAGGTCTCGATTGACCTTAAGCTGAAGTTTGCAGACTTCGCCAGCTTAGAACGTTGCCTAGTCCTGGATTTGGACTCGAGGTATGACCTCATTCTGGGAATGAAGTGGCTGGAACTCCATGAGCCATGGATAGACTGGAAGGCTAAGTCCATTGGCTCAACGCACCCGCGGTCGGGTGAAGCATTGGCGAGTCATGAACCCACCTTTGCTCGATCGCAAAAGCGATTCTGGCGTGAGATGCCAGAGATTGGGATGTCTGAAATGATCATTCCCAATGGCGTTAAGGAAGAGTTCCTTAACGAAGGGGATTCGGCGGTTAATCCCCACGCCGTGAACGGCGAGACTGGTTAGTTACCTGTGGTAACTCCAGTGGTAGTGGTAGAGACCCCTGTGGTTAAGCGCGAGGCGCTTCCAAGAGAAGAGACCCGAAGTTTGTCTCTTTCGCACGTAGGAAATGATTCCGACTACGCCGTTATAGGTGAGACCGGCGAGTCACCGGTGGTAGAGGTAGATACATCTGTGGATAGGCGCGTGGCACTTCCGGTAGATGGGGCAATTGACTCCCCCCATCTGGGTCTCGGGATGAGTCCCGAGGCCAGTAGTCAGCAGTCCTACAGGATGCTGAATAGTGTGACAGGTGTTGTCACAGAAGGCGTAAGCCTTGAACGGTTGCCTGGGGTAGGCGAACTGTTTTCGTTGGAGGAGATGTCCTTCAACGAGTTTGAGACTGCTTTGAAAGCAGAGGAAATCGACGAGGTCGTCGTGTTGCGTCCGGAAGAGGAGTTGAACTCCTCATCCACGATGGACGAGTCGGTTTTGGTGAAAACCAAACAGGCATTAAATGCCCGAAGCGGCCTCAAGATCCTCGCGGATCCTGAGGACCCTTACAATTCCTTATTAAAGGAATTCGGAGATGTCATTAGTGACAACCCGCCGATGGGGTTACCACCGGATCGGGGAGTCCGATATGAAATTGATTTGGTTCCTGGAACCAAATACTGCGTCACTAGGCAGTGGCCTCTCCCCAAGGAGCAATGAGACGTCATCGAAGCATTCTTCAAGGGGAAGAAGAGGCAGGGATGGTACGGTAGATTAAGTCTCCCCACTCATCTCCCACTTTTTGTGTTCGTAAACCGAGCGGAAAGTGGCGCATTGTGCATGCGTATAACAAGCTGAACGCAGCTACTGTACCCATGCAGACTCCGATTCCTCGGAGTATGTCCTCCAGAACAATATGGCGGGCTGTACTGTGTACAGTGCATTAGATCTGGTGGACGGATATATCAGGTGCTCATGCGAGCGTCCGATATTCCGCTGACGGCGGTTAGCACGCCTAGTGGCATGCAGTGGGAGTGGCTTGTTATGCCACAAGGGCTTTCAAATGCACCAGCGACTTTCAATCGCTTGGTGACTCAACTCTTCCGCCCTCATAGGAAGTACGCTCAGACGTACTTCGACGACATATTCGTCCATAGTCGCTCAGAAGGCGACTCGTCTGATGTTCAGACGCACCTAATACATCTTCGAGCGGTGCTCGAATGTATGCGAGAGCATAAGTTATATGCAAACGCATCCAAGTGTATCTTTGGTGCTGAGGAAATTCCTTTCCTCGGATGCTTCATCGGTAAGGATGGAGTGCGGGCGGATCCCGCGAAAGTGAAAGCCATTGTGGAGTGTCCTTCGCCTGTAAATCTTAGAGATTTACAGAAGTGGCTTGGATTAGACAATTATCTCCACAAATACAGCGAGAACTACGCTGAAATGGCGAAGCCATTGACCGACCTTCTTAAGAAGGATGTTGATTGGTGTTGGGAAACTGAACACCAAAACGATTTTGAAGCGGTTAAGTGGAGCTTGTTAAAAGCTCTCGTTCTTGCTCTCCCAGACTCTGGGAAACCATTTAGTGTCGTCTGCGACGCCTCCGATTTCGCAATCGGATGTGCTTTGTTACAAGCAGACGATGCAGGAAGGGAACGCGTAATTGCGTTTGAGTCGAGGCAGCTTAAAGCTGCAGAACGGAATTATCCCGTTCATGACAAGGAGCTACTTGCAATGAAGTATGCTCTTGTCAAATTTAGGGTTCACCTACTCGGATCAAAGCCGTTCGTGGTTTATACTGACCACGCGTCCTTACGGACAGCGACAAAGTCGCCTCATCTCTCGCAACGGATGGCCCGTTGGCTCTCCTTCTTTGCGGAGTACAACTTTGAGGTTAAGTATAAACCTGGCAAGCAGAACGTGCTTGCGGACGCGTTATCGCGTCGTCCCGATTACGAGCTCGCTCACGCGACATTCTTCACCGCGTCTGTGGTAGATCTCATACGCCAGGCGTATGAGAAAGACCCTCAATGTACGGCGCTTATCCGAGCGTTAGGTGAAAAGGGTCTTGGCTCGTCTGAGCCAACCCTGTCAAGTCGAGCCAGAGCTCGTTTACACCGTTACAGGTACTGTGACGGTTTGCTATATTATAGCACGAGCGCGGAGGACACTCCGCAGGTGGTAGTTCCTCATGATGAGGAACTGAAGTATAGAGTCCTCTTTGAGGCACATGACGCCCCTACCGGGGGTCATTTAGGTCGGGATAAGACCTACAGCGCTTTAAGCGCTTTGTATTGGTGGCCCAATATGTATAAGTGGGTCGGTGCGTATATACGCACCTGTGAGACGTGTCAGAGGGTTAAACCCTCTGCAAGTTCAGCTGCGCCTTTGGCGAGCTTATCGGTTCCAACGGAGTGTTGGAAATCCATTAGCATGGATTTTATCTTCGGTTTTCCGAAGGATAAGGACGGGAACACCGGCATATTGGTCTTTGTAGACCGTTTAAGCAAGATGGCTCATCTGGCGGCGGTGCCAGAGTCCATAGATGGACAAGGAACAGCGAATGTGTTCCTAGACCGTGTCTTTCGACAGCATGGTCTACCCGATTCCGTGGTGTCGGATCGGGATCCCCGTTTTACGGGACAGTTCTGGGGAGCGTTGTTTAAGGTGCTAGGCACCAAGCTCCTCATGTCCACTGCAGATCACCCGCAGACGGACGGTCAGACGGAACGCGTTAATCGCGTTGTGGAGGATATTCTCCGGAGTTTATGTCCGGATTCTCCAAAGAGTTGGAGTGAGATGCTTCCGATGGTTGAATTTGCTATCAACAATTCGGTACATGCATCTACGGGGTTTACCCCGTTTTACGTGAACGGATTGGTGAATCCGAGGGTTCCGTTGACGCCACGTGTGCGTGGCCCAGGGATTGAGGGGGAGGATTCCCCGATGTCAGCCCTGTATCTGTGCGAAAGCACATCGATAAGTTTTTATCGACGCGCCTTAGTGTCTTACGACACGTCTGCGATGCCATGGCGGAAAGCCAAGACAAGCAGAAGGAGCAAGCTGACCGAAAGGGACGGCGTAACAAAAAGGTATACAGAGTAGGAGAAAGTGTTTTATTAAACGCTAAAATTCTTCCTACACATGCAGTTTCAAATGTGTTGCGCAATAAACTGCGCCCCAGGTTTGTGGGGCCCTTTAAGGTGTTAGCCCGAAAGGGCTTGTCGTACACCTTAGACATCTTGAAGGCGATGCGTACACATCCAACCTTTTATGTGGGTATGCTTAAGCCATACCAGAACCCGGAGGCGGGTCCCCTCGCGGAGGAGGGTGAGAAACCGGATAGCCGAAAGGCGCAACAGGTCGGAACATCTCCGACAGTGTTGAAATACGACGCTGAAGATCCGCAACGAGAGACTCTAGAGAGGCAAACCAAGAAAAATGATACATGTTATATGGATGGATCACTCACTTTGGATGAAGATCAAGAAACGAAGAAAACCAAGAAAAATGATACATATTGTATGGATGGATCACTCACTTTGGATGAGGATCAAGAAACGAAGAAAACCAAGAAAAAATGATACATGTTATGTGAATGGATCACTCACGTTGGATGAGGATCAAGAAGAGAAGAAAAAACAAATAAAAACTCTATTTCCAGTGAGGATAAGACACAAGCCAAACGAATGACAAGTGATGAAGTAACAGAGGCTCCATCATAAGTCACACTGGTGGAAAAACATGTGGGAGAAAGAGATGGATGGCAACGGCCAATGGAAGAAAAGCATCCTGCAGCCTAAGTTTATGTAAATGGGGCCATTGATGAAAAGGAATTACCATTAATGTTGGATTCAGGCGCCAATATATCCGTTTTACATACCAATGTGGCACGGAAGCTACAAGTAGCGGTTCGGATGTTTGATACCCCAACCAGCTTTTGTGGCGTGACTGACAGTACCATTGGAGCAATAGGTGTGGCTACAGTCAAGGTTCGCATGGGCTCATCAGTGGTTTTCACTTGTGATATTCCCCGTTTCAATCCCGGGCGGAGGCATGCCTTTAACGAGCTGCTTCTGTGGGTCGCTAGTATCGATACACAGGCGCTAGCTATACTGGGTACAGACTTTTTGATCAAGGCAGGTGTAATATTGAACATGAAGGACCAAAGTTGTCAGATTCCTAAGGAAGAACCATTGCCGCTAATGACACAAGCAGACCTAAAGTCAGAGGAGTATCTAAAAGTGCATACACAAGTGATGGAAAGCGCTAACACACCAATCAATTGGACTAACGTGCACGCAGTGAGAATTGTTGGAGATAAACCTCCTGCGGTGTATGTAATGGATGCAATAGATCCAATGAAGGTGGACCAGACAAAATTGGAAAGAGAGGTGTACTTGCACGAAGGAGTTGGGATGTCGGCTGAAGCTATGGAAGAACAGCTGGCACTCATTCCAGAAGTAGATAAAAGCCCAATCGAACCACCAGATATGACTACTGCAGACATAGGAGAACAAGTAGTTACTACTAAAGAACAAGAAGATAATCTACGTGCCTTGTTGTCTGAGTATGCTGATGGTTTTATAAGTTCTGGTAATGCGCTACCACCTCCAGCTAAAGGTGTAGTTTGTGATTTGGATGTTGGTGACAATGCACCTATTGCACAAAGAGCACGAAGAGTACCGCCTACACTATTACCTAAATTGTATGAATTGATACGAGGCCTATTACAGGCTGGATTAATTCGGTATTCGGAGTCTGCTTGGGCATCACCGATCGTCATAGTGTTAAAAAAGAATGAAACCAACATACAGCTGTGTATTGATTACCGGTCAGTGAATGAGAAGACGAGATTGATGGTGTATGAAATGCCGTTAATTGATGATTTAATGGACAATTTTGAGGGAGTAAAATGGTTGTGCTCAATGGATAATGCGAGTGGGTATTGGGCTATACCGATGACCAAAAGAGCTCGGTTGATCACAGCACTTATTTGTCCCTTAGGACATTTCGAATGGCTTCGGATGCCTCAAGGGATTAAGAACGCTCCTCAAATATATCAGCGTATAGTGGATAACGCTTTGTGGACAATGGTACGACGGTCACAACAGATGGGGGTGAAATGCAAACTGCTAGGCGTCAAGTTAGACATGGAAAATGACAACGAAGAGGTACATGTGCTGGAAACAGATGTGTCTATCACACAAGACGTCTTTCATAACGGCCAAGTAGTGATGACTGATGAACGACCCATTATCGGGAGGCGGTCGTATATCGATGATATTACCTTTGGCGCAAGCAGTTGGAATACATTGTGCATCATGCTTAAGAATCTCCTGGAATCATTTAAATATTGGCGGATCACTATAAGTTTACCGAAGAGTGCGTTTGGAAAACACAGTGTGGAGTTTTTGAGCCATCGTATATCTGCAGAAGGAATTAAAGCATCCCCCCGCAATTTGGACTCGATTTTCAAAATGGCGTTCCCACGAACATTAAAAGGAGTTCAAAGATTCACTGGAAGTTTGATATACTACCTACGGTTTATTGATAATTTTGCAACACTAGCTGCATCTCTGTATGAGTTAACCGAACTACAGTTAAAGGATGGTACACAACTGAAGCTTTAGGATCGTCTGGTGAATGCACCTTTGTTACAGCATATTGAACGATCAAAACCATTGAGTATAGTGCTATATACCAATCCATGGGCGTTCGGGCAACAGTGTGTCAAGATTATGATGGGATACTGCACCCAGTGCGTTACGTTAGCAAGATTTTCAAAGATGCTGAAACGAGATATACAGGGGCGGAACAAGAGGTGATAGCGTTGCTTAAAACGTTGCATAATTCCAGTCACATTTTGTTTGGACAGCATATAACAATGTATGCAGGATATTCCACAATGCGATGGTTGTTCACATCAAAAAGTCTGACAGGCAGAGGAATCCAATGGGCAGTAATGTTGTCTCCGTGGTCATTGGAAATCATACGAACAGATCACGAAGCTGTAGGATTACCTGCTTTATTAGCCGCGTCCATTGTGCCCGCAGAAAATGTGGTGAAGTGTACCAAAAATTTGGTAACTTTTGGTCAAGGCAGTTGGTCGAGTTTCCGATTGGTATAAACAAGGGGGATTTTTAGCCTATCAGATTCAAGTAGTACCAAGAACGCAGGTTTTGGGTGAGTCACCTGACATTGGGTATTTTACATAATTTTGTGTGGGTACATTAGGGACCATAGGGAGGTAGTATTATTGGTTAGTTGCGGATTTTCCAAGTAAAAGTCTTTTGGTCTAGGAATAAGTGGCAAAAACCTCTTCTGGTCTTGGTCTACACCGCAGCAAGGGGTCACCGTTATTCTTTTCACATACACTAGTCGCCTCCGCCCGCCGCGGAGTGTTTGGGGGCAGAGGGTTGAATTATCCCCTCTTGCCTATTATAACCGGTCTGG
>CM047592.1:4014786-4056412 GCA_026184515.1 Peronosclerospora sorghi | reverse complement strand
CGGTTTTGGTCTTCTCTCATATTGGTCAGGGGATAGACCGGTTGATTGGTCTACCCTCTATTATTTCTTATTGGTCAGGTATAGATCGTTTGGACGATCGACCTATTGGAATTTATCTTTTGGAAGTGTTTCTGGTCTGTACGTACCTGGGGTGAAGAGTTCCGCCCTAG
Source organism: Peronosclerospora sorghi (assembly GCA_026184515.1). Taxonomy (NCBI): domain Eukaryota; phylum Oomycota; class Peronosporomycetes; order Peronosporales; family Peronosporaceae; genus Peronosclerospora; species Peronosclerospora sorghi. The sequence continues at coordinate 4,056,242 of CM047592.1, read as the reverse complement.
GTACACCTAGCCAGCACGGTCTCATATTCAAGACCGAATCAGATCGATCTGCGATCCCGATCCACCGAGTGTGTAACTAGCCCATTACATCGGGTACACAAGGTGAGATGAACTTAAGTGAATAGGACCAAGTGTCTTTGGGTGATGACCGGTCGTCTGCCAGCAGTGGACGCTCGGTCATCACCCAAAGACACTTGGTCCGATTCGGGTACACAAGGTGATATGAACTTAACTGAATCGGACTAAGTGTCTTTGGGTGTTGACCGGTCGTCTGCCAGCAGCGGACGATCGGACCAGATTTCGAATGGAGGTCCGCGGGGTACCCCCCCGTAAGTTGGAAGGATGGGCACGATGGTGGTGGTCAGGTTGTCGATACAAATGTATTCGATTTCGAACTTGACTCCACCACAAAAAGATGAATGAAGTGCTGGAAGATATTGCTCCGTTAAAATCGTTGAAAGATGTGCCGATCATTAAGCCAATCCCTAGTCTACAACGTCATAGCACCGGATATGTTTTATCGTTTGATGGTGCCGTACGTCATAAGAATGACCCGAAAGGAGCATTTGGCATGATAGTGTGGGAGTTACCAACCTGGGAAATAGTGGCAGCAGAATATGGGATTCAAGATATCCTTACCGTGAATGAGAATGAATATCACGGACTAATAAATGTATTACAGCTCGCACAAGATCATAATGTAACGAAAGCAATTGTGTGTGGGGATTCTAGATTGGTTATTGGTCAGGTCAATGGAGATCTACGCTGCAACCATGCATTACTATTGGTTTGGTTGGGTAGAGTGCATTCACTGATAGAGAAATTCGAAGCAGTCAGCCTGATACACGTGGCTCGCAAGTATAATCAAGCAGCTGATTTTTTGACTCAATGTGCAATGAAAGAGCAGCGGGCAGGGAAAATTATCAGAGAGGAGAGAAAAACGGATCTGCAGCTGTTGAATCGTCTGTCATACTTGTTGTATGCCACTGCAGATGATTCTCATGAGACAACTGAAAAAACACTCTGTGACTATGGCATCACTTCTAATAATGGGGGGGAAATTGAAACGAAGTCGAATGATATATGGGTGAATGATGATTATGCATCACCGCAAGTGTTTGTTGTCACGCGAAGTATGGTAAACTCTCGTAATGGGCAGCCCCAACACCAAAAAAATGTCATTGTTGGACAAGGGGCGGACACTAATGGTGATTACACGCAGTGGATACTGATGTGGCTAGATCTGAAGAACCTCAGGATAAAGTAGATAATGATCCCTATGAAAATGCCCCAGCTATTCGAATTGAACGGATTGGAACAGCCCAGATACAGGATGAGTGGTGTAGCAAAGTCATGGCGCATATACGAGGGGATGATGATCAGATAAATTCCGCCAGTGAGTGGAAAAAGATAGCTCGACATGCGCTCACTTACGTGTTGGATAATAAAGGTGTCCTTTACTATGTCTCGAAAGCTCAAGATAAACCCGAAGAATGGTGTGGAGATTGGTGGTACCGACCATATTGCAAGAAGATGTATTACATGCATATCTTGTGGAGATCTGAAGTGGAGCACATCAAGGAGTCGGAAAGGTTTATGCTCGGTTGATGCTCAAATATTATTGGCGAGGGATGTATGCCCACATTGAAAGTTATGTTGCAGCGTGCGAAGATTGTGCCACCGCAAAAGGGAGGCAAAGATACCAGGGGCGAACTAGTGGAAACATCATAGCGTCAAGACCATTTCAAATTTTAGCGATGGATTTCGCATTGCCATTACCACCAACTGCAATGGGGCATGAAGCGTTGTTGTGCTTTATATGTCTGTTCTCTGGATATGTGATCTTAATTCCAATGAGCGCCACCACTGCGCAAGATGTAGCAGAAGCGTATATAGTGGGAGTTTATAAGAGATTTGGAGCCCAAGAAATGTTGAGACATGATAGAGACCCAAGATTCATCAGTTCGGTCTTCAGAAGATTCAATCGAATGTTAAAACAGAAGCATAGACCCACGTTAGCATATCGACCACAGGCCAATGGAAAGCAGGAATGATCTGTGCAGACAGTGATTTAGGCAATCAAATGTTACATCACGGATCCGGAACAGAGAGATTGGGATGAATATGTGGCTCCTTTGGAGTTTGCATTGAAATACATCAGTGGATCTTCAGCATCATCAAACTCCATTTTACTTGGTACATGGCTCGGAACCCAGAAATACATTTGAAGCAATGATACCACCCAAATATACGTCAATCACTGAAAGAAATGCATTAGAGTGGAGGTTGGCTACAACTGAGAAGCATATGAGAGCGCAGGCGCAGGCTGATATTATCCAGGAATAGATTATGAAAGATAGAGCCCAACGTCATAATCACGCAGTAGCGACTAAAGTATGGTCGACTACCAAAACGGCGTATCAACCAGGTGAATTGGTTTGGTTGTATCATGATCTGGTTAAACCAGGGTTTTTCAGGAAGTTGGCACATTTATGGAATGGACCATATGTAGTAGATGGATAAATGACATGGTGTATCGGCTAGTGATACCTACTGGTGAAAGTCGAATATTCCCGCTTGTGCACATTGCCAGGTTAAAACCATATATCAATAAAATGAGACGACCTCGGGAGAGACTCCAGGTTGAGGACACACTTAAATTGGATGGAGCGTTACTCCCTGAGGACTCGTGGTGTGAACCAGGTCATGATGATGAGTGGGAAGTAGAAAAAAATTGGATTGTCGGGTCAAACAGCGAACAAGGAATGGAAGTCGAACCAAGGACTATTATGTCAAGTGGAAGGATACAGATGAGATGACTTGGGAGCCAGAAGACAATCTTTCATGAACCGTTTTATTGTATGAGTTTGATGCTCAACGAGCTTGGGAGAATCGGCATTACGCAGCTCAGGCAGCCGAAGAGGACACTACAGAGGCTGAACTGTAGACTCCTCATGAAATGAGATACACGAGACAAGCGTCAATGTATTCAAGAAAATAACAAGAGAACAAGACGAAAAAAGGAATAAGGCCTCAGAAGATGTAGTACATCCCTATCACGGACCCCTGTTGGTTGTGATAAGTAGAATGCGGACCCAAGTTGGTTTCATTGGGGGCATAGCAAAAAAGAAAACCAAACCAAAAATAAAAACAAAGATACATGTTTACACGAAAACTGGAATCTGTTGAGCATGTGGAGTAAATAAGTTGCAAGCTATCTTTCATTGACGCAGCGGGCTTAAGTTGATGACTGATAATGAAATCAAATCTATAAGTGAGCAATGAATTAAGAATAAGATGTGGAACCAACAAGAGTGAGATCGCACGAAGAGAAACCTATCAGGTTATTAAGGGTGTGAAACCTGTGCGTCCACAACTAAGGGTACGAAGAGAAGCCAATTAAGGCCCCAAACGTGTGAAACCTGTACGGCAGCAACAAGATGATACGAAGAGAAACCGTTAAGGTATTAAAAGGTGTGAATCCTGTACATCTATTATCAATCATATAGGAGGAAAGATAACAAGAACAAGATTGTGCGAAGAGAAGCCTATCAGGGTACGAAAGGTGTGAAACCTATACGGCGACAACAAGCTCGTATGAAGAGAAACCTGCTAGGATATTAAAGGTGTGAAACCTGCACATCTAGTGTCAATCCACCACGGACATCATATAACAAGAGTGAGACCACACGAAGAGAAACCTATCCGGGTATTAAGGGTGTGAAACCTGCGCGGCCACAACTAAGCGTACGAAGAGAAACTTGGCAGGGTACCAAAGGTGTGAAACCTGTGCGACAACAACAAAGATCGTACAAAGAGAAACCTGTCAGGGTATTAAAGCTGTAAGCCCTGTACGTCATTGTAAAATAAAAGGAAGAAAATCAGAGCATCGAAGACGACTGTATGGGAGATATCCAATAGGATCTAACAGGTCCAATGGAATAAAAAATTACGCAGAGTCACGGGATGTTATCAAGAAAAAATATTCCATGAGGCGACAAACCTGGACGTCGCTGGTAACACTATACAAGGGATATTAAGTTCAATAAATGAGGGGTAACACCTATATAGTGATCAGAAAGAAGTTGATTCACTGGGGTCAAAGGATGCCTATGGAAAAGGGGTTATACTGTGATTATGCTGGAGGCTAGAAGTTCATGCATGAGTAATGAGAGCACGCGCATTACCTATGACGAGTGAATATGGAAGGATGGATTAGATGTGTGATATTGACATTTGGAAGAAAGAGAATTTTCGGCCAATCAAAATCAACCCGCGACGGACAGATCGCGACGGCCAGATCGCGAAGGTAAATCTGATCAAACAAATTACAGAGGGTGCGATGGCCAGATCGTGATGGCCAGATCGCGATGGCCAGATCGCAAGTGATCGGATTATGGAGGGTTGAGTGAAGCTGATGTGTGGTTAGTGTGTGATATTGGAGTTTTAGAGTTTTCTACTGGTTGAAGCCTAGTAGATACTATTTCCAACCGAGAAACCGGCGCGGCTGACGCAATCTCGACTCAAAATAGCCAATACAACGAATTGGTTAGTGAAACACCTACCACCAGCATACACCTCAGCAAAGTGGAGTCAGCGTGAATACATTTCATTGAAAGAAGAAGACAACCTGGTGATTGACTACGAGTCCAACGGGAACGTAAGATAGAGATTTCGGATGTGGCAGAGACCCTCTTGATGCTGAGGAGGATGGGACGAGAAAATGATGAACCAAGAGGTGACATGGAAGACATCTTTACCGGCGAGAATGTAGCACCAGATATGAATACTTCATTAACTACAAGCGTACCCGCGTCCGCGACTATCTCATCATGGACTAAGGAGGAGGAAGAAAAGCTATTGGAGATACACCGAGCATGTGAAAAGGCGAATTCTTCAGTACATGATATATATAACCTGTATAATCAGGAGTGTCATGTCAAGGGTTGGACTATAAGGACTAAAACCGGGGTCAAATCCAAGTTATGGCGAATGGGGGTAAAGCGCAAAAGGTGTGATGAATGGGAAGAAGATGAAGTGAAATGGTTAACAGACATGATAGAGCAGAAAGCTACTACCGCACAAGTAGTCGGACTATATCCGGTGAAATTCCCGCAATCTAAGAAAAGACGCACTGCAGCGGTTGTGAGAAAGAAGATGCAGATGGTATGTAAGTCAAGGAAAGACCGAACCCAGGCATCATCGAGCCGAGAAAAAGACCATCATATAATACAGGGAACCTGCAGAAGATGGACGAAGCAATAGGACGATATATTGATAGAAGCGATGAGGGATGTGGATACGAAGGTTATTGCCAAAAATTTACATGATGTCCTCAGCATGACTGGAGATGAACAAATGCCAAGAACAGAAGGTGCAATTAGGCACAGGCTCCTCCGATTGATGTACCCGTTGTATAGAACCAAATACTCGTTCATGTGACCAATATACCTATCATATCAACAAAGTATCGCAGAAATTGATAAGAACCTGAGTTACCTTGATCAAACAGTACTTGAAAGTCAGAAAATGAGCTCAGAGGAAGAAGAGGGATCGAGACGATTCGTCGAGGTTATTCCAGAGCAACCTGAACAATCACTAATGACTAATGAAGATGTGCATATAGCTGTCACGGGCATTGGGCATCACAACACGACGGTTCAGGAATTGAGATCTATGGATGAACAAACAATAGTAGATCCAGCAGACGATGAAGAATCTAGACACGCTGTAGAGTGTGAGAGAGAAGAAAAGCTGGCTCCTCCCATAGAGATTGATCAAACAGTGGCACTGGTGGTTGACCAGATGGTATCTGAGAGTCAAAGATTAGGATTGAAGGAAGAAGCCAAGCGAAAACAGTTAGTTGGATCTATCCCGTATCAACCAGAACAATTACTAATGGCAAATGAGGATACAAATGTGAATGTTGCAGATATGGAACATCACACTGTGGAAACTCAATAAACTGATTCAACGAGTGCGCAAACAGTGGAAGTTACAATATCTGATGCGGCATCTAGATGTGCTGTAGAGCATGAGAAAGAAAAGAAGCCAGATCCTCCGGTAATGATTGATCTGGCCGGGTCGACAGAAGATTCCGAATCCAGTGAGAGTAATGAAGATGAAGAGAGTTTGGCACCAAAAGAAGATGTGTTACCCTGCAAACCAGGTTGTGGAATGTAGGAAAAGGAAGATACAAGTACTACCGAAGGGGTGGTTTTACCCACACCTGGAAAGGATGAATATGAAGAGGTGTATGGAGAAGTTTTGAGCTATCTCACACCAGTAGCCGATGTTGGTACAGAAGCAATTCAAACAAAGGCTAGGAGGTTGGACGAATATCGGCCATATCAGTTTGTCAGAGGTATGGCTCCAGCAGAAAAACCACATCTATTGTGGGGAAGTAAGTGTCAACCAGGATCAACTGCGATGCGGGTTTTTTGCACGTGTGTCAGATGTTGAAAGGGAGTAGTGTCAAGAAATTGATAAGGCTAAGGTTCAATCAGGATTTTTTATTAATGACGCCACGTCTTTGAGTTTTCATAAGGAACTTGGTGGGCGGCGACAACTCAAATCGATCAACCCGGTAGATGCAAGAAAGGTGTTGTTTGTGGTTACACTTTTACTTAGAGGTTCAGAATCTCTAGCGGTGTTTCTTCGGGAGTGTTGGGTTGGAAGTAATGGTCCCTGCAGAGATGAATTATGTTGCTTGCAGTATGACGTCACGATACCGCAATTCAGTTATCGAGGGCAATGCAGGCATTGGCGGTATTTCAAGTTTCGGGAGGTGTATATGGATAGGTTCACGTCAGTGAAAGATTATCTTCTCACTATGTGTTTAATAGCGCACCTAGAGGCATCTTCGGTTACCGATCCAATTCATTATGAGGGTGAATGGGATCCAAAGGACATTGATTCAACAACGAAGCTTTATGTTACATCCTATGGAATAGGGCAGTGTTTAGCGAGACGATGGAAAGTATACGACTCTGTTCATAGTCCCGACCATATTAAGCCATTGCTGAGAGGGGTGTTATACTTGCAAGTACATGGGGACTTCGGAATGAAGTGAAGATGTGTCCGTGAGTACAGTTCATTTGCAGAAATGGGATTATGGAAGACTATGCATCGTACGATATCGGGAATTGAAGTTTTGGGTTGGGGAATAGTATGTTTTGTTGGATTCCGGTATTTTATCATAACCACTGCCAATGTGAAGGATATACATAGAAACATTGACGGCTTACGATGGTTACCCGAGGACAACATCATGAATTATGTTAGACGATTCAGCACGGTAGATAGAATGACCAGATAGCCACCATCTCCGTTATTACAATTTATGACTAAAAGTGAGACGATTGAGTCGCCGAGAGATGCATCATTGATGAAGAGATTGGAGCAGACGCAGATATATGAAGAATTTCAGCATACGCTAGATGTGGATCAGTTAAAGGTGGTACGAGAAGCTGTGGGGACAAAAGGAATTGTTCTTGCTCGTGGTCCTTATGGATGTGGGAAAAAATCTACAATTACCTATGTTGTGTTGACGTTATTAGCGGTGTTTCCACATTTTCGAATTGCTATTGTTTCAGAAACTAATGCAGCCATTGACGAGGATCCCAAAAGGTTGATGGATTCCAAGGCAATACCAGACAAAGATATAGTGTGGTTGGGTGAGATAAAGGGTACAATGGCACTATTGGATGCTGAACCATATCGACGAAGGTTCCTTTCGGAGATATTGCAGAGAGAGCGACGTTCATTAGAGAGATGTGTGGTACGAAAAGATATTCGTGCACGATTAAGAGTGAAAGAGATGGAGACACTAGAGCAAGCACGTATAATTGTTGCCACTCTGGCACAATTAGGACGACCGGATTTTCACACAATATTTTATGATGTGATTATCAGTGATGAAGGATCCCAAACAGCTGAAGTGGCGTTATTACAGGATATTAGACCCAAAGTGGAAGTTCTTGTATCATTGGGGGATCCCTACCAGCTTTTCGCATACTCTCCTATTGATGAAAAGTTAAGGCATCGGTTTCGCGGAGGTTCCCGTCGTCATAAAATCACTTGGGGGTTGTTACACTCCATAGAACATTGTCGCGCAAGCCATAACCTATCACCAGCGTTCCCTGGAGTTAACATTACTGCAGAATTTAGGAGTCATCCACAGATCACGAGATTATTGCAAGTGTTCTATCCGTATACAATTCGAGATAGAGCCGCTATTTCAAGGGATTATTTGGATGGAATGCGGTTTCATAGTCTGGATGTACTGGATTGGGATAAGCTAGTTAGTCGTGACCTTTCTGGGAAGCGAAGTTTAAAAGGTAATCGAGTTGTATGGATTAGCCCTCAAGAGTGGATGAGAGAAGTGGAACGTCAAGAGTACATGCATCATAATATTATCGAGTTGGCCATGGTTATGTACTTGTTTGGGAAGATATCCGTTATGTTGGAGAGTGGAATACGAAGAACACATACGGCCGTAAGAAAATCACTGTTAGTTATCACACCATATCTACAACAAGTCAAGGCTATAGAGAGACAGTTACGATACGTAGGTCAAGCATATGACGAATGTTTGGACATTGAGGTGGCTACAACCGATTCTAGCCAGGGTCTTGAAGCAGATATCGTTATTGTGTCTATGGTTCGATCACATACATTGGGATTCCTTGCAGGGTACCCATCGAGATCGTTAGTAACACTCAGCAGGGCCCGCGATTACCTCTTCATAGTGGCGTCTCGTTACGTTTTCGAAGGCGAAAGTACGTGGAACAGAATGATGGCTATATGCAAGGAAAGTGAGGATCCTATTTTCACTACGCCTATGGATAAAGATTCTGCGCGAAAATATCTGAAGTGTGATCATTAAGGTGTGTGTCTGTGCGTGCCTTTTGCTCGCTTATGCTGAAGTTACGCAAGGGGCGATTGTGGTGAAGTGGAAGCTATATTTATAGCATATAAAAGATGAACTATGGCAGTTATCAATGCTTAGTATGTTTTCTCTCGCCAAATTCTATATACTAACGCGATGACGTTTGTTACGCTGGTGATTCCTTCAAACACTGAATATTAGTGACAAAGATTGTGCAATACCTTCAATAAGTGAACAATACTAACACTTAGTGCAATATTGATAGTAGTGCGAAGCTTCTGTATTCTAACAAGATGCTTCAATTCATTACTAGTGCCAAGTAATGCTTCCCACATTTTACAATGTTTCGACACAGTTGCTTTAGCTCTAGCATCATAGCAGTGACGCTAACCGCTAAGTTGAGCGTCTTCAGCATCATAACTGCCTAATTCGAGGTCCAACAACTAGGTGCACTAAGGCACATCAAATAATCAAGTAAACAGACTGGGAAAATGAACAGTTAGCATTGCATAAGGGAGTCAAGACATAGGCGCAACTTACCAGCACAACGGCGGGTTCGTTCATGAGAGTGAAGCCAACGGAAAATTATGCGCCCTCGGCGTCATAATGCATCATCAAATGGCGCTAGGACACATGATATAACGAGGCCAACAAACTGTGAAGATGAACTGTTAGCATTGCATAAGGGAGTCAAGACAGGCGCAACTTACTAGCACAACGGCGGGTGCGTTCATGAGAGTGAAGCCAACGAAAAGTTATGCGCCCTCGGCATCATAATGCATCATCGAATGGCGTTAGGGCACATGATATAACGAGGCCAACAGACTGTGAAGGAGAATTGTTAGCATTGCATAAAGGAGTCAAGACATAGGCGCAACTACCAGCACAACAGCGGATCCGTACTGAGAGGCAGAGCCAACGAAAAGTTAGGCGCCCTCGGCTGCTTGGGTCGCTCGCTTGGATGGTCTTGAATGTTCTCAAGTGATGAAGTATTTTGATTTTGGATGAGTGATTTTGACCAATCATCAGCAACCTGCGATGGACAGATTCCGACGGACAGATCGCGATGTCAAAGCTAATCAATCAAGTTTCAGAGGGTGCGACGGACAGATCGCGACGGACAGATCGCGATGTCAAAACTGATCAATCAAGTTCCAGAGGGTGCGACGGCCAGATCGCGACGGCCAGATCGCGATGTCAAAACTGATCAATCAAGTTCCAGAGGGTGTGACGGCCAGATCGCGACGGACAGATCGCTCGCGATGTCAAAATTGATCAATCAAGTTTCAGAGGGTGCGACAGCCAGATCGCGATGTCAAAACTGATCAATCAAGTTCCAGAGGGTGCGACGGCCAGATCGCGACGGACAGATCGCGACGGACAGATCGCCATGTCAAAACTGATCAATCAAGTTTCAGAGGATGCGGCGTCCAGATTGCAACGGCAAATCTGATCAATTAAATTACAGAGGATTGCGAAGGCCCTAGAGTCCAGTATTGAAGTCAGCGCTGAAGTAACCAAGAAGTAGTGGGTGAGAAAAGTGATTGACTTTGATGTAGGAGTTAGTAACACCTAATAGAACGAAATTTCCCCTGTTCTGCACAGGTCTCTGGCGGCTTTCAAAAATCTTTCCTTTTTAACCCCATACAAAAACCAAGTGTGACACAAGGAAGTCAGTGAGCACACGCCCTAGTGAGTGAAGCAGCAGCCTGTTGAAGTGCTCAAGTGTTGGGGGAATCCCGGGAAAGCCTTGTGAAGTGCACGCCAAGTGTAATTGATGATTTGTTGGTTCGGACGGAAGTATTAAGTACCCGGGAAGTTAAACAAGGAGGACTGGGTTAATACCTATTCGTGTTGTTAATTACGTAGAATTATAATAATTCACGAAGTGGAGATAGCAAATAGTTGCTACATCTTGTTTAAATACAAAACGGAGACATTAAATTTATGAAAAATAACAAAATATCAAATGTAATGAATGAAAGAGTAGATAAAATTTAAAAGCTCTAAAACTACTACATATTTTTCTCTTGACTAACACAACGGTATCAAAGTTTATGACAGGCTTACTCTTCCTCTTGACTCATAGAAACAATAAGAGCTTTAGAGCTCCTTGGTGAGCTCTAAAGCTGTTTCTAAAATTGGATTTTTATATAAAATTTGATTATCTAATAAAGAATTCTTTGATTTAAAAAAATTTTTCTTTAAGGATTTTTTTAAAAAATTGTTGATAATTTAATAAAATATATTTTTTTTTTTAATTTTTTTTCATTTTTCTAAATGAGTATGATTATAGGCCTAGTAGGATTTGAACCTACAACTCTACCGTTATGAGCGGTATGCTCTAACCAATTAAACTATAAGCGGTATGCTCTAACCAATTAAACTATAAATTGAGATTTTTATTAAAAAAGATGAAATAGAGAAAGTGCTACCTTTTTCATCTATAAAATGTAATTTAATTTTTAATTGATTGAATACTTCTTTTAAAAATTCTATGTTTCGATTTATTTGAGGATAAGTTGAAAAAGTTTTTCCAAAAAAATTGTAAATTATCATTTAATAAATTATAAATCATTTTAATTTATATTATCCAAATAATAATATAAAGATATTTATAAAAAATGTTCAATTTTTTGAATTTTTTTTTAAGAAAAGATTTAAAAGAAATCTTTTTTCGAATAAAAAAATAATAGAAATGGCAAAGATAATAATCCTAAAGAGGTTTCAAAAAATATTTTATCTTTATTAAAAACTTTTATATTTTCTGGAAAAATAAAAATTCTATCTTTAAAAAAATTAATATTTATTAATAAACTTTTTAACTGCTTGCCGCCTTTGAAGCTGTCGTGTTGTGGCCCATGCTTCTTCTGGATGTTGGAAGCAGAGAAAATGCCTACTTTCACAACGCCCTTCAATATAGAGATCGAGTGGAACATGAAGTGTAGCATCAGAGTGACACTGAATCAGGATGTTCAGAAGGTGCACGCATACCACGCCCACTATGAGTCGGGGAGTTTCGATGCCACGAGCGCGATCTTGATCGTAGTTTCCCCCTGCCATCACTCCTGATTGGTCAAAAATTCCACTTATTTTTCCACATTCATACCAATTACAAACAAATTAGCCGTGCCTAATACATCTTCGAGCGGTGCTCGAATGTATGCGGGAGCATAAGTTATATGCAAACGCATCCAAATGTATTTTTGGTGCCGAGGAAATCCCTTTCCTCGGATGCTTCATCGGTAAAGAAGGAGTGCGGGAGGATCCCGCGAAGGTGAAAGCCATTGTGGAGTGTCCTTCGCCTGTAAATCTTAGAGATTTACGGAAGTGGCTTGGATTAGATAATTATCTCCACAAATACAGCGAGAACTACGCTGAAATGGCGAAGCCATTGACCGACCTTCTTAAGAAGGATGTTGATTGGTGTTGGGAAACTGAACACCAAAACGCTTTTGAAGCGGTTAAGGGGAGCTTGTAGAAAGCCCCCGTTCTTGCTCTCCCAGACTCTGGGAAACCATTTAGTGTCGTCTGCGACGCCTCCGATTTCGCAATCGGATGTGCTTTGTTACAAGCAGACGATGCAGGAAGGGAACGCGTAATTGTGTTTGAGTCGAGGCAGCTTAAAGCTGCAGAACGGAATTATCCCGTTCATGACAAGGAGCTACTTGCAATGAAGTATGCTCTTGTCAAATTTAGGGTTCACCTACTCGGCTCAAAGCCGTTCGTGGTTTATACTGACCACGCGTCCTTACGGACAGCGACAAAGTCGCCTCATCTCTCGCAACGGATGGCCCGTTGGCTCTCCTTCTTTGCGGAGTACAACTTTGAGGTTGAGTATAAACCTGGCAAGCAGAACGTGCTTGCAGATGCGTTGTCGCGTCGTCCCGATTACGAGCTCGCTCACGCGACGTTCGTCACCACGTATGTGGTGGATCTCATTCGCCAGGCGTATGAGAAAGACCCTCAATGTACGGCGCTTATCCGAGCGTTAGGTGAAAAGGGTCTTGGCTCGTCTGAGCCAACCCTGTCAAGTCGAGCTAAAGCTCGTTTACACCGTTACAGGTACTGTGACGGTTTGCTATATTATAGCACGAGCGCGGAGGACACTCCGCGGGTGGCAGTTCCTCGTGATGAGGAACTGAAGTATGGAGTCCTCTTTGAGGCACATGACGCCCCTACCGGGGGTCATTAAGGTCGGGATAAGACCTACAGCGCTTTAAGCGCTTTGCATTGGTGGTCCAACATGTATAAGTGGGTCGGTGCGTACATACGCACCTGTGAGACGTGTCAGAGGGTTAAACCCTCTGCAAGTTCAGCTGCGCCTTTGGCGAGCTTGTCGGTTCCAACGGGGTGTTGGAAATCCATTAGCATGGATTTTATCTTCGGTTTTCCGAAGGATAAGGCCGGTAACACCGGCATTTTGGTCTTTGTAGACCGTTTGAGCAAGATGGCTCACCTGGCGGCGGTGTCAGAGTCCATTGATGGACAAGGAACAGCGAAAGTGTTCCTAGACCGTGTCTTTCGACAGCATGGTCTACCCGATTCCGTGGTGTCGGATCGGGATCCCCGTTTTACGGGACAATTCTGGGGAGCGTTGTTTAAGGTGCTGGACACCAAAGTCCTCATGTCCACTGCGGATCATCCGCAGACGGACGGTCAGAAGGAACGCGTTAATGGCGTTGTTGAAGATATTCTCCGGAGTTTATGTCCGGATTCTCCAAAGGGTTGGAGTGAGATGCTTCCTATGGTCGAATTTGCTATAAACAATTCGGTACATGCATCTACGGGGCTTACCCCGTTTTACGTGAATGGATTAGTAAGTCCGCGGGTTCCGTTGACGCCACGTGTGTGTGGCCCAGGGATTGAGGGGGTAGGATTCCCAGATGTCAGCCCTGTATCTGTGCGAAAGCACATCGATAAGTTTTTATCGACGCGCCTTAGTGTCTTACGACATGTCTGCGATGCCATGGCGGAACGGATAGCCAAGACAAGCAGAAGGAGCAAGCTGACCGCAAGGTGAGGCGTAACGAAAAGGTATACAAAGTAGGAGAAAGTGTTTTATTAAACGCTAAAAATCTTCCTACACATGCAGTTTCCAATGTGTTGCGCAATAAACTGCGCCCCAGGTTTGTGGGGCCTTTTAAGGTACTAGCCCGAAAGGGCTTATCGTATACCTTGGACATCCAGTACGCATCCAACCTTTTATGTGGGTATGCTTAAGCCATACCAGGACCCGGAGGCGGGCCCCCTCCTGGAGGAGGTAGGAAAGGCGGATAGCCGTAAGAGCCGTAAGACACGGCAGGGCGGAGGAAGCCCGAGAGGGATAAAATGCGACTACGAAGTTCCGCAAAGGCCGTCTCGAGAGAGGCAAGCCGCCTCTCGAAACGATCAGTGGCATCCCACTCATCGCTGAGTCGCTCGTGGATATCATGGATGCGATGGCTGTCTCGATCACAGCGCTCGCGAATCTCACGTCGCAATTGCGCGACCTCCTCCTCCAATGCTCGATGCGGAGGGTGCTACACACTATCACGTGGAGCGTCTGTTGGCGCGACGCCATCATCGGGGTCAAAACCAGTATCTGGTGAAGTGGAAGGGTTATCCACACTCACAGAAATCGTGGGAGTTCGAGACTCCACTGCGGCAGGATTGCCGCGACGTAGTTGACACTTTCGACAGGGAGAATCCCGCTGCAGGTCAACGACCAAAGGGGCACGAGAAGCCTCTTCACTCCCAGTAATTGGGAGTTCGCCGGAGGCAGATGTGGCGCTCACACTGTCCTCTGACACCGTGGTGGAGACAGGGGCGCTGGCGTAGCGCGTGCGATATGGAGCACGTAATAGCTCCATCGCTTTGTCTCTGGCAAATGCCAGGCGCAACGCTCTCTCCACCCAAATGTCACGACGGTAATAGCTGTTGTGCAGCTCATTGAAGATGGGGAGAAGCTTCTCCCCTTCCGCCCTAGCTCGTAACTTCTTCTCTGCATCATCAGCACTCTCTCCAGGAGAAAGAACGATGGGACCTCGCGGAGGTTCTCAACAGGGGCTCCCTGAGCCTCCCTGTCGAGGCGTTCTCGGTATGAGACGCTAGTGGACTGCTTTTGCGTGAGCAGTTGTTGCCGGAGTTTCTCACGGCGTTCGCATTGATACGGCTGTTCAGCCGCGGGGCCAGGGGTATAGGATGCTAAACCAGTCCTTACAACACGCCTAGCCCACTTTGGAAGTTCACGAGGACCTTCAAAATTATAGGACGCCCGTGACGGGCGTTTGGGGGCGCGTAACGCAGCCCTTAGTGCCTGTGCGGAAAGTTGGGTTTCTTGAGCTGCGTCCAGCTCGTTGGTGACGATCGCCTTTGGCGATTCGGATGTATCATCTGACATGGGCAGGGGTGGCGCACGAGTCAGTGGATTTTTTCCAACGTATGGGGAACGGATTAGGCTGCCGACATCGCCGTTCGGCGCTGTCGGAGCGGTCAGCCGTTGGGGAGATCTCCCCAAGGGCATCCACCTCCGAGTTCTCGGAATAGTCTACCTCCTCTATAGGAGACTCCATAGCACCACTGAAGGTGCTCATGGATAGACAGAGGTACTGGCGTTGGATTTCTCCAACAAAATTTTGTTTATTGCGTAAGCAATAGTCTTGATGGGGGAGGATGTAACGGGGTTACATTCGAGTCACATTTAGTAGGTGGTGTACGTGAGTACACTACGGTTGGGGTCAGTATTGACCGGTTTGAAAGGTTTTGAACCATTGCTATTTTAACCAATAAGGGCAGGGGCCCTTGGGGGGTGGCGTGTCAGCCATCCACGTGTCGGTACACAGGTGGAGTACACTACATTTTAGCTAGGTACGAATTTGGTAAGTTCTACTTAGTATTACATATATTTTACATTAGTTTAAATTTATTTAGGCTAATTATATATTAAATATACATCCAGTTTATATTTCACTCTATCTTACAGACGCACGACCTCGACCGGTCGTGCGAGTAGTGAGTGCCGTAGCGTAAAGGGAGCCCTCCCTTTAGCTACACCCTTAGTAAGGGATCGTTTCCGTTAAGGCACTAGCAAAGTCTACAGTAGACCAACCCGGGAATCTTGGCCCCGAGTAGGAGAGTCCTCTCCTACTAGGCATTTTATAAGGGCGTATCGGATGGTTGCGGCGAACGCCGCTTTAAGGAAAAATCTTCCTCTTTGCGCTATACTCACCGTGTGTATACGCACCGGCTACACACGTGGCGTCAACGGAACCCTCGGATTCACTAATCCGTTCACGTAAAACGGGGTAAATCCCGTAGATGCATGAACCGAATTGTTTATGGCAAATTCGGAAATAGGAAGCATATCACTACAACTCTTTGGAGAATCTGGACATAAACGCCGGAGAATTGCCTCTACGACGCGATTAACGCGTTCCGTTTGTCCGTCCGTCTGCGGATGATCCGCAGTGGACATGAGGAGCTTGGTGCCCAGCACCTTAAAGAGCGCCCCCCCCCAAAAAACTGTCCCGTAAAACGGGGATCCTTATCCGATATAAGGAATCAGGTAGACCATGCTGTCGAAAGACACGGTCTAGGAACACTTTCGCTGTTCCTTGTCCATCAATGGACTCTGACACCGCCGCCAGGTGAGCCATCTTTCTCAAACGGTCTACAAAGACCAAAATGCCGGTGTTACCGGCCTTATCTTTCGGAAAACCGAATATAAAATCCATACTAATGGATTTCTAACACTCCGTAGGAATGGGTAAGTTCTTCAAAGGCGCCGCTGAATCTGCAGAGGGTTTAACCCTCTGACACGTCTCGCAGGTGCGAATATACGCACCGACCCAATTATACATATTGGTCCACCAATACAAAGCGCTTAAAGCACTGTAGATCTTATACCGACCTAAATGACCCCCGGTAGGGGAGTCATGTTCCTCAAAGAGGACTCTGTACTTTAGTTCCTCATCATGAGAAATAACCACCCGCGGTGTAACGGGGTTACATTCGGGTAACACTGAGTGTTGATGTACATGAGTACACCACGGTTGAGGTCAGTATTGGCCGGGTTGAAAGGTTTCGAACCTTTGGTTATTTTAACCAATCAGGGAAGGGGCCCTTGATGTGGTGGTGTGTCAGCCATCCACGTGTCAGTACACAGGTGTGTACACTACATTTTAGCTAGGTACGAATTAAGAATATTCTACTTAGTATTACATATAGTTTATATTAGTTTAAATTAATTTAGGCTAATTACATATATTAAATATATTCAGTTTACATTTCACTCTATCTTGCGGACGTGCGACCTCGACCGGTCGCGCGCGCAGTGAGTGTCGTAGGTAAGAGGGAGACATCCCTTTTCTTACATCCCGTAAAGGTAATACAGCCGTTAAGGCTAAGTCGTAAACTAACCCGGGAATCTTGGCCCCGAGTAGGAGAACTCTCCTACTAAGCCCTTTACAAGGGCGTATCGGCTAAGTAGCGGTAGCTACCGCTTTAAGGAATAGTCTTCCTCTGTGCGCTAGCCGCACCGTGCGTATACGCACCGGATACATCTGGTAGCACTTGTAGTCAATACAACACATGTGTTGGTAGACTAGGCATCCTCTGCAAAGGATGAATCAGGACGATTGGGATAGTTTGACCCTCGTCCAGCAGGAATCCTTTAAAAGGCTGTTACCCTTAACGGGGGAAGAAGGCATGAAGCTCCTAGTGGAGCAGGGCCTTGAAGCCGTAAAGGCAAGGGTAAATGCCCTCATCGCTCATGAGATGAGCTGCGGTGGAGGTCATTCCACGGGGGTGCGCCCTCCATTATCGATTAAGATAAAGGAGTTCACCGGAGAGAAGGGTGACAACCTTTATGTTTGGTTGCGAGAGATCGAAACGTCCTTCGCCACAGCGAACATGACCGCTGATCACTTGCAAGTGGGACTTGCATTGACCCATCTTACGGGCAAAGCCCGTACATGGGCGTTTACATGCTCGGAGTCAGTCACTGACGTGTTCCCAACATGGAAGGTCCTTAAGCAGAAGCTCATGGACATGTACGCAACGCCTGATCTGGTTTTCCAGAATCACCTTGCGTTCCTGAGGTGCCGTCAAGGCACTAAGGAGCTGTAGATTTATATCCAGGAGCTTAAGACCCTGTTGGCAGGGATGTACGCGAAGGCGTATTCGGACGATGTGTCCATCCCCGTCTTCATGGGAGTCCTGAGAGAAGGGCCAGCACGTTCGGAATTGTTCCGATGCCGACCCGAATCCCTGGAGGAGGCATTCAAGATGGCGTTCAACGCCGAGAGGAACTTCCTTTCCTCTAAGGTGGGTCCTGAACCCATGGACCTGAGTCAGGTCGAAGCGGAGGAGAAACCTCCCGCTAAGAGTCATTCTAACTCTTTTTCACAGAGCTTCGAGGCAGTGCTCTTAGCTATGTTGCATCGGCACGGGCCGCTGAGATGCTTCCTGTGTGGAAGCACGGATCATCTGAGGAACAGACGTCCTAAAAATCCCCAGCGAGACACTCGATACAAGGGACCAAGGGTGGGGAAAAAGTCCTTGTCCAAGCCGTCGGGAAACGACGGCTCCCAGTAGCTGCGGGGCGCCCTACTGGGGGACCCCTCAGTGCTGTTAAGCCCCAGGGTAGGGGACGACAGCACAAAGCCCCGAGGGAAGCGGTGCTTTCTAGCACCGAGTTGGTGTACCATCCAGGTTTGATGGTAGTCCTTGCGGACGTGAAAGGCTTTGATAAGCCTTGGAGAGTCTTGATAGACTCTGGAGCGTCTGACAATTATGTCATACGAGCTTCTGTGGAGAAGAGTCGGCTGTATGCCGAGGCCCTAGATGTAATGGGGTGCCATTACATAATAGATATTCAAGTTAGAATATCACAGTTTAATTTCAGACGCGTTGTCTGAAATTTAAATAAGAGATTATAAGTTATTATAATCTAAGAAGGAAAAGTCGATTCGGTATAAATACCGAATCTTGCAGGTTAACTAATAGTACAGTTAGTTAAAGACTTGATATTATTATATTAATTAGTTAGTTACTATACTATTAGCCTCTAAACCACCCATTCAATAAACACTCTTAATTTTGCGTTCTAACAGATAAGTGAATATTGATATATTTACTTTTATTATAGGATTAGTTGATAACAACTACTCCTTCCCTAATTGTATTGCGCGCTTCCTCGCACAAATACTGTGTAAGCCATAACAGGATCAGTCCTGTTACACCTGGTAGCACTTTGTGGTCCGTCTTAACGACCACAGTTCCGCTCTGCTAGTTAACTAGCGGAGCGAATATTAAGAGCCGCTCGGAATCATGTCGTGAGACATGACGCCTGCCGAGCGAGAGAGAACGCTGGAAGGTGGTGACGAAACACTTCCCCCACTTCTCGTCGCGTAGTAAAGACGCGACGGTAGAAATGGTTCGGTACATGGGGCCGACATCCTTACCTTCCTCAAGAGTAAGTCTCCAGAGGAAGTGGTACAGGTGGTGAACCGCTTTAGGCTAAACCACCTAGAAAAGTCAGCACGTCCCGCTCAAGAGGCAGCGCGGACCGCACCTGCACCTGCAACGCATAGCGTTGAAGTGTTAAAGGCGCGAGTACCGCCCTTTACCGGTGAAGGGGGCGAGCCCCTTCGTAGATGGTTCGCAGAGGTGGAAGATGCCATCTCTGCGCAAAATATTGTTGACGAACGTCAACAGGCGTACTTCGCCACAACATGTCTAGGCGGCAGAGCCAGGGCATGGGCGATGAGTCGCAGAGCCACTTATGACTCTGCGTTCCTTACTTATAAGGAATTTAAAGCTGAGCTAAAGCTCAACTTTGAAGCTCCAGGAATGGAGCTAAGTAGTCGGCAGGAGTTTATGGAACTCCGGCAAGGTAAGATTGACCTTCAAGCTTACGCTCAGAAGACGCAATATTTGCTGTCAAATATTGTGTATGAGCCGGTGCTCCCTGCTATGCAGGTCACTGGCTTCATGAAGGGACTCAATGATGGTCCCGTCAAACAGAGTCTCTACCGGCATCCGCCAGAGACTCTAAGGGATGCTATTGATATGAGAATCCGTGAAGAGTTCAGCATGCGATCAGCGTCATCGCATGCTGGGTACAGCCGAAGGGCTCAACAGCCCTTCGATTTCGACATGCCGCAACAGCATGTCAACAAGCAGCAGTCGGGCAGACGAAGTTCACACTTCGTCTCAAGGAACAGCCACCCGCGCCAGATCATGGGCGGTGGAGGTCCAGAGCCGATGGAACTATCGGTTGCGGTTGCTTCGAACTTGAAGCAACCGAAATTTAAGAAGAACATTCGCTGCAATCGATGCGCGAAAGTGGGGCATTTTGCCCATGAGTGTATGGCACTGCGTCCGGTGCCACGCAGTCAGCGGACGGAACCGTCCGCTGCACGGCGACACCAACAGGGACATCACCCTGTTGGTGCAAAAAACGTAAATCACCAGTAGGGGCGGGGCACCCTACTGGGAATGTTATCCCACATGCCGGCATAGGGCATGTGAGGGTAATAGCCCCAGACGGTACTATGTCCTGTCAAAAGGTGCAGGGTGATGGTAAGCCTCTTATCACCCTGGAGGTTAAGCCGCACGGGAGCGATGTCCCCATGAGAGCTTTGTTTGACACAGGAGCGTCAAATAATTTCGTTAGAACTCAGAGTCTAACGCTGTTGAGCTTCGTGGAGGTAGAAACCCCACGAAGTATGTTGTCCGTCCGGTTAGCAACAGGTGCAACCGTGACTATTCCAAAGCGTGTGATTAAAACACGCTTTGAGTTGAATGAACTGTCATTCGAGGATGAATTCATCGTCCTCGATTTAGATGACAAGTTCGATGTGATACTTGGAATCCCATGGATGTCCAAGTTTAAACCTTCGATCGACTGGGTTAACCTATCGATCGACTGCGGCGGACGCACAGGATCTGATCACCCTGTGTATAATCCGGCTGTATCAGAGGATACAACCGCAGCGTCGGACAGTCTGGTGGATAGCGATGGCGCCATCAGGTCTGTTCTGACACGATCAGCGGAAGGTACCTCCGCTGGTGAGAGTCCAGAGGGACTACCACACGCAACAGAAGAGTCGTTGCGTGTTGGAGAGAAACATTCCACGGGTGATAAAGACCACCGTGAGAATGAAGTTATATCCACGGTGGGAAACACCCACTGTGCGACCGAAGGTTCCAACACGACGAATGAATTCCGTGTTGATGAGAGTGAACTCACGATCGAGTGCAATCGTGAGCAAAACTCCGTGGTGGCCATTGCCCACCACGTTGCGTTAGCCATGCGCACGGGTGATAAAGACCACCGCAGAAAAGGCGGCCGGTCAGACGAGCACATCTGATCGCCAAAATTCCATGGTAGGCAGTGGCCACCATGATGATGAGTATTCGCACACGGTGAATAGTAATCACCGTGTAGCAGTCAATCAGACGAGTGCGTCTGATTGCATGGGCAGTTCCGTCGAGACGATCAACGTCTTGACGCAAACGGAGACCGGATTAGATACCCAGTCTCTGTTGATGGAACACCCTCCGAAAGAAGGTTCGGAGGTGATGGCTCTTCCAGCGCTAAGCTGGAAGAAGTTTATGAGAAACTTGCACGATGGTCAGATCGAACAGATCTGTATCATCGTAGCAACAGATGATGTAGTGGATATTCGTGGACGAATATCCACATTACAAGTGTAAAACATTGGGAACGAGGTTCCCAATGATCAAACCAAAGTTCAGCGCTTTGAAGTGCAGAGCTGAGTCGCTTAAAGCGAGCTCCCCATTTTATGAGGTACTTCGGGAATACGCTGACGTATTCCCAGAAGAAGTACCTAGTGAGCTCCCTAAGGATAAGGGAACTCGTCATGAAATTGACCTCGTGTCAGGCACGAAGTATTGTGTCACGCGGCAATGGCCGTTGCCGCGTGATCAAGTAAAAGCGATCGACGAGTTTTTCGAAGCTCTTCGTAAAGCAGGCCAAGTGCGGGAGTCTATCTCACCGCACTCTACCCCCACCTTTTGTGTGAAAAAGTCCACAGGTGGGTGGAGAATCGTTCACGCTTACAAGAAGCTGAACGCAGCGACGGTACCGGCGCAAACGCCGATACCGCTAAAAGATGTCATCATTGATGGCATGTGCGGGAGCACCATCTTTAGTGCTCTCGATCTAAGAGATGGATTTTATCAAATCCTAATGCGTGAGAATGATATCCCTCTCACGGCGGTAAGCACCCCAAGCTGCATGCTTTGGGAGTGGATTGTTATGCCGCAGGGGCTCCGAAATGCCCCTGATACGTTTAACAGATGCGTAACGCATCTATTACGCCCGGTTCGAGAATTCGCACCGAGTTATTTCGATGAAGTGTTCATCCATAGTAAGGGTGAACACGATAAAAGCGATGTAGATGTCCATAGGGAACATCTACGTCGAGTGTTAGAGCTTATGCTTACGCATAAGCTCTATGCAAATCTAAAGAAGTGCACCTTTGGTGCACCTGAGATACCCGTTCTTGGATGTTTTGTGGGCAAGCACGGGGTGCGTCCTGATCCAGAAAAGATCAGGGTGATCATTGAATGGCCTACGCCAAACAACGTTAAGGAACTTCGAAAGTTCATTGGGTTGGCAACATATTTGCACAAGTATTCGTGTAACTATGCTGGGTTAATACGACCTCTTTCTCAATTACTTAAGAAAGATGTCGAATGGCATTGGGATACCCAATGCCAAGATGCTTTTGATGCAGTCAAGCAAAGCTTGACTGAAGCGCCTGTCTTGGCTATAGCCGATAACGAGCGTCCGTTCCACGTCGTTTGCGACGCGAGCGATTTCGCTATCGGCTGTGCTTTGATGCAGCGTGATCACGATGATCGTGCTCGCGTAATCTGCTATCAATCGCGTCAGTTGCGCCCAGCCGAGCGCAACTATCCAGTGCATGACAAGGAACTCCTTGTCATGAAGTATGCACTGGCCAAGTTTCGGATCTATCTATTGGGAGATAGACCGTTTGTGGTTTACACGGACCATGCGTCGCTACGCACGGCCGTGAATTCACTACACATTTCTCAAAGAATGGCTCGATGGCTGTCATTATTTGCTGAATACAACTTTAAGGTTGAATACAAACCCGGAAAGTTGAACGTGATAGCGGATGCACTATCACGAAGGCCCGATTACGAGACGAAACCGTCCGTAACCGAAGGTGCCAGTGCAAACGCGATCCGTTGCACTGCTTTGTCGTCGTCAATTATACGACAAGTACGCGAGGCTTACAAAACAGACGAGGAGACACGTCTGTTGATTGATTACTTAAGTAATCAATCAAGTGAGAAGTGAGACGAACTCCCAGAGTTCCTCCGCGCTTGCATGCATCGATATCGACTGCACGATGGTCTGCTGCTTTACAGCACAGACCAAAAAGATGAAAGTCGCATCGTCGTTCCAAACGACGATGATCTCAAACATCAAATTATGTTTGAGTATCATGATGCACCGAATTCGGGGCATCAAGGTCGAGAGAAGACATACGCTTCTCTCGCACGTGACTTTTACTGGCGAAACCAGTACAATTGGGTACGGAAATACGTACGCGCTTGCGATATTTGCCAGCGAGTTAAGCCTGCGCAGTCTGCACAGGCTCCGCTGCAATCTCTGCCGGTTCCGACAGAGTGTTGGAAGTCCATTTCAATGGACTTCGTATTCAGTCTTCCACCCGACAATAGTCGGAAGACCGGAATAGTTGTCTTTGTAGACCGTTTCAGTAAGATGATACATCTTACTGCAGTATCCGCGAACGTAACAGCAGCTCAAACAGAGCGGATATTCGTTGATACGGTATTCCGTTTGCACGGAATGCCGGAAGACATTGTCTCGGATCGAGATCCGAGATTTACAGGACGTTTCTGGAAAGAACGTTCTCATTGTTGGGAGCCCAGTTGAAGATGTCAACTGCGGACCATCCGGAAATGGATGGGCAGACGTAACGGGTTAACCGCGTTCTCGGAGACATGTTGCGATCATACGCACATGCCTTTGAACAGTGGAGTGACTATCTTCCACTCACTGAATTCGCGATTAACAATTCGGTGCATGCCTCAACTAAGCATACACCGTTCTACGTGAATGCCTTAAGGCATCCACGAACCCCAGCTTTACTTGGCGGTACGCCAAATCTAAGTAGGGGAGGGACCCGCTCAAATTTTGAGCGAGTCAATGCGCAAGTTGCAACTGCAACTTGAGAACAAAACGATGGCCCTTCTACTGAAAGTACAGTAGAAGCGGAAGCAGCTTCAAATGGAACTGGATCTGCATATGATGAATATGTGTCTGCAGCAATGGCTGCAGACAATGGGGACAACGCACCTACTGCTGATAAAGCAGTAGATGAATTCGTATTATAGCGCCAATCTGTAATACGCTATATAAAAGATGCACTTGCCTCTGCTTTTGATAAGCAGAAGCAAAATGCAGACAAGCAAGGAAGGAAGAACAAAACTCCTTTCTGATAGGCGAATTGGTATTACTAAGTACTACTAATTTGCGTATACGTGCAATAAGCAACTTCCCTACACGGAAGTTGCTTCCTAAGTAGATTGGACCCTTCAAGGTCCAAGAGATTCGGTGGAATGCCTATACCTTAGACATTCCCACAGCAATGCGGCTCCACGCAACATTCTATGTTGGGTGGCTCAAACCGTATCATTCGTCTTCGTCTTACGACGAGACACAGAACCACGGAAGATACCGTGCTTCTCCAAGTCTCCCAAGAGAGACTTGTAATCGGCTTCCAGCCGTTGATGAGCAGAGCGGAGAGTCATTACCTCCGCCTTCGACTGCTCAAGATCAGCCTTGTACCGATAGAGCTCTTCCTTACAGCGGGAAAGCTCGATGTACAGAAGATCATTCTTCTGCTGAAGGGCAGTGTGCGCCCCGAGGATGTCGCGGAAACTCTCGCGAAGAGACCGATATGTCTTCACAGAGTGAGACATATCGCTGCTCAAGGAGGAACAACCCTCCTCGAGTTTGCGTAGCGAAGAACCATGCTCCGCAACAACAACGGCGAGGAAATTCTCAGCCTCCGCCGCCCCTGATCGATAATCAGGGGAATAAGCGATACATTCTCGAGCGCCTGATCTCGAAGCGGTCGGTTCCTTCGAAGAAGGGGCAGCGTACCGAGTACTTAGTACGCTGGATGGGTTACCCCCAAGAGTTCGACTCTTGGGAGCCGATTGAGGTTCTGAGGGCCGACGCCCCAGACCTTTTAACTGAGTTTGAGAAGAAGTCTCAAACTCATAATGCGAAGTAGAATCAACAGTAGGTGTTGATGCATTCAGGGTATCAATTAAACCCTGAATTTCGGCGGGTACCGAAAAGCCACCGTACCCCCGCAACTCCTCCTATGACAGACGAGGAGCGCCTTGAGGACACCGCGGGCAAACGAGGTGAGAAGGGACACCACACTTTAACCCTTCTTTGAGACAAGCAAAATGGATGTATTCCATTTTGCTGTTCGCGAGTGCTTTAAAAAGCGCTCGCGCATTACGTGAACTTTATTCACGTAATCATCTGGTCTTTTGTTGTAGTTGTCAACAAAAGCATTCCAACTCTGAGTCAGGGCGTCTTTATCTTCCCTGTTCCTCCTTGACCCTTTCCGGCTAGAATAATATCGAACCTGGAAAAAGAGGTCAATAAAGTACAGACGTCTATCGTCTGTACTTCGATCGAATCGACGTGACTGGATGTCTTCGCAGTCATCCAGCACGTTGGTATCGAACAACGCTTATTGTCAGTCCCGCTTACGGTGACCGCCACTGTTGGGGGCAATAGCCCATCCAGGGGTCCAAAACCCCACTTTGTACGGAACATGTGGTTCCGTACGATGATACGCTTCAGAAGCGGCAGGCGCCGCTTCTGTTCGAGCTCTTTTAGCAGGCGGAGCACCGCCTGATTCAACACCACGCGCCGGGGTTAAATCAACCCGACGTGGAGAAGTACTTGGTCCAGGTGGGGCTCTGCGTTCCCACAACCACCTGTGATAATCATTGTCCCTGTCATAGCTGACAGCGACACCAGAGTCATCATCGCTGTTAGGCGATGAGCACCTAGCGAGTTTCGACTCGCTAGATCCTTTGTGGGGACATCTGTATCCCCATCACTTTGTTCGGAGTCAGAACTCCCGAACGTGGCCCTCTTGGCAACACGCCATTCGGAAATTGCCATCGTGCGAGATGTTGCATTAGCAACATCTCCCTGTTTCTTGTCAGATGTCGCCTTAGCAGCATCTGTGGTCGAAGACGGTACGTCTTCCGACCTTTGCATAGTTGACGCTGCTAATGCAGCTTCACTGTTGTCACTCAACACCTCAGCACCTAGTGCTGAGGAGGAGGAAGAAGCTCCTTCGATGTTTTCAGCAGCGCTCTTTAAGGCGCCGCCGCGTGCTTCGACCATCGAGTCGATGGTAAATCAGTTGGTGAATGAGAAATTCCGACCAACAAGTGCCACCTATGATTGGCCAAAATAAGAATTATTATTGGCCAACCACCTTAAGTAGGGGTGATGTAATGGGGTGCCATTACATAATTGATATTCAAGTTAGAATATCACAGTTTAATTTCAGATGCGGTGTCTGAAATTCAAATTATAGATTATAAGTTATTATAATCTACGAAGGAAAAGTGGATTCGGTATAAATACCGAATCATGCAGGTTAACTAATAGTACAGTTAGTTGAATACTTGATATTATTATATTAGTTAGGTAATTACTATACTGTTAGCCGCTAACCACCCATTTAATAAACACTCTTAATTTTGCGTTCTTAAGGTAAAGCGAATATTATATTTGCTTTTAGTATAGGATTAGTTGTCATCAACTAATCCTACCCCTCCCGTATTGCGCGCTTCCTCGCACAACACAGTGTAAGCCTGTAACAGGATCATTCCTGTTACAAGCGGCGTATCGCCGCTTAAGGAAAGTCTTCCTCTATGCGCTAGCCGCACCGTTCGTTTACGCACCTGCTACATCGGGTAGCACTTGTAGTCAATCCAACACCTGTGTTGGTAGACGGAATCCTCTGCAAAGGATGGACTAGGACGATGGGGGGCAGCTAACCCTTGTCCAACAAGAAGCCTTTAAGAGGCTGATACCCATATTGGGTCAGGATGGCATGCGCCTCCTAGTGGAGCTGGGTCTTGATAACGTGCGTGAGAGGGTAAACGCACTCATCGCCAATGAGGCGAGTTTTCGCGGAAGTTACTCCGCGTCTACGGGGGTGCGCCCTCCGTTATCCTTTAGAATAAGGGAATTCACCGGTGAAAAAGGTGATAACCTTTATTTGTGGTTCGCGAGGTCGAAACGGCCTTCGCCACAGCGAATGTGATAGAGGATCACTTGCAAGTGGGACTTGCATTAACCCATCTTACGGGCAGAGCCCGTACATGGGCGTTTACATGTCCGGATTCGGTCACGGACGAGTTCCCGAACTGGGAAGTCCTTAAGCGAAATCTTATGGACATGTACGCTACGCCTGATATGGTTTTCCAGAATCAGATTTCGTTTTTGAGGTGCCGTCAAGGCACTAGGGACTTGGAGACATACGTCCAAGAACTGAAGACCCTGTAGGCAGGGATGTACGCGAAAGTGTATTCGGACGATGTGTCCATTCCCGTGTTCATGTGAGGCCTGGAATAAGGGCCAGCACGTTCGGAATTCTTCCGATGCCGACCACAATCCCTGCAGGGGGCGTTTAAGGTGGCGTTTAACGCCGAAAGGAATTTTCGTTCCCCTAAGGTGGGTCCTGAGCCCATGGACCTTAGCCAGGTAGAATCGGAGGAGAAACCTTCCGCTAAGAGTCACTCTGAATCCTTCTCGCAGAGCTTCTAAGCGGAGCTTCTTGCAATGTTGCAGCGGCATGAGCCGCTAAGATGCTTCATGTGTGGAATTGCGGATCATCTGCGGAACAGATGTCCGCGAAACCCCCATCGAGACACTGGATATAAGGGGCCAAGGGTGGGGAAAAAGCCCTTGCCCAAGCCTTCGGGAAACGAAGGCTCGCAGTAGGTGCGGGGCTCCCTACTGGGGGATCCCTCAGTGCTGTTAAACCCCAGGGTACGGGACGACAGCACAAATCCACGAGGGAAGCGGTGCTTTCTAGCACCGAGTTGGTGTACCAGCCAGGTTTGCTGTTTGTCCTTGCGGACGTGAAAATCTTTGATAAGCCTTGGAGAGTCTTGATAGACTCTGGAGCGTCTGACAATTATGTCAGACGGGCTTCTGTGGAGAAGAGTCGGCTATATGCCGAGGCCCTAGAGGCATGTTCTCGTGACGTTGTCACGGTCCGTCTTGCGACGGGCGTACAGGTTTCTGTACCCAAGGTCTCGATTGACGTTAAGCTGAAGTTTGCAGACTTTGACAGCTTAGAACTTTGCCTAGTCCTGGATTTGGACTCGAGGTATGACCTCATTCTGGGAATGAAGTGGATAGAACTCCACGAGCCATGGATGGACTGGAAGTCTAAGTCCATTGGCTAAACGCACCCGCGGTCGGGTGAAGCATTGGCGAGTCATGAACCCACCTTTGCTCGATCGAAAAAGTGATTCTGGCGTGAGATGCCAGAGATTGGGATGTCTGAGATGATCAGTCCCAATGAGTTCAAGGAAGTGTTCCTTGACGAGGGGGATTCGACGGTTAATCCCCACGCCGTTATAGGCGAGACTGGTGAGTTGCCAGTGGTAGATGTGGATTCATTTGAGGATAAGCGCGAGGCGCTTCCTAGAGAAGAGAGACGAGGTTTGTCTCTTCTGCAGGTCGGGGTTCCCGACCACGCCATGTTAGGCGAGAATGTTGCGAATCCAGTGGTAGGGGTAGAGACCCCTGTGGTTAAGCGCGAGGCGCTTCCAAGTGAAGAGACCCGTATTTCGTCTCTTCCACACGTAGGAATTGATTCCGACCACGCCTTATTAGGTGAGACCGGCGAGTCACCGGTGGTGGAGGTAAATACCGCTGTAGATCGGCGCGATGCGCTTCTAATAGATGGGGCAATTGACTCCCCCCATCTGGGTCCCTGGAAGAGTCCCGATGTCAGTAGTCAGCAGTCCTATCGGATGCTGAATAGCGATACAGGTGTTGGCACGGAAGGCGTAAGCCTGGAACGGTTGCCTGGGGTAGGCGAACTAGTGTCGTTGGAGGAGATGTCCTTCAACGAGTTGAGACTGCTGTAAAACCAGATGAAATCGAGGAGTTTGTCGTATTACGTCCGGAAGAGGAGTTGAACTCCTCATCCACGATGGATGAGTCAGTTTTGGTGAAAACCAAACAGGCATTGAATGCCCGAAGAGGTGACAAGATCCTTGCGGATCCTGAGGACCCTTACCATTCCTTACTTAGGGAATTCGGAGATGTTATTAGTGACAACCCGCCGATAGGGTTACCACCGGATCGGGGAGTCCGACATGAGATTGACTTGTTTCCTGGAACTAAATATTGCGTCACTAGGCAGTGGTCTCTCCCCAAGGAGCAATGCGACGATCGACGCATTCTTCAAGGGGAAAGAAGAGGCAGGGATGGTACGGGAGAGTAAGTCTCCCCACTCATCTCCCACTTTTTGTGTTCGTAAACCGAACGGAAAGTGGCGCATTGTGCATGCGTATAACAAGCTGAATGCAACTACTGTACCCATGCAGACTCCGATTCCTCGGAAGGATGTCCTCCAGAACAATATGGCAGACTGTACTGTTTACAACGCCTTAGATCTGGTGGAAGGGTACTATCAGGTGCTCATGCGAGCATCCGATATTCCGCTTACAGCGGTCAGCACGCCTACTGTCATGCTGTGGGAGTTGCTTGTTATGCCACAGGGGCTTTCAAATGCACCAGCGACTTTTAATCGCTTGGTGACACAACTCTTCCGCCCTCATATAAAGTACGCTCAGACGTACTTCGACGATTTATTCGTTCATAGTCGCTCGGAAGGCGACTCGTCTGATGTTCAGACGCACCTAATACATCTTCGAGCGGTGCTCGAATGTATGCGGGAGCATAAGTTATATGCACGCATCCAAATGTATTATTGGTGCCGAGGAAATTCCTTTCCTCGGATGCTTCATCGGTAAGGAGGGAGTGCGGGCGGATCCCTCGAAGGTGAAAGCCATTGTGGAGTGGCCTTCGCCTGTAAATCTTATAGATTTACGGAAGTGGCTTGGATTAGCCAATTATCTCCACAAATACAGCGAGAACTACGCTGAAATGGCGAAGCCATTGACCGACCTTCTTAAGAAGGATGTTGATTGGTGTTAGGAAACTGAACACCAAAACGCTTTTGAAGCGGTTAAGGGGAGCTTGTAGAAAGCCCCCGTTCTTGCTCTCCCAGACTCTGGGAAACCATTTAGTGTCGTCTGCGACGCCTCCAATTTCGCAATCGGATGTGCTTTGTTACAAGCAGACGATGAAGGAAGGGAACGCGTAATTGCGTTTGAGTCGAGGCAGCTTAAGGCTGCGGAACGGAATTATCCTGTTCATGACAAGGAGCTACTTGCAATGAAGTACGCTCTTGTCAAATTTAGGGTTCACCTACTCGGCTCAAAGCCGTTCGTGGTTTATACTGACCACGCGTCCTTACGGACAGCGAAAAAGTCGCCTCATTTCTCGCAACGGATGGCCCGTTGTCTCTCCTTCTTTGCGTAGTACAACTTTGAGGTTAAGTATAAACCTGTCAAGCAGAACGTGCTTGCAGACGCGTTGTCGCGTCGTCCCGACTACGAGCTCGCTCACGCGACATTTGTCCCCTCGTCTGTGGTGGATCTCATACGTCAGGCGTATGAGAAAGACCCAAAGTGTACTGCGCTTATCGGCGCTTTGGGTGAAAAGTGACTTGGCTCGTCTAATCCTACCCTTTCAAGTCGATCTAGAGCTCGGTTACACCGTTCCAGTTACTGTGACGGTTTTCTATATTATAGCACAAGCGCTGAGGACACTCCGCGTGTAGCTGGTGCGTATATGCACGGTGCGGCTAGCGCACAGAGGAAGACTATTCCTTAAAGAGGTAGCTACCGCTACTTAGCCGATACGCTCTTGTAAAGGGCTTAGTAGGACAGTTCTCCTACTCGGGTCCAAGATTCCCGGGTTAGTTTACGACTTAGCCTTAACGGCTGTATTCCCTTTACGGGATGTAAGTAAAGGGAGGACTCCCTCTTTCCTACAACACTCACTGCGCGCGAGTCCGCTAAAAAGAGTGAAATGTAAACTGAATATATTTAATATGTAATTAGCCTAAATTAATTTAAACTAATATAAACTATATGTAATACTAATTAGAATATTCTTAATTCGTACCTAGCTAAAATGTAGTGTACACACCTGTGTACTGACACGTGGATGGCTGACACACCACCACATCAAGGGCCCCTGCCCTGATTGGTTAAAATAACCAAAGGTTCGAAACCTACCAAACCCGGCCAATACTGACCTCAACCGTGGTGTACTCATGTACACCAACACTCAGTGTTACCCGAATGTAACCCCGTTACATCCTTCCCCATCAAGACAATTGCTTACGCAATAATCAAAACCTTGTTGGAGAACTCCAACGCCAGTTCCTCTGGCCCGCCATATGTACATCTCCAGTGGTGGTATGGCGTCTCCTCTAGAAGAGGTAGACTACTCCGAAAACTCGGAGGTGGATGCCCTTGGGGATACCTCCCCAACGGTTAGATGCTCCGACAGCGCCGAACGGCGTTGTCGGCAGCCTAATCCATTCCCCACACGTAGCGAAAATGCACTAACCAGTGCGGCACCCCTGCCCATATCGGATGATACATCCGAAACGCCAAAGGAGATCGTCACTAATGAGCTGGACGCAGCTCAAGACACCCAACTTGCCGCACAGGCACTAAGGGCTGCGTTAAGCGCCCCCAAACGTCCGTCAAGGGCGGCTTATAATTTTGATGGTCCTCGTGACCTTCCAAGGTGGGACAGGCGTTTGGTAAGGACCGGTTTAGCGTCCTATACCCCTGGCCTCGCGGCTGAACAGCCGTATCAACGCGAACGCCGTGAGAAACTCCGGCAACAACTGCTTACACAAAAGCAGTTCACTATCGTCTCGTACCGAGAGCGCTTAAACAGGCAGGCACAGGGTGCCCCTGTTGAGAACCTCCTCGAGGTTCCTTTCGTTCTTTCTCCGGGAGAAAGTGCCGATGATGCAGAGAAGAAGTTCCGCGCTTGGGCGGAAAGGGAGAAGCTTCTCCCCAGCTTGGATGAGCTGCATGACAGATATTCCCGTCGAGACATTTGGGTGGAGAGGGTGTTGCGCCTGACATTTGCCAAAGCCAAAGCGATGGAGAAACTACGTGCTCCGTATCGCACGCGCTACGCCAGCGCCCCTGTATCCACCGTATCCGAAGACAGTGTGATCGACACAGCTGCCTCCGGCGAACTCCCACTTGTTGGGAGTGAAGGGGCTTCTCCTGCCCCTCTGGTCGTTGACCTACAGCGAGATTCTCCCACTCAAAAGCGTCAACGACGTCGCGGCAATCCTGCCGTAGGGGAGTCTCGAACTCCCACGAGCTCTGTGAGTGTGGATAACCCTTCCACTTCACGAGATACTGGGTTTGACCCCGATGATGGCGTCGCGCCATCCGCCGCTCCACATGAAAGTGTGGAGTACTCTCCGCATCGAGCATTGGAGGAGGAGGTCGCGCAATTGCGACGTGAGATTCGCTAGCGCTGTGATCAACACAGCCTTCGCATACATAATCTCCACGAGGGGATCCGCGATGAGCGGGATGCCACTGATCGCTTCGAGATGCGGCTTGCCTCTCTCGAGACGACCTTTGCGGAGCTTCGTGGTCGCATTTTAACCCTTTCGGGCTTACTTCGCCCTGCGGTTCCTTACGGCTATCCGCCTTTCCACCCTCCTCCAGGAGGGGCCCCGCCTCCGGGTCCTGGTATGGCTTAAGCATACCGACATGAAAGGTTGGATGCGTACGTATCACCTTCGGGATGTCCAAGGTATACGATAAGCCCTTTCGGGCTAGTACCTTAAAGGGTCCCACAAACCTGGGGCGCAGTTTATTACGCAACACATTTGAAACTGCATGTGTAGGAAGATTTTTAGCGTTTAATAAAACACTTTCTCCCACTTTTTACACCCTTTTGTTACGCCGCCCCTTGCGGTCGGCTTGCTCCTTCTGTTTGTATTGGCTATCCGTTCCGCCATGACATCGCAGACATGTCGTAAGACACTAAGGCGCGTCGATAAAAACTTATCGATGTGCTTTCGCACAGATACAGAGATAACATCGGGGAATCATCCCCCCTCAAGCCCTGGGCCACACACACGTGGCGTTAACGGAACCCTCGGATTCACCAATCCGTTCACATAAAACGGCGTAAACCCCGTAGATGCATGTACCGAATTGTTGATAGCAAATTCAACCATAGGAAGCATCTCACTCCAACCCTTTGGAGAATCCGGACATAAACTCCGGAGAATATCCTCCACAACGCGATTAACGCGTTCCGTCTGACCGTCCGTCTGCGGGTGATCCGCAGTGGACATGAGGAGCTTGGTGCCTAGCACCTTAAACAACGCTCCCCAGAATTGTCCCGTAAAACGGGGATCCCGATCCGACACCACGGAATCGGGTAGACCATGCTGTCGAAAGACACGGTCTAGGAACACTTTCGCTGTTCCTTGTCCATCAATGGACTCTTACACCTCCGTCAGGTGAGCCATCTTGCTCAAACGGTCTACAAAGACCAAAATGCCGAAGTTACCGGCCTTATCCTTCGGAAAACCGAAGATAAAATCCATGCTAATGGATTTCCAACACTCCGTTGGAACCGACAAGCTCGCCAAAGGCGCAGCTGAACTTGGAGAGAGTTTAACCCTCTGACACGTCTCACAGGTGCATATGTACGCACCGACCCACTTATACATGTTGGACCACCAATACAAAGCGCTTAAAGCGCTGTAGGTCTTATCCCGACCTAAATGACCCCCGGTAGGGGCGTCATGTGCCTCAAAGAGTACTCTATACTTCCGTTCCTCATCATGAGGAACTGCCACCCGCGGAGTGTCCTCCGCGCTCGTGCTATAATATAGCAAACCGTCACAGTACCTGTAACGGTGTAAACGAGCTTTAGATCGACTTGACAGGGTTGGCTCAGACGAGCCAAGACCCGTTTCATCTAACGCGCTGATTATCGCCGTACAATGTGGGTCTTTCTCATATGCCTGGCGAATGAGATCCACCACAGACGAGGGGACGAATGTCGCGTGAGCGAGCTCGTAGTCGGGACGACGCGACAACGCATCTGCAAGCACGTTCTGCTTGCCAGGTTTATACTTAACCTCAAAGTTGTACTCCGCAAAGAAGGAGAGCCAACGGGCCATCTGTTGCGAGAGATGAGGCGACTTTGTCACTGTCCGTAAGGACTCGTGGTCAGTATAAACCACGAACGGCTTTGAGCCGAGTAGGTGAACCCTAAATTTGACAAGAGCGTACTTCATTGCAAGTAGCTCCTTGTCATGAACAGGATAATTCCGTTCCGCAGCCTTAAGCTGCCTCGACTCAAACGCAATTACGCGTTCCCTTCCTTCATCGTCTGCTTGTAACAAAGCACATCCGATTGCGAAATCGGAGGCGTCGCAGACGACACTAAATGGTTTCCCAGAGTCTGGGAGAGCAAGAACGAGAGCTTTTAACAAGATCCCCTTAACCGCTTCAAAAGCGTTTTGGTGTTCAGTTTCCCAACACCAATCAACATCCTTCTTAAGAAGGTCGGTCAATGGCTTCGCCATTTCAGCGTAGTTCTCGCTGTATTTGTGGAGATAATTGGCTAATCCAAGCCACTTCCGTAAATCTATAAGATTTACAGGCGAAGGCCACTCCACAATGGCTTTCACCTTCGAGGGATCCGCCCGCACTCCCTCCTTACCGATGAAGCATCCGAGGAAAGGAATTTCCTCGGCACCAATAATACATTTGGATGCTTGCATATAACTTATGCTCCCGCATACATTCGAGCACCGCTCGAAGATGTATTAGGTGCGTCTGAACATCAGACGAGTCGCCTTCCGAGCGACTATGAACGAATAAATCGTCGAAGTACGTCTGAGCGTACTTTATATGAGGGCGGAAGAGTTGTGTCACCAAGCGATTAAAAGTCGCTGGTGCATTTGAAAGCCCCTGTGGCATAACAAGCAACTCCCACAGCATGACAGTAGGCGTGCTGACCGCTGTAAGCGGAATATCGGATGCTCGCATGAGCACCTGATAGTACCCTTCCACCAGATCTAAGGCGTTGTAAACAGTACAGTCTGCCATATTGTTCTGGAGGACATCCTTCCGAGGAATCGGAGTCTGCATGGGTACAGTAGTTGCATTCAGCTTGTTATACGCATGCACAATGCGCCACTTTCCGTTCGGTTTACGAACACAAAAAGTGGGAGATGAGTGGGGAGACTTACTCTCCCGTACCATCCCTGCCTCTTCTTTCCCCTTGAAGAATGAGTCGATGACGTCGCATTGTTCTTTGGGGAGAGGCCACTGCCTAGTTACGCAATATTTGGTTCCAGGAACCAAATCAATTTCATGTCGTACTCCTCGATCCGGTGGTAACCCCATCGGCGGGTTGTCACTAATGACATCTCCAAATTCCTTTAATAAGGAATGGTAAGGGTCCTCAGGATCCGCGAGGATCTTGAGGCCGCTTCGGGCATTTAATGCCTGTTTGGTTTTCACCAAAACTGACTCGTCCTTCGTGTATGAGGAGTTCAACTCTTCTTCCGGACTTAATACGACAACCTCGTCGATTTCATCTGCTTTCAAAGCAGCTTCAAATTCGTTGAAGGACATCTCCTCCAACGACACTAGTTCGCCTACCCCAGGCAACCGTTCCAGGCTTACGCCTTCTGTGACAACACCTGTCACACTACTCAGCATCCTTTAGGACTGCTGACTACTGGCCTCGGGACTCATCCCGAGACCCCAATGAGGGGAGTCAATTGCCCCATCTATTGGAAGCGCCACGCGCCTATCCACAGAGGTATCTACCTCTACCACCGTTGACTCTCCGGTCTCACCTATAACGGCGTGGTCGGAATCAATTCCTACGTGTGGAAGAGACGAAATACGGGTCTCTTCGCTTGGAAGAGCCTCGCGCTTAACCACAGGGGTCTCTACCCCTACCACTGGAGTCGCAACTTGTTCGCCGAACACGGCGTGGTCGGAATCAATTCCGACCTGTAGAAGAGACGAACTTCGGGTCTCTTCTCTAACCGCCTCGCGCTTACCCTCAGAGGATTCCACCTCTATCACTGGCGACTCACCAGTCTCGCCTATATCGGCGCGGGGATTAACCGCCGAATCCCCCTCGTTAAGGAACTTTTCCTTAACGCCATTGGGAATGATCATTTCAGACATCCCAATATCTGGCATCTCACGCCAGAATCGCTTTTGCGATCGAGCAAAGGTGGGTTTATGACTCGCCAATGCTTCACCCGACCGCGGGTGCGTTTAGCCAATGGACTTAGACTTCCAGTCTATCCATGGCTCGCGGCGTTCCAGCCACTTCATGCCCAGAATGAGGTCATACCTTGAGTCCAAATCCAGGACTAGGCAACGTTCTAAGCTGTCGAAGTCTGCAAACTTCAGCTTAAGGTCAATCGAGACCTTGGGTACAGAAACCTGTACGCCCGTCGCAAGACGGACCGTGACAACGTCACGAGAACGTGCCTCTAGTGTAACAGGACCGATGCTGTTACTGGCTTACACTGTATTTTTGCGAGTAAGCGCGCAATACAATTAGGGCAGGATTAGTTGGTAACAACTAATCCTATAATAAAATTAAATACATCAATATTCACTTATCTGTTAGAACGCAAAATTAAGAGTGTTTATTGAATGGGTGGTTTAGAGGCTAATAGTATAGTAACTAACTAATTAATATAATAATATCAAGTCTTTAACTAACTGTACTATTAGTTAACCTGCAAGATTCGGTATTTATACCGAATCGACTTTTCCTTCTTAGATTATAATAACTTATAATCTCTTATTTAAATTTCAGACAACGCGTCTGAAATTAAACTGTGATATTCTAACTTGAATATCTATTATGTAATGGCACCCCATTACATCACCCCTACTTAAGGTGGTTGGCCAATAATAACTCCTTTTTTGGCCAATCATGGGTGGCACTTGTTGGTCAGAATTTCTCATTCACCAACTGATTGACCATCGACTCGATGGTCGAAGCACGCGGCGGCGCCTTAAAGAGCGCTGCTGAAAACATCGAAGGAGCTTCTTCCTCCTCCTCAGCACTAGGTGCTGAGGTGTTGAGTGACAACAGTGAAGCTGCATTAGCAGCGTCAACAATGCAAAGGTCGGAAGACGTACCGTCTTCGACCACAGATGCTGCTAAGGCGACATCTGACAAGAAACAGGGAGATGTTGCTAATGCAACATCTCGCAAGATGGCAATTTCCGAATGGCGTGTTGCCAAGAGGGCCATGTTCGGGAGTTCTGACTCCGAACAAAGTGATGGGGATACAGATGTCCCCACTAAAGGATCTAGCGAGTCGAAACTCGCTAGGTGCTCATCGCCTAACAGCGATGATGACTCTGGTGTCGCTGTCAGCTATGACAGGGACAATGATTATCACAGGTGGTTGCGGGAACGCAGAGCCCCACCTGGACCAAGTACTTCTCCACGTCGGGTTGATTTAACCCCGGCGCGTGGTGTTGAAGCCGGCGGTGCTCCGCCTGCTAAAAAGGCCTGAACAGAAGCGGCGCCTGCCGCTTCTAAAGCGTATCATCGTACGGAACCGCATGTTCCGTACAAAGTGGGTTTTTGGACCCCTGGATGGGCTATTGCCCCCAACAGTGGCAGTCACCGTAAACGGGACTGCCAGTATGCGTTATTCGATATCAACGTGCTGGATGACTGCAAAGACATCCAGTCACGTCGATTCGATCGAAGTACAGACGATAGACGTCTGTACTTTATTTACCTCTTTTTCCAGGTTCGATATTATTCGAGCCGAAAAGGGTCAAGGAAGAACAGGGACGATAAAGACGCCCTGACTCAGAGTTGGAATGCTTTTGTTGACAACTACAACAAAAGCCCAGATGATTACGTGAATAAAGTTCACGTAATGCGCGAGCGCTTTTTAAAGCACTCGCGAACAGCAAAATGGAATACATCCATTTTGCTTGTCTCAAAGAAGGGTTAAAGTGTGGTGTCCCTTCTCACCTCGTTTGCCCGCGGTGTCCGCAAGGCGCTCCTCGTCTGTCAGAGGAGGAGTTGCGGGGGTACGGTGGCTTTTCGGTACCCGCCGAAAT
This sequence comes from Peronosclerospora sorghi, assembly GCA_026184515.1. Lineage (NCBI taxonomy): Eukaryota > Oomycota > Peronosporomycetes > Peronosporales > Peronosporaceae > Peronosclerospora > Peronosclerospora sorghi. The sequence goes on along the minus strand of CM047592.1, from coordinate 4,018,009 downwards.
TCAGGGTTAAATTGATACCCTGAATGCATCAACACCTACTGTTGATGCTACTTCGCATTATGAGTTTGAGACTTCTTCTCAAACTCAGTCAAAAGGTCTGGGGCGTCGGCCCTCAGAACCTCAATCGGCTCCCAAGAGTCGAACTCTTGGGGGTAACCCATCCAGCGTACTAAGTACTCGGTACGCTGCCCCTTCTTCGAAGGAACCGACCGCTTCTAGATCAGGCGCTCGAGAATGTATCGCTTATTCCCCTGATTATCGATCCGGGGAGGCGGAGGCTGAGAATTTCCTCGCCGTTGTTGTTGCGGAGCATGGTTCTTCGCTACGCAAACTCGAGGAGGGTTGTTCCTCCTTGAGCAGCGATATGTCTCACTCTGTGAAGACATATCGGTCTCTTCGCGAGAATGTCCGCGACATCCTCGGGGCGCACACTGCCCTTCAGCAGAAGAATGATCATCTGTACATCGAGCATTCCCGCTGTAAGGAAGAGCTCGATAGGCACAAGGTTGATCTTGAGCAGTCGAAGGCGGAGGTAATGCCTCTCCGCTCTGCTCATCAACGGCTGGAAGCCGATTACAAGTCTCTCTTGGGAGACTTGGAGAAGCACGGTATCTTCCGTGGTTCTGCGTCTCTTCGTAAGACGAAGACGAATGATACGGCTTGAGCCGCCTAACATAGAATGTTGGGTGGAGCCGCATTGCTGTGGGAATTTCTAAGGTATAGGCATTCCCCCGAATCTCTTGGACCTTGAAAGGTCCAATGTACTTAGGAAGCAACTTTCGTGTAGGGAAGGTTCTTATTGCATGTATAAGCAAATTAGTAGTACTTATTAATACCAATTCGCCTCAGAAAGGAGTTTTTGTTCTTCCTTCCTTGCTTGTCTGCATTTTGCTTCTGCTTATCCAAAGCAGAAGCAAGTGCATCTTTTATATAGCGTATTACAGCTTGGCCCTGTAATAAAAATTCATATACTGCTTTATCAGCAGTAGGTGCGTTGCCCTCATTGTCTGCAGCCATTATTTCAGACACATATTCATCATATGCAGATTCAGTTTCATTTGAAGCTGCTTCCGCTTCTACTGTACTTTCAGTAGAAGTGCCATCGTTTTGTTCACAAGTTGCAGTTGCAACTTGCGCATTCGCTCGCTCAAAATTTGAGCGGGTCTCTCCCCCACTTAGATTTGGCGTACCGCCAAGTAAAGCTGGAATTCGTGGATGCCTTAAGGCATTCACGTAGAACGGTGTATGCTTAGTTGAAGCATGCAACGAATTGTTAATCGCGAATTCAGTGAGTCGCAGATAGTCACTCCACTGTTCAAAGGCATGTGCGTATGATCGCAACATGACTCCGAGAACGCGGTTAACCCGTTCCGTCTGCCCATCCGTTTCCTGATGGTCCGCAGTTGACATCTTCAACTGGGTTCCCAACAATGAGAACGTTTCTTGCCAGAAACGTCCTGTAAATCTAGGATCTCTATCCGAGACAATGTCTTCCGGCATTCCGTGCAAACGGAATACCGTATCAACGAATATCCGCGCTGTTTGAGCGGCGTTTACATTCGCTGATACTGCAGTAAGATGTACCATCTTACTGAAACGGTATACAAAGACCACCATTCCAGTCTTCCGACTATTGTCGGGTGGAAGACCGAATACGAAGTCCATTGAAATGGACTTCCAACACTCTGTCGTAACCGGCAGAGATTGCAGCGGAGCCTGTGCAGACTGCGCAGGCTTAACGCGCTGGCAAATATCGCAAGCGCGTACGTATTTTCGTACCCACTTGTACTGGTTCTGCCAGTAAAAGTCACGTGCGAGAGAAGCGTATGTCTTCTCTCGACCTTGATGCCCCGAATTCGGTGCATCATGATACTCAAACATAATTTGATGTTTGAGATCATCGTCGTTTGGAACGACGATGCGACTTTCATCTTTTTGGTCTGTGCTGTAAAGCAGCAGACCATCGTGCAGTCGATATCGATGCACACAAGCGCGGAGGAACTCTGGGAGTTCGTCGTATTTCTCACTTGATTGATTACGTAAGTAATCAATCAACAGACGTGTCTCCTCGTCTGTTTTGTACACCTCGCGTACTTGTCGTATAATTGACGACGACAAAGCAGTGCAACGGATCGCGTTTGCACTGGCCCTTTCGGTTACGGACGGTTTCGTCTCGTAATCGGGCCTTCGTGATAGTGCATCTGCTATCACGTTCAACTTTCCGGGTTTGTATTCAACCGTAAAGTTGTACTCAGCAAAGAATGACAGCCATCGAGCCATTCTTTGAGAAATGTGTGGTGAATTCACGGCCGTGTGTAGCGACGCATGGTCCGTGTAAACCACAAACGGTCTATCTCCCAATAGATAGATCCGAAGCTTAGCCAGTGCGTACTTCATGGCAAGGAGTTCCTTGTCATGCACTGGATACTTGCGCTCAGCTGGGCGCAACTGACGCGATTGATAGCAGATTACGCGATCACGACCATCGTGATCACGCTGCATCAAAGCACAGCTGAAATCGCTCGCGTCGCAAACGACGTGGAACGGACGCTCGTTATCGGCTATATCCAAGACAGGCGCTTCAGTCAAGCTTTGCTTGACTGCATCAAAAGCATCTTGGCATTGGGTATCCCAATGCCATTCGACATCTTTCTTATGTAATTGAGAAAGAGGTCGTATTAACTCAGCATAGTTGCACGAATACTTGTGCAAATATGTTGCCAACCTAAGGAACTTTCGAAGTTCCTTAACTTTGTTTGGCGTAGGCCATTCAACGATCACCCTGATCTTTTCTGGATCAGGACGCACCCCGTGCTTGCCCACAAAACATCCAAGAACGGGTATATCAGGTGCACCAAAGGTGCACTTCTTTAAATTTATATAGAACTTATGCTTACGCATAAGCTCTAACACTCGACGTAGATGTTCCCTATGGACATCTACATCGCTTTTATCTAGTTCACCCTTACTATGGATGAACACGTCATCGAAATAACTCGGTGCGAATTCTCGAACCGGGCGTAATAGATGCGTTACGCATCTGTTAAACGTATCAGGGGCATTTCGGAGCCCCTGCGGCATAACAAGCCACTCCCAAAGCATGCCGCTTGGGGTGCTTACCGCCGTGAGAGGGATATCATTCTCACGCATTAGGATTTGATAAAATCCATCTCTTAGATCGAGAGCACTAAAGATGGTGCTCCCGCACATGCCATCAATGATG
>CM047592.1:3986904-4009786 GCA_026184515.1 Peronosclerospora sorghi | reverse complement strand
TTTCGTCCGCTGACTGCGTGGCACCGGACGCGGTGCCATACACTCATCGGCAAAATGCCCCATTTTCACGCATCGATTGCAGCGAATATTCTTCTTAAATTTCGGTTGCTTCGTGTTCGAAGCAACCGCCACCGATAGGTCCATCGGCTCTGGACCTCCACCGCCCATGCTCTGGCGCGGGTGGCTGTTTCTTGAGACGAAGTGTGAACTTCGTCTGCCCGACTGCTTCTTGTTTACATGCTGTTGCGGCATGTCAAAAGCGAAGGGCTGTTGAGACCTTCTGCTGTACCCAGCATGCGATGACGCTGATCGCATGCTGAACTCTTCACGGATGCTCATGTCAATGGCATCCCTTAGAGTCTCTGGCGGGTGCCGGTAGAGACTCTGTTTGACGGGACCATCATTGAGTCCCTTCATGAAGCCAGTGACCTGCATAGCAGGGGGCACCGGCTCAAACACAATATTTGACAGCAAATATTGCGTCTTCTGAGCGTAAGCTTGAAGGTCAAACTTACCTTGCCGGAGTTCCATGAACTCCTACCGACTACTTAGCTCCATTTCTGGAGCTTCAAAGTTGAGCTTTAGCTCAGCCTTTAATTCCTGATAAGTCAGGAACGCAGAGTCATAAGTGGCTCTGCGACTCATCGCCCATTCCCTGGCTCTGCCGCCTAGACATGTTGTGGCGAAGTACGCCTGTTGACGTTCGTCAACAATATTTTGCACAGAGATGACATCTTCCACCTCTGCGAACCATCTACGAAGGAGCTCGCCCTCTTCGCCGGTAAAGGGCGGTACTCGCGCCTTTACCACTTCAACGCTATGCGTTGCATGTGAAGGTGCGGTCCGCGCTGCCTCTGGCGCGGTCCGTTCTGGCTTTTCTAGGTGGTTTCGCCTAAAGCGATTCACCACCTCTATCACTTCCTCCGGGGACTTACCCAGGAGGAAGGTAATGATGTCGGTCCCCATGGACCGAACCATTTCTACCGTCGCGTCTTTACTACGCGAAGAGAAGTGGGGGAAGTGTTTCTTCACCACTTCCAGCGTTCTCTCTAGCTCGGCAGGCGTCATGTCTTGCGAAATTATGCCGAGCGGCTATTATCTTCGCTCCGCTAGCTGACTAGCGGAACGGAACTGTGGTCGTTAAGACGGACCACAAAGTGCTCCCAGGTGTAACAGGACTGATCCTGTTACAGGCTTACACTGTGTTGTGCGAGGAAGCGCGCAATACAAAAGGGGTAGAATTAGTTGATGACAACTAATCCTATACTAAAAGTAAATATAAATATTTACTTGTTGGTTAGAACGCAAAATTAAGAGTGTTTATTTAATGGGTGGTTAGCGGCTAACAGTATAATAACTACCTAATTAATATAATAATATCAAGTATTAAACTAACTGTACTATTAGTTAACCTGCATGATTCGGTATTTATACCGAATCGACTTTTCCTTCGTAGATTATAATAACTTATAATCTATAATTTGAATTTCAGACAACGCTTCTGAAATTAAACTGTGATATTCTAACTTGAATATCAATTATGTAATGGCACCCCATTACACCGCTACTTAGCCGATACGCCCTTATCTAAGGGCTTAGTGTGAGATTGCTCTCTCACTCGGGGCCAAGATTCCCTGAGTTTACGGTTAGCGTACGCTAACGCCTTATTCTAAGGCTTCCCTTAGTAGGTAGTAGCTAGGGGAGGTTCTCCCCTGCTACGACACTCACTGCACGCTCGACCGTTCCGGGTCGGGTGTCTAGCAGGATTTAAGTGTATTGTAAACTGATTTATTATTTAATATAAAATTAGCCTAACTTAATAAACTAATGTAAACTATATGCGATACTAGGTAGAACTGACTTAATCCGTACCTAGCCGAAAATGTAATGTACACCACCTGTGTACCAACACGCGACAGGCTGCCACGCCTTCACCAAGGGCTCCCGCCCTGATTGGTTAAAACAACCAATAGGTCCGAACCTTTCGGACCGGTCAATACTTGACCTTAACCGTTGTGTATTTACGTACACCAACGTAACTAAATGTAACCCCGTTACATTAAACCAGTTAAAATCCAATATGTAAACTATATGTAAACCGTGTGCCTTACCTCAAATCTGCGTACAAAACACTCCAAGCACACGATTGTCCCAAAACACTCCGTCTTTTTAGCCAACCCGATCGATCCGCCTTAAAAACTTGTACGCTGGTACAAACTGCTCAATAGTTTTCAATAGCACTTAACCACAGCAACAGCAGAAGCACAATTGTGAGTCGCTGTTTTGAACAATGTGATTTACCACGCCACACTGGATATGAGGCGTATACTCATCTTCAAGTACGATCGCACTAGGCCTGATTATCTACGCCAGGATGAGGAATTGTGCCAGTTCTTACAGGCAGCGGGATACGATGATAAAGGACCAAGAGTGAGTACTAGTGGAAGTATTCATATGGTTTCTGGAAGGACAAAGAAACCAGTGAAGGCAAAGACGTGTTTTTCCTGCGCTGACGAATAACATATTATAAGATGGTGTCCAAAAGCAATTTAAAGAAGGAATATTTTGCACTCATGATCGTTGAGGGAAGGTCCGAGGCAAAAATGGACAAGTGGATCCTCGATAGTGGTGCGAGCATGGACTTGACGAATGACCTGAGCTGTCTCAGTGACGTGGAAACAGTTACTGGTTTCTGCTACAAGGCGGATGGTAAAAGGCTCCACATCAACAAGGAAGAGTCTCTCTACATTTACGTAATGTGTGGAAGAAGGAGAAATTGTTGAAGATCAGTAACGTTTATTTCTTGGAGACGATATCCAAAAATATATTGTCGTTTGGAGTATTAGAAGAAAAGTATGTGGGCTATCGTACGTGAAAGAAAAAAATGGTCCTGGTGGAAGTGAAAATGGACAATAACGTCCTACAATTGACAAGAAAGTTGATCATTCGAGAGTAAATTTCAGAGATGTCATGATGGCTGCGATTGAAGCAAACGACAGCAACTTTCAGAGCGATCAAGACGTCCAAGCGTGTCACTGACGCACTTCCACTCCAAGATAGCACACCTGAATTATGAAACCATTGTAAGTATGACTAAAGACCCGAGCTATGGAATTAAGATAACTAATTTCACAAGACGAAATTGTCTCACATGCGTGCAAGGAAAACAAGCAAAGAACGCGCTGTCCAAGAAGGGCAATGGAGAGCATTTTCCGATCGATAAGATCGGAGTTGCATCTTCTCGGACCTGAAGGGTCCACGAAAGCCAAAAAATAGGATGGGAAAGATATCTCGTTACTTTCATCGATTTAAAAAGCAATTACGTGGGGATTTTTTGGCGAAAACGCAAGACATGGCTTCCAAGAAATTTGAACACTTTAAAGCAATTTTAGGGCGAAAGTTTTAATGCAAGGTTTAAGTGCTAAGAACCGATGGAGGTGCAGAGTACAATACTTTGGATTACATTTGCAAGAGCATTGGTATCACACGCCAAATGGGCGAGGCGAAAAACCAAGCGAGTAATGGAAAAGCTGATTACATGCACCGTATGGTCATCAACATAGCTCGGTGCGTGAATTTCTCCACTGGATTAAATTTATCGTTTGGGGGAGGGGGCAGTTCAACAAGCTTGCTAGGTGTTGAATCGCACCCCAACTTTGGCGAACTTGAAAAAAATGTCGCCGCTCGAAGTTTTGACGGTCGTTAAGCCAAACTAGGGTGAGATTGTTGCTTCTGGGTTGCCTTGTACGGTTCACAGGAACCCTGGTACAATTTCGCTGGCCCATAGGGCCCGAATCGGCGTAATTGTGGGAAAAGGGAGGTATGAATGATTCAAGGTGTACTTGAAGCGTGACAGGAAGGTCACAGTTACGCAATACGTCAAAAATGTTGAAACACTAAGTGAAACGCAGAATCTGCAACTCAAGAACTTCTCAAACGACGAAGACCAAGAAATTGCTGTTGAAAGAAATCAAAGTTCAGAAGGAGCTTCGACGTCCAAGAAGGAGGCGACAGCAGAAGCGATTACCAAGAAAAACCAAAGAAGAAACGAAGGTGACACGTGAGAGACACGAAACGCGGGGATAAACCAAGAAGAAGATTTCGCCAATGGACAAGAGTAGAGACCTGAAAGAGGAGGCCAAAACTCAGAACAATGGAGTAAATATGGTAATCGAGGGTGATCCAATAAATTATCATGAAGCGATGAAAAACGCGAAGAAAGATGATTGGTTAATTGCCATGTACAAGGATATTGAAGCTTTGTAAAATAAAGAAGTCTGGGGTGTTATTAAAAAACCAAGCGACGTAGGACCGATTCTCACACGAAATGGGTCTTTAAAACCAATACAGACGCTAATGGAAACCTGGAAAGACTCAAGGATAGATTCGTCGTCTGCGGTAATGAACAGCGTTTCGGAATCAACTACAAATTGACGTTCGCCGCGGTGATAGATAAAGCCAACCGTGAAGTTTATATTGGAATTGGTGCAAAAATGGAGAGAAAATTCTCTACATCGAGACATTCCCAATGCTTACGTAAAGACATTGGAAGAGGAAAACGACATTTATCCGTACAAACCGAGTGGAATGGTTATCGGTGAAGCAAAATTGAAGGGACGGAAGTAAGATGTGTGAAGGACCTCGTTTTAAACTTAAAGAAGACACATTACGGCCTAAAACGGGCAGTGAGGCATTGGAATTATTTATTGCATGTAAACCAGTGGAATTTGGGTATTCCCAAATCAGTACGGATGTATGCCTATACTGCAAAAAGGTCAACACAGATATTGTTGTGTTTGGAGTATATGTGGATGACGTGTTAGTCAATGATACGGGAAGGGGTTGTGTTGAGGATTTTTCAAGGAACTGGAAGTTTGAAGATAGAAACCTTCACGGAGGTCTCCAAATTTCTAGATATGAGAGTAATAATACTAAAGAAGACGGATATTTTGTAGACCAAGAAGTTAAGGTGAAAGATCTGCCTGAAGAGCATAAGATTCAAGATGCATATGATGTGAGAAGAATGATTGGCGACGAGTTTGAAGAAAACTGCTCAAGGAGCATCCATTGTTGCCAAAGCACGAAACATGCGGAAAACCAAGTGTGAACAATTTTCAATCGGTGTCGTATCGTCAATCCATAAGTTTCCACGGATATCCCGCTGATCCAGTCTTCTGTCTCGCCATCCCGTTTCGTTTAACAGCCTACAACACCACCCTTTTCAACCAACCTTCTCAGGTTTGTTGGCTTGATTTTTGACATAGTTACTTGTATACATTTGCGCCTTTCCGGGTAGTTTCTTTTGAGGTGGATCTCACTTCCAAATACGTAACAACCCCGCCTCTTTTCAGTTTAAACCACTTAATTTACCTGCAATCTTGCGGGATGCCTCGCTTTTGGAGCGTCATCTTCCGGCTCTTGCGCTCAAGCAATGAGTTCTCGATAAATAACAAATGTATTCCTACCTTTCAGGGTCATACCAGGCATCAACATGATTTTAAGTCGCGGTGTCGCGAACTTACCAATATTTTCAACTATAACGTTTCGATTGGCGCACGTTCACGTGCCAAAGATACTAGGTATAAATAGTGCTCTATTCACGTCCTTCTGAATTCAGTTGAGCGCGAACCACATTGCTGCTTGGTGGTGGGATATGTTTCTTTTGAACGACAACAACATTTACTCTCGACGAAATGCAAAATAGGTGGCAGTCCCAATGTTGGTCCGAAAATATTCCGAGGTCGTACCATCCAAATGCTATCCCAGTTTATTGACCTTGATCCGCTTTGTCGATGCAAAACCGGAGGCTATCTCTGCAATCTCCGCTGCCTCCATGAAGAGGCAAGCCCTTCTTTTAAACCCGGCTCCTAGGCCAAGGTAAATTTTCACGCCCGAAATTTTTTCCACAGCCAATTTAGGTATTTTAGTCATACCTTGCCAAAATGTGGTATTTTCGCATGTCATGCACCCAATTTTCTGCCTACCATGCCTGCCATAGCTCCATGTTCCCCACGCGGCATCCGATCAGCATTGGCATGTGGTATGCTACCAAGTTCAACGCCTTCATACTCGGCCAAATCATTAAAAGTCATCTGCTGGCCGAACGGGCGGTAGTGTCTCAGACCCTCTTAGAAGGTACTGTTTTTTATTACGGCAACTAGGGAGTCTTTTCTTGAGGAAGATGATGTGCTTGCCACCGAGTATCTGCCTTGTGCCTCTTCAACGGACACCAGACGTTCATGGACATCTTTCAGTCCACTTAAAATTGCTTGCAAGACATCATTTCGTCACACCACGTTACTGTATTGATGTTTCTCCGTATTTTCCTCCATTTATGAAAAAAATATTCCAATAAACGAGAAAAAAATCCACTAGTCCTCAAACCAAGGGGCCTTTTCACTAGCTCCACGAAACGTAACGTAAAAATTAAAAAAATACTTGGCCGTCAAAAAACTATCTCGGTATAACCTTTCAAAGTTTGGGCTGATAACCTATTAAATACTTGTACTTGTAGCAGAAATCTTATACTACCTGGTCTGATAGTTTTGAACAGGTAGGATCTTGCGTAGTGAGGGCTAATAAGCGATGGATGCCACGCAGCGGATGTCATTGCTTGGTCTGTATTTATAAAAACGGGAAGTATATTATGTAAAGTTAGGGACGGGCTAAACGGCAGCAAGTGAAAGACTAACTAGAAGCAAGTGAGGCAGCGACTAGGAAAAAAGAAAAAAGTACCAAAAAGGGTATACTTTTTTACCCTTTTGGGACTTTTAGGCGTGGTTTGCGGCTGGTGTTTGCCAGGTGAGTTGTCAATATTTCAGATGGGGTTGATAACAGATAATAGCTGGATTGACTTGAGCAGAGTTGCAAATCTTACCTTTGATCGTTAAAGTACTAAGCGCACTCTACTCCTAGTCTCGTACCCTGTCTTGCCTCGTAAGTTCCATTGAATGATGCAATTATTGACAAGTTGGTTATTCTTGGTATATTAGAATCACGATGACAGACGAGAATCGTTCCCTCAAGCCCAGGTGGCCGTGTGGAGGGGACAATCGAACACCGATGATCAAATCGGTCCTGATGATATTCACGACGATGAATAATTGGTGCCTGTTGGGAGACGAAACTTGATCATCCCAGCGAACGCGACGACAAGTTAGGCCATTTCACGCAGAGCAGCAAGACGAATACGTCGGAATTCGCCAGACAGCTGCGTCCTGAGGCGATCTGCATCACAGACGAGGCATTCCATGTATCCAATCAATATAATGTGGAGCTTCTGTCGCACACTCTCGTCAAAAGCGAGGAAGCGATCGACATAAAGACTGATATTGCTCGAATGCTGCGTCGGTATGATATCCATTTCATCGACAAAGCCAATTGCGTCTTCATACTACTGCTTTTCAAAGAACTCAAGAAAAATACTGATATTCAAGAGGGTATCGAACGCAATGGCTGCTGTTTTTGCATACTTGTTCGCAACCGTCTGGACACACGGGAAACGCATCCACTTTTCCACAAACTATTTTGATTCTCGAAACCATTCTTCACGCTCTGCCCGTGGAGCTGACAAGGTCGAGCTCAGCTGCGAGTTGAGCAGTACGATCACACCTTCAATATCACCGGCACTTTTCAGGAGCGTAAACTCGTCTTGCGGACGACCACGCGCTTCCGCTTTACGCGCAGCGGCGAGAATGAGCTCCTTCACCTCATCTTCCGGTTCGTCTTTTAGCAGATGGTCGTATAGTCCACGCGTACGCGAGCCATCAGTGGGATTCGTAAATCCAGCAAATACATCGAACTTGCGCGTGTCAAGAAGCAGTTCTGCAAAGAGCTCCTTCTTCGCTGTTAAATTTGAGATACACTCAACGTAATCGGCAGCTTATGAAGCGTTCGCTCGCTGGAAGCTATGGATATACTGGCGAATGAGGCGTACGAGATCCACTGTTGTCGCACCTTCGTCACCCATGGAGAACGACGTGCATTCCAACAATCCATAGTAATTGAACGTAATGGAGAAATCACAGTTTCCACTAATATCCTTTCGATGCGAGATACTTCACCGCTTTTTCAAACTCTTGGTTGGTAAGTAGAATCTCAAAGTACAAATTGGCAGCAAAATTGCCACCACCACTTTGTACGTCACTAGTAAAATGACTCGCCCCAAATTTCTGAATAATGTGGGCCAATGCTGTAATCATATGCGTACTATCGGGCATTCCATCTGATGCACGCTGAATAAAACATAGCCGTTGTTACAAGTAATCTTCCACCGTCGTCATAATATGCGGCTCATTTGCGTTCACGTTACCAAAACAGAGCAAATTTACCACACAGCGCTCAAAGATATCGGCGACACGAACGGCATCGATGGAAGAGCTCACTAAACGGTGGTAACGGTCTCTTAAGCGCTCGAATTCAGCAGGGGATTGCTTTGAAAACGCCGTCATATCGTTAGCTTTTTCATCTGCATACATATTTTTCTGATGTGCACGTCAAAGCGCACATGATGTCAGCGTCAAGAGGAGAGTCTTCACCGCTAGACACACTCGCTGCAAACTTGATCGCCTCGTCTTCACCCCCGCACGAAGCAAGTAGTTTACAAACGCCCAAATGTTGTCCATGCTTGTATTGCTGGCAGCATACCGTGAGCAGTGCAGATGATAGACAAATGCGTGAATAGTAGAGACCAGGTCTGGAGTGCCACCAATAGCAAGATTGTTCTTCTGCACAGTTCCGTGCACGAAAGCACGGAACTGCTTTTCCAGAAATACGCGCGCACCGAAGGCAAAACGGAGAAAACGTCTCGTCGCAAAGAAAGGAAAGGCAGGCACAAGTAATATATTTGACTATAACTAAATTATAGGCTTACACAAATACACAAAAATTGAGTATACCTTTTTTGGTCTTGTACGAATATGTCCAACTTTAAATGCCTTGATCCGCGCATAAAAGTCTCAAAAGGGTAAAAAGTATATCCTTTTGATACTTTATTGTTTTTTTCCTAGTCGCTGCCCCACTTGCTGGTAGTTAGTCTTTAACTTGCTTCCGTTTAGCCCGTCCTGTAACAGGACTGATCCTGTTACAGGCTTACACTGTGTTGTGCGAGGAGCGCGCAATACAAAAGGGGTAGGATTAGTTGATGAAAACTAATCCTATACTAAAAGTAAATATATAAATATTTACTTGTTGGTTAGAACGCAAAATTAAGAGTGTTTATTTAATGGGTGGTTAGCGGCTAATAGTATAGTAACTACCTAATTAATATAATAATATCAAGTATTCAACTAACTGTACTATTAGTTAACCTGCAAGATTCGGTATTTATACCGAATCGACTTTTCCGTCGTAGATTATAATAACTTATAATCTATAATTTGAATTTCAGACACCGCGTCTGAAATTTAACTGTGATATTCTAACTTGAATATCAATTATGTAATGGCACCCCATTACATCACCCCTACTTAAGGTGGTTGGACAATAATAATTCTTATTTTGGCCAATCATAGGTGGCACTTGTTGGTCGGAATTTCTCGTTCACTAACGGGTTGACCATCGACTCGATGGTCAAAGCACGAGGCGGCGCTCTAAAGAGATCTGCTGAAAACATCGAAGGAGCTTCTTCCTCCGCCTCAGCACTAGGTGGTGAGGTGTTGAGTGACAACAGTGACGCTGCATTAGCAGCGTCAACTACGCAAAGGTCGGAAGACGTACCGTCTTCGACCACAGATGCTGCTAAGGCGGCATCTGGCAAGAAACAGGGAGATGTTGCTAATGCAACATCTCGCACGATGACAACCCCCGAATGGTGTGTTGCCAGGAAGGGTTCTTCCATGTTCGGAGACAGTTCTGACTCTGAACAAAGTGATTGGGGCACAGCTGTCCCCACGAAAGGATCTAGCGAGTCGAAACTCGCTAGGTGCTCATCGCCTAACAGCGATGGCGACTCTGGTGTCGCTGTCTGCTATGACAGCGACAATGATCATCACAGGTGGTTGCGGGAACGCAGAGCCCCACCTGGACCAAGTACGTCTCCACGTCGGGCTGGTTTAACCCCGGCGCGTGGTGTTAAAGCAGGCGGTGTTCCGCCTGATAAACGAGCTCGAACAGAAGCGGCGCCTGCCGCTTCTGAAGCGTATCATCGTACGGAACCACATGTTCCGTACAAAGTGGGGTTTTGGACCCCTGGATGGGCTATTGCCCCCAACAGTGGTGGTCACCGTAAGCGGGACTGACAATAAGCGTTGTTCGATATGAACGTGCTGGATGACTGCGAAGACATCCAGTCACGTCGATTCGATCGAAGTACAGACGATAGACGTCTGTACTTTATTGACCTCTTTTTCCAGGTTCGATATTATTCTAGCCGGAAAGGGTCAAGGAGGAACAGGGAAGATAAAGACGCCCTGACTCAGAGTTGGAATGCTTTTGTTGACAACTACAACAAAAGACCAGATGATTACGTGAATAAAGTTCACGTAATGCGCGAGCGCTTTTTAAAGCACTCGCGAACAGCAAAATGGAATACATCCATTTTGCTTGTCTCAAAGAAGGGTTAAAGTGTGGTGTCCCTTCTCACCTCGTTTGCCCGCGGTGTCCTCAAGGCGCTCCTCGTCTGTCATAGGAGGAGTTGCGGGGGTACGGTGGCTTTTCGGTACCCGCCGAAATTCAGGGTTTAATTGATACCCTGAATGCATCAACACCTACTGTTGATTCTACTTCGCATTATGAGTTTGAGACTTCTTCTCAAACTCAGTTAAAAGGTCTGGGGCGTCGGCCCTCAGAACCTCAATCGGCTCCCAAGAGTCGAACTCTTGGAGGTAACCCATCCAGCGTACTAAGTACTCGGTACGCTGCCCCTTCTTCGAAGGAACCGACCGCTTCGAGATCAGGCGCTCGAGAATGTATCGCTTATTCCCCTGATTATCGATCAGGGGCGGCGGAGGCTGAGAATTTCCTCGCCGTTGTTGTTGCGGAGCATGGTTCTTCGCTACGCAAACTCGAGGAGGGTTGTTCCTCCTTGAGCAGCGATATGTCTCACTCTGTGAAGACATATCGGTCTCTTCGCGAGAGTTTCCGCGACATCCTCGGGGCGCACACTGCCCTTCAGCAGAAGAATGATCTTCTGTACATCGAGCTTTCCCGCTGTAAGGAAGAGCTCTATCGGTACAAGGCTGATCTTGAGCAGTCGAAGGCGGAGGTAATGACTCTCCGCTCTGCTCATCAACGGCTGGAAGCCGATTACAAGTCTCTCTTGGGAGACTTGGAGAAGCACGGTATCTTCCGTGGTTCTGTGTCTCGTCGTAAGACGAAGACGAATGATACGGTTTGAGCCACCCAACATAGAATGTTGCGTGGAGCCGCATTGCTGTGGGAATGTCTAAGGTATAGGCATTCCACCGAATCTCTTGGACCTTGAAGGGTCCAATCTACTTAGGAAGCAACTTCCGTGTAGGGAAGTTGCTTATTGCACGTATACGCAAATTAGTAGTACTTAGTAATACCAATTCGCCTATCAGAAAGGAGTTTTGTTCTTCCTTCCTTGCTTGTCTGCATTTTGCTTCTGCTTATCAAAAGCAGAGGCAAGTGCATCTTTTATATAGCGTATTACAGATTGGCGCTATAATACGAATTCATCTACTGCTTTATCAGCAGTAGGTGCGTTGTCCCCATTGTCTGCAGCCATTGCTGCAGACACATATTCATCATATGCAGATCCAGTTCCATTTGAAGCTGCTTCCGCTTCTACTGTACTTTCAGTAGAAGGGCCATCGTTTTGTTCTCAAGTTGCAGTTGCAACTTGCGCATTGACTCGCTCAAAATTTGAGCGGGTCCCTCCCCTACTTAGATTTGGCGTACCGCCAAGTAAAGCTGGGGTTCGTGGATGCCTTAAGGCATTCACGTAGAACGGTGTATGCTTAGTTGAGGCATGCACCGAATTGTTAATCGCGAATTCAGTGAGTGGAAGATAGTCACTCCACTGTTCAAAGGCATGTGCGTATGATCGCAACATGTCTCCGAGAACGCGGTTAACCCGTTACGTCTGCCCATCCATTTCCGGATGGTCCGCAGTTGACATCTTCAACTGGGCTCCCAACAATGAGAACGTTCTTTCCAGAAACGTCCTGTAAATCTCGGATCTCGATCCGAGACAATGTCTTCCGGCATTCCGTGCAAACGGAATACCGTATCAACGAATATCCGCTCTGTTTGAGCTGCTGTTACGTTCGCGGATACTGCAGTAAGATGTATCATCTTACTGAAACGGTCTACAAAGACAACTATTCCGGTCTTCCGACTATTGTCGGGTGGAAGACTGAATACGAAGTCCATTGAAATGGACTTCCAACACTCTGTCGGAACCGGCAGAGATTGCAGCGGAGCCTGTGCAGACTGCGCAGGCTTAACTCGCTGGCAAATATCGCAAGCGCGTACGTATTTCCGTACCCAATTGTACTGGTTTCGCCAGTAAAAGTCACGTGCGAGAGAAGCGTATGTCTTCTCTCGACCTTGATGCCCCGAATTCGGTGCATCATGATACTCAAACATAATTTGATGTTTGAGATCATCGTCGTTTGGAACGACGATGCGACTTTCATCTTTTTGGTCTGTGCTGTAAAGCAGCAGACCATCGTGCAGTCGATATCGATGCATGCAAGCGCGGAGGAACTCTGGGAGTTCGTCTCACTTCTCACTTGATTGATTACTTAAGTAATCAATCAACAGACGTGTCTCCTCGTCTGTTTTGTAAGCCTCGCGTACTTGTCGTATAATTGACGACGACAAAGCAGTGCAACGGATCGCGTTTGCACTGGCACCTTCGGTTACGGACGGTTTCGTCTCGTAATCGGGCCTTCGTGATAGTGCATCCGCTATCACGTTCAACTTTCCGGGTTTGTATTCAACCTTAAAGTTGTATTCAGCAAATAATGACAGCCATCGAGCCATTCTTTGAGAAATGTGTAGTGAATTCACGGCCGTGCGTAGCGACGCATGGTCCGTGTAAACCACAAACGGTCTATCTCCCAATAGATAGATCCGAAACTTGGCCAGTGCATACTTCATGACAAGGAGTTCCTTGTCATGCACTGGATAGTTGCGCTCGGCTGGGCGCAACTGACGCGATTGATAGCAGATTACGCGAGCACGATCATCGTGATCACGCTGCATCAAAGCACAGCCGATAGCGAAATCGCTCGCGTCGCAAACGACGTGGAACGGACGCTCGTTATCGGCTATAGCCAAGACAGGCGCTTCAGTCAAGCTTTGCTTGACTGCATCAAAAGCATCTTGGCATTGGGTATCCCAATGCCATTCGACATCTTTCTTAAGTAATTGAGAAAGAGGTCGTATTAACCCAGCATAGTTACACGAATACTTGTGCAAATATGTTGCCAACCCAATGAACTTTCGAAGTTCCTTAACGTTGTTTGGCGTAGGCCATTCAATGATCACCCTGATCTTTTCTGGATCAGGACGCACCCCGTGCTTGCCCACAAAACATCCAAGAACGGGTATCTCAGGTGCACCAAAGGTGCACTTCTTTAGATTTGCATAGAGCTTATGCGTAAGCATAAGCTCTAACACTCGACGTAGATGTTCCCTATGGACATCTACATCGCTTTTATCGTGTTCACCCTTACTATGGATGAACACTTCATCGAAATAACTCGGTGCGAATTCTCGAACCGGGCGTAATAGATGCGTTACGCATCTGTTAAACGTATCAGGGGCATTTCGGAGCCCCTGCGGCATAACAATCCACTCCCAAAGCATGCAGCTTGGGGTGCTTACCGCCGTGAGAGGGATATCATTCTCACGCATTAGGATTTGATAAAATCCATCTCTTAGATCGAGAGCACTAAAGATGGTGCTCCCGCACATGCCATCAATGATGACATCTTTTAGCGGTATCGGCGTTTGCGCCGGTACCGTCGCTGCGTTCAGCTTCTTGTAAGCGTGAACGATTCTCCACCCACCTGTGGACTTTTTCACACAAAAGGTGGGGGTAGAGTGCGGTGAGATAGACTCCCGCACTTGGCCTGCTTTACGACGAGCTTCGAAAAACTCGTCGATCGCTTTTACTTGATCACGCGGCAACGGCCATTGCCGCGTGACACAATACTTCGTGCCTGACACGAGGTCAATTTCATGACGAGTTCCCTTATCCTTAGGGAGCTCACTAGGTACTTCTTCTGGGAATACGTCAGCGTATTCCCGAAGTACCTCATAAAATGGGGAGCTCGCTTTAAGCGACTCAGCTCTGCACTTCAAAGCGCTGAACTTTGGTTTGATCATTGGGAACCTCGTTCCCAATGTTTTACACTTGTAATGTGGATATTCGTCCACGAATATCCACTACATCATCTGTTGCTACGATAATACAGATCTGTTCGATCTGATCATCCTGCAAGTTTCTCATAAACTTCTTCCAGCTTAGCTCTGGAAGAGCCATCACCTCCGAACCTTCTTTCGGAGGGTGTTCCATCAACAGAGACTGGGTAGCTAATCCGGTCTCCGTTTGCGTCAAGACGTTGATCGTCTCGACGGAACTGCCCATGCAATCAGACGCACTCGTCTGATTGACTGCTACACGGTGATTACGATTCACCGTGTGCGAATACTCATCATCATGGTGGCCACTGCCTACCATGGAATTTTGGCGATCAGATGTGCTCGTCTGACCGGCCGCCTTTTCTGCGACACGGTGGTCGTTATCACCCGTGCCCATGGCTAACGCAACGTGGTGGGCAATGGCCACCACGGAGTTTTGCTCACGATTGTACTCGATCGTGAGTTCACTCTCATCAACACGGAATTCATTCGTCGTGTTGGAACCTTCGGTCGCACAGTGGGTGTTTCCCACTGTGGATACTATTTCATTCTCACGGTGGGTATTTCCCACCGTGGACATCACTTCATTCTCACGGTGGTCTTTATCACCCGTGGAATGTTTCTCTCCAACACGCAACGACTCTTCTGTTGCGTGTGGTAGTCCCTCCGTACTCTCACCAGCGGAGGTACCTTCCGCTGATCGTGTCGGAACAGACCTGGTGGTGCCATCGCTATCCACCAGACTGTCCGACGCTGCGGTTGAATATTCTGATACAGCCGGATTACACACAGGGTGATCAGATCCTGTGGGTCCGCCGCAGTCGATCGAAAGGTTAACCCAGTCGATCGAAGGTTTAAACTTGGACATCCATGGGATTCCAAGTATCACATCGAACTTGTCATCTAAATCGAGGACGATGAATTCATCCTCGAATGACAGTTCATTCAACTCGAAGCGTGTTTTAATCACACGCTTTGGAATAGTCACGGTTGCACCTGTTGCCTAACCGGACTGACAACATACTTCGTGGGGTCTCTACCTCCACGAAGCTCAACAGCGTTAGACTTTGAGCTCTAACGAAATTGTTTGACGCTCCTGTGTCAAACAAAGCTCGCATGGGGACATCGCTCCCGTGCGGCTTAACCTCCAGGGTGATAAGAGGCTTACCATCACCCTGCACCTTTTGACAGGACATAGTCCCGTCTGGGGCTATTACCCTCACATGCCCTATGCCGGCATGTGGGATAACATTCCCAGTAGGGCGCCCCGCCCCTACTGGTGATTTACGTTTTTTGAACCAACAGGTTGATGTCCCTGTTGGTGTCGCCGTGCAGCGTACGGTTTCGTCCGCTGACTGCGTGGCACCGGACGCGGTGCCATACACTCATGGGCAAAATGCCCCATTTTCGCGCATCGATTGCAGCGAATATTCTTCTTAAATTTCGGTTGCTTCGTGTTCGAAGCAACCGCCACCGATAGGTCCATCGGCTCTGGACCTCCACCGCCCATGCTCTGGCGCGGGTGGCTGTTTCTTGAGACGAAGTGTGAACTTCGTCTGCCCGACTGCTTCTTGTTTACGTGCTGTTGCGGCATGTCAAAAGCGAAGGGCTGTTGAGCCCTTCGACTGTACCGAGCATGCGATGACGCTGATCGCATGCTGAACTCTTCACGGATTCTCATATCAATGGCATCCCTTAGAGTCTCTGGCGGGTGCCGGTAGAGACTCCGTTTGACGGGACCATCATTGAGTCCCTTCATGAATCCAGTGACCTGCATAGCAGGGGGCACCGTCTCAAACACAATATTTGACAGCAAGTATTGCGTCTTCTGAGCCTAAGCTTGAAGGTCAAGCTTACCTTGCCGGAGTTCCATAAACTCCTGCCGACTACTTACCTCCATTTCTGGAGCTTCAAAGTTGAGCTTTAGCTCAGATTTTAATTCCTGATAAGTCAGGAACGCATAGTCATCAGTGTCTCTGCGACTCATCGCCCATGGCCTGTCTCTTCCGCCCAGCTATGCTGTGGCGAAGTACGCCTGTTGACGTTCGTCAACAATATTTTGCGCAGAGATGGCATCTTCCACCTCTGCGAGCCATCTACGAAGGGGCTCGCCCCCTTCACCGGTAAAGGGCGGTACTCGCGCCTTTACCACTTCAACGCTATGCGTTGCAGGTGCAGGTGCGGTCCGCGCTGCCTCTTGCGCGGGACGTGCTGACTTTTCTAGGTGGTTTCGCCTAAAGCGATTCACCACCTCTATCACTTCCTCCGGGGACTTACCCAGGAGGAAGGTAATGATGTCGGTCCCCATGGAACAAACCATTTCTACCGTCGCGTCTTTACTACGCGACGAGAAGTGGGGGAAGTGTTTCGTCACCACTTCCTGCATTCTCTCTCGCTCGGAAGGCGTCATGTCTCGCGACATGATGCCGAGCGGCTCTTAATCTTCGCTCCGCTAGTTGACTAGCGGAACGGAACTGTGGTCTTTAAGACGGACCACAAAGTGCTCCCAGGTGTAACAGGACTGATCCTGTTACAGGCTTACACTGTGTTGTGCGAGGAAGCGCGCAATACAAAAGGGGTAGGATTAGTTGATGACAACTAATCCTATACTAAAAGTAAATATACATATTTACTTGTTGGTTAGAACGCAAAATTAAGAGTGTTTATTTAATGGGTGGTTAGCGGCTAACAGTATAATAACTACCTAATTAATATAATAATATCAAGTATTCAACTAACTGTACTATTAGTTAACCTGCATGATTCGGTATTTATACCGAATCGACTTTACCTTCGTAGATTATAATAACTTATAATCTCTTATTTGAATTTCAGACAACGCGTCTGAAATTTAACTGTGATATTCTAACTTGAATATCAATTATGTAATGACACCCCATTACACGTCCCGTAAAGTTACTGAAATATAATTACTAAAATTAAACACGAGTTCTAACTTGAAATCCGGCCCTATGCGCACCCCATTTTTCTGATATCCACACCCCATCTTATATAAAAACATGTTTAAACAGAACATTCATTATTTAATCACGATTACGAGAACTAATAAGAGTGCTGAAAAATGAGCTCTACGGAAGCAAGTGGCTGAGTTGCGCCAACTACAATCAACGGTCCGTTGCGGCACTGAAGCACGTGGCTCTCTCCTATATGAAATCAAATGGCGCTCGAAGCAAAACTGTGAAGTGAAGTAGAAATTACTTGTCACAAAGTAAATGCAGGGATTCAAGGAATGCAGATAGATTTGGGTTAGAATGTCCCAATTATGGTACCATCAGATTCCAAGAGAAGTCCTTCGACGCGGCGGTCCTTCAATTACCGATGCGTTTGATGCAATTAAAGTAACCCATCGCTACAAGGGCTAAGGATACATAACGTTTCTCGCTGTTTATCTTCATGCTTTTACCCTTACTTTTGGGGCACGTTCAAAAAAGTAATACGTGCGATGCTTAGGCACAAAATCTATATCATGCATCGCTGTGTCTTAGTAACATGGCTAACTTTGCACACACACTTCATTAATCCGTTAACGTTGGGGGATGGGGGAGGGGCCACTAAAGCACGTCGAGCAAAACGCAACCTAAAAGCATCCAAATACATCTCGAATCGAGTTTAGCAGGGTTCCTTTGTGTTGCGACCGACGCAATGTAGTCGTCCATCCTCTTCAATATATTCGCATCTTCAAATCACCTTGTAAAGCAGAAGGCTGACGGGCAATTCTAAGCTAACAGAGGACAGGAAGGATCCGCTTGCACATCAGTTGGGGGGATGGTGATTGCCACACCAAAATTTTAATATTAGTACGTGTACGCCTCGTTATCCAGTCGTAGCGGGTGGCAAATCATCGGCTGTGTGCCATCCATTTACGTTGTCACGATGGACTTGATCCTGCGTAAACCACACGTGCTTCAGTGCCGCAACGGACCGTTGATTGTAGTTGGCGCAACTCAGCCACTTGCTTCCGTAGAGCTCATTTTTCAGCAGTCTTATTAGTTCTCGTAATCGTGATTAAATAATGAATGTTCTATTTAAACATGATTTTATATAAGATGGGGTGCGGATATCAGAAACATGGGGTGCGGATAGGGTGCCCGAACTTGAAAATGCATATGCACATTTCAGCCAATGGGGTTTCATCTCCTTGAAAAGACACTTAAGCCAAATCCTCCAAAATGGCTACACTAATTTCAACAAGATTTGTGGTAGATAAAATTTCTAACGAACCTTGTTTATATGACTTATGTTCTTCCATCAATTCCTGTCAGCCTTATGTATTTGCTTTTCATCAGCGGAAGCAAGTGCATCATTCGCGTTACGTATCACAGCTTAACGCTGTAATACAAGTACGTCTACTGATTTATTAGCAAAAACTGTGCCACTTCACCTCAGACCATAGCGTGGGACCAAAAACGCGCTACTAGTGAATTCAGTGTTAATAGATCAGCCGTTTTGGCTGAATCTCAGATGCTTACATCATTATAGAAACTGTTTCTGAGTTCCGGTTCACTTCCTGATCCCCCTTCTTGACAGCTGGAGAATAGCAGTTCTATTATTGAACGCTTGACGCTACTGACATAGGGAATCCTTATTGTACTTATTCGTCCGTGACCCTCAAAATAACGACCCTGAAAGAAAAAGTAGATGAAGTACCGAAGTCTATCATCACCACTTGATCAAATAGACCATCCGGGTGTCTTCAAGATCTCCAGGCATTCGAAATCGAACAACGTATGCTGATTGCCGGGGTTATGATTATCTCTGCTGCCTGGTACAAGGGTCCAGGAAGGGGTCCAATAACCCACTTTGTAAAGAACACGCGGTACCACAAGAGCCATCTCTTGCGGACAAGTGATTTCGTTCCATTACATAGGAACCAAGTATATTTCAACAAGATATCATTGTTTTACTTGGATCATTTATGTAGCTCCAAAAGAGAAATTGAATTTTAAAACTTATAAGTCATTGGTGATCGTTACATTATATTGAAACCTAAAGGGATGGATGTGTAGACACATATTGAATCGAAACCATCCTTCGGAAGTATGGACGAAAATAGAAAAAAAGGTATGGTTAAATTTATAAGATTACCTACTGAAACAAAATTGCATTTGCTCCTAGCTACATTGCCGAGCCTGTTACTATACCGGACCTTCAGCAGGTCCTCGAAGACAAATCACTTTTCTTGATCTGGAAAGACTATCAATGTGGTATAGCCCTGCAGACTGAGAGTTTTTACCAATCGATGAATTTGCAGTATGAATGCAAAATTGAGAGTGCAGATTTTTGGGTTGAAACTGCAAACATTAAGATGGTATTACTAACCTAGGTCTCATCAATGTAATAAATGCTATTCGCAGCCAGGAGTAGTTCTTCGTCATTCAGCCGATTGCGTACATGTAATTAAGTACTGAATATATGAGGTGAATTGTATGTAGACATCTCACGCTTTCGCTCTGGCATAACTACGCGATAAAAATGAGAGTTGCTTTATTTAATCAAAGCTTGAAACTGCTCATGCGGGAATCTTGTCGGAAGGAAACACAGTCCGTTGCACTGCACCTGCTCTGCTCGTACGCGATTCAGTGCTGAGATGTGTGTATACATATATTACTTGGCTATAACCTTTGCAATCGTATTATTATCAATATGAATATGTTCTGATATATTAATTATTTAGAACTTGATCTTACAATATGCAGTGTGAAAAAAGCACATTTCAACGAGGTTATTAATAACAGCCAACTGTGAAAATAAAAAAGCGCTACACCCACCTTTATGAGTGCTTATTTTAAATGGTATCACAATGTTCAGTGACAAACATGTACCTGGGCATACCATGTGAGAAATGGAAATTATTAACCTGAGGTAATCAACTCTGACGTAGATCGTACATACGGTTAGCGTAATGTGAGACTAAGATCACGGAGGAATTCGACGGCACGCACGTGTCATCCGTCGTCAGCGCTTGTCGCGATGCTGTCGCAGGTTGGATACTTTCGCAATGTTCATTTGTGGCTTTAGTGAAGGCAAGACCATCACTCTTGGTAAACATAATGGCGCTGGTATGTCACTAGTGACAGAATTGTACGTTACCTACAAGATTACGCTTGTCACTCGTGTTTATACACCGAAACCCGCTCGTCTTGGGTTTAGCCCGTTCTTTAATATCTTTTCGATCAAGAACTGCTGCGCTGCCTTGTTTATGGGTCTGTATGTCACCCATAGCACCTTTGTAAATGAATCACCTGCAAAACGTATCACACAATAAATTCCAAGAGGTCAAAATGGAATCATGAGTCCTGAGTCCATTCTAAAAAAGAAGTACTCCATGTCGCCGCGGTTCTCGTGCTTGGCCACTTTGGCCCCGACCATTTCGCAATTCACCACGTCTCTTTCACTGCCTTTATCTCACTATGGCATCCATTCCTTCGCCAAGTTCAACGTGGCATCATCCAACCGATGTCCAAGCGCGCAAGCTCCTCATGGCTCAGTTACGAAGTCATCCGACCGTCGCGCATCTCCATTCCGTTCTCGTAACTCGAGAAACCCGTTGGAAAGGTCCAACGCTCTTGCAACGGCTCGAGTGGCTCTTGTACCACTCTGCTGGCTCGTTACGTGAATATGTACACCACCCGTCACTCGAACGGCGGGTGCAGGGGCTTGTAACACTCTCGAAACGTAAACAATCGCTCAACACTCCCCCAATGATTCACAAACGCCAGAAGCTGCAACTTACGATCACCGAAGACGAACAGGATCACGCCTTCCGCCTCGAGGCGAGAGAGTGCGTGCTAATGAGCAACTTGGACCTGTTGCCTCATATCTGTAGCTTTCTCACTGGCACGGACGTCCTGCGATGTCGATTGGTCAACAAGCTCTTGTACGTGCATGCGCCGTCTTTCGTCCGGGCGTTCCATATTGACGTAGCTACGACTGCCCACACGCTGCGTGGGTTCCGCACGTTGTTGCACGAGTGCAAGCATCTCGAGAGTCTCACGATCTCGAACGAGTCGAATCAGACACATGCGAAGGCTGGCGTGACGTTCCCAAAGGCATCGAAGCAGTCCATTGCCACGGAAACAGCATCCTATGGCCATGAAGTGGTTTGTCACGTTGCCGCCGCGTTGGCAACAGGCGCGTGTCCATTGTTAGAGACACTGCAACTTGTTGCTCCGTTTGATGTTGCCATTGGGTGTGACGCCGTTGTGAGTCTATTGCAAGCTTTCGCTTCCGAGCACGTGGTGCGCAAGTGCCTTCACAATTTAATACTCGACGCAACGTTTTTAGGGGATCAAGGGATCGAGCACCTTGCCACGTTGTTGCAAACTCGATGCTTCCGTGAGCTCGAGACGCTCGTGGTGCGAAACAATTTCATGGGCGAAACAGGATGTCGCGCTCTGCTTCAAGGCATTGAACCGTTTCGTGCCTTGCACACACTCGACCTCCGTTTCAATATTTTGACTGATACCGACGCACTGGCGATCGCCGATGTGCTTGACATGCGTCTCCCTGGTCAGTGGGAAACTTTGCGTGGAAATGAAGAGGAAGAGAAAGAGAGGAAGCCAGTGAGACTTGCAGGGCTACGAACGCTTCAACTAGACGAGAACTTTATCACATGCGATGGATTTCATGCGATTACCATTGCATTATGCTCTCGAGATGAGGTAGTGACGATGAGCAGATAAAGGAAAGAAGAGCACGGATAGAGAACAGGATGGAGTTAATATATGAGTAAACAAGAAGCAGTAGATTAAGAGTGGAATAGAGATAGGTGAGGTAAGTAAAGTGTTAAGGTGTCTTTATTAATTAATAATAAGACGGAGTTACTTCTCAATCTACCTACTTTAATCCTACAATAAAATAAATAGGTGATGTACATGTCGTCTGACCTGTAGGTGTTGAAGTATGTGGGACTCGGTAATTGTCAATTTCCGTGTTGCCCAGTGGCTTGAGAACGCATTTCCATAGTTTATGCCGTATTATAGTGTGTAATTGTTGTTGAAATGTTCCAAAAATGTCATGGGGGAAGTATCCGAAGTGTGTGTAAGCAATTGCAGTAAACTTGGTGAAATTTGGTGCAATGGTTGGTAATAATCACTGGTTTTCTCTCTGTGGACTGCGGGTTCGAGTCCCGCAACGGTCGAATTCCAAAACCTCTGAAATAAGCGAAATTCCAAAGGTAACAAAGGTAACCATATGAAATAATTAGTGGTCAACGTAGGAAAATAACGGCCATTTCAGCATCAGCACCGGAGCCCACAGGTGTACCGGAGATATCCAGGTAAGTACGAGATCAAAATTCCACTGAAACAATACTGACGGAACGTGAACAGGAAATTAGCCAATGACGACCGGTGAAGACCAACCCAAACCTGAAGGATCGAAACTGTAACGAGTTACATTCGGGTTACATTTAGTGTTGGTGTACATGAGTACACCACGGTTGAGGTCAGTATTGACCGGTTGAAAGGTTCTGAACCTTTGGTTATTTTAACCAATCAGGGCAGGGTCCCTTGGTGTGGTGGTG
>CM047592.1:3960283-3981904 GCA_026184515.1 Peronosclerospora sorghi | reverse complement strand
CACCACCACACCAAGGGACCCTGCCCTGATTGGTTAAAATAACCAAATGTTCAAAACATTTCAAACCGGCCAATACTGACCTCAACCGTGGTGTACTCATGTACACCAACACTCAATGTAACCCGAATGTAACCCCGTTACATCCTCCCCCATCAAGACTATTGCTTACGCAATAATCAAAATCTTGTTGAAGAAATCCAACGCCAGTTCCTCTGGCCCTCCATATGTACACCTCCAGTGGTGGTATGGCGTCTCTTCTAGAAGAGGTAGACTACTCCAAAAACTCGGAGGTGGATGCCTTTGGGGATACCTCCCCAACGGTTAGCCGCTCCGTCAGCGCCGAACGGCGTTTTCGGCAGCCTAATCCATTCCCCACACGTGGGGAAAATGCACTAACCAGTGCGGCATCCCTGCCCATATCGGATGATACATCCGAATAGCCAAAGGCTATCGTCACTAATGAGCTGGACGCAGCTCAAGACACCCAACTTGCCGCACAGGCACTAAGGGCTGCGTTAAGCACCCCCAAACGTCCGTCAAGGGCGGCTTATGATTTTGATGGTCCTCTTGACCTTCCAAGGTGGGCCAGGCGTTTAGTAAGTACCAGGTTAGCGTCCTATACCCCTGGCCCCGCGTCTGAACAGCCGTATCAACGCGAACGCCGTGAGAAACTCCGGCAACAACTGCGTACACAAAAGCAGTTCACTAGCGTCTCATACCGAGAGCGCTTAAACAGGCAGGCACAGGGTGCCCCTGTTGAGAACCTCCGCGAGGTTCCTTTCGTTCTTTCTCCAGGAGAAAGTGCCGATGATGCAGAGAAGAAGTTCCGCGCTTGGGCGGAAGGAGAGAAGCTTCTCCCCAGCTTCGATGAGCTGCATGACAGCTATTTTCGTCGAGACATTTGGGTGGAGAGGGTGTTGCGCCTGACATTTGCCAAAGCCAAAGCGATGGAGAAACTACGTGCTCCGTATCGCACGCGCTACGCCAGCGTCCCTGTCTCCACCATGGTGTCCGAAGACAGTGTGATCGTCACATCTGCCTCCGGCGAACTCCCACTTGTTGGGAGTGAAGGGGCTTCTCCTGCCCCTCTGGTCGTTGACCTACAGCGGGATTCTCCCGCTCAAAAGCGTCAACGACGTCGCGGCAATCCTGCCGTAGGGGAGTCTCGAACTCCCACGAACTCTGTGAATGTGGATAACCTTTCCACTTCACCAGATACTGGGTTTGACCCCGATGGTGGCGTCGCGCCATCAGCTGCTCCACATGAAAGTGTGGAGTACCCTCCGCATCAAGCATTGGAGGAGGAGGTCGCGCAATTGCGACGTGAGATTCGCGAGCGCTGTGATCGACACAGCCATCGCATCCATGATATCCACGAGGGGATCCGCGATGAGCGGGATACCACTGATCGCTTCGAGAGGCGGCTTGCCTCTCTCGAGACGACCTTTGCGGAGATTCGTGGTCGGATTTTAGCCCTTTAGGGCTTACTTCGCCCTGCGGTGCCTTACGGCTATCCGCCTTTCCACCCTCCTCCAGGAGGGGCCCCGCCTCCGGGTCCTGGTATGGCTGAAGCATACCGACATGAAAGGTTGGATGCGTACGCATCACCTTCGGGATGTCCAAGGTATACGATAAGCCCTTTCGGGCTAGTACCTTAAAGGGTCCCACAAACCTGGGGCGCAGTTTATTACGCAACACATTTGAAACTGCATGTGTAGGAAGATTTTTAGCGTTTAGTAAAACACTTTCTCCCACTTTGTACACCCTTTTGTTACGACGCTCCTAGCTGTCAGCTTGCTCCTTCTGCTTGTCTTGGCTTTCCGCCATGGCATCGCAGACGTGTCGTAAGACACTAAGGCACGTCGATAAGAACTTATCGATGTGCTTTCGCACCGATACAGGGCTGACATCGGGGAATACTCACCCCTCAAGCCCTGGGCCACACACACGTGGCGTTAACGGAACCCTCGGATTCACTAATCCGTTCACGTAAAACGGGGTAAACCCCGTAGATGCATGCACCTAATTGTTGATAGCAAATTCAACCATCGGAAACATCTCACTCCAACTCTTTGGAGAATCCGGACATAAACTCCGGAGAATATCCTCCACAACGCGATTAACGCGTTCCGTCTGACCGTCCGTCTGCGGGTGATCCGCAGTGGACATGAGGAGCTTGGTGCCTAGCACCTTAAACAACGCTCCCCAGAATTGTCCCGTAAAACGGGGATCCCGATCCGACACCACGGAATCGGGTAGACCATGCTGTCGAAAGACAAGGTCTAGGAACACTTTCGCCGTTCCTTGTCCATCTATGGACTCTGGCACCGCCGCCAGGTGAGCCATCTTGCTCAATCGGTCTACAAAGACCAATATGCCGGTGTTCCCGGCCTTATCCTTCGGAAACCGAAGATAAAATCCATGCTAATGGATTTCCAACACTCCGTTGGAACCGATAAGCTCGCCAAAGGCACAGCTAAACTTGCAGAGGGTTTGACCCTTTGACACGTCTCACAGGTGCGTATGTACGCACCGACCCACTTATACATATTGGGCCACCAATACAAAGCGCTTAAAGCGCTGTAGGTTTTATCCCGACCTAAATGAGCCCCGGTAGGGGCGTCATGTGCCTCAAAGAGGACTCTATACTTCAGTTCCTCATTATGAGGAACTACCACCCGCAGAGTGTCCTCCGCGCTCGTGCTATAATATAGAAAACCGTCACAGTACCTGTAACGGTGTAAACGATCTTTAGCTCGACTTGACACGGTTGGCTCAGACGAGCCAAGACCCTTTTCACCTAACGCGCTGATTAGCGCCGTACAATGTGGGTATTTCTCATACGCCTGGCGTATGAGATCCACCACAGATGTGGTGACGAATGTCGCGTGAGCGAGCTCGTAATCGGGACGACGCGATAACGCGTCTTCAAGCACGTTTTGCTTGCCAGGTTTATACTTAAACTCAAAGTTGTACTCCGCAAAGAAGGAGAGCCAACAGGCCATCCGTTGCGAGAGATGAGGCGACTTTGTCGCTGTCCGTAAGGACGCGTGGTCAGTATAAACCACGAACGGCTTTTAGCCGAGTAGGTGAACCCTAAATTTGACAAGAGCATACTTCATTGCAAGTAGCTCCTTGTCATGAACGGGATAATTCCGTTCCTCAGCTTTAAGCTGCATCAAACGCAATTACGCGTTCCCTTCATGCATAGTCTGCTTGTAACAAAGCACATCCGATTGCGAAATCGGAGGCGTCGCAGACGACACTAAATGGTTTCCCAGAATCTGGGAGAGCAAGAACAAGAGCTTTTAACAAGCTCCCCTTAACCGCTTCAAAATCGTTTTGGTGTTCAGTTTCCCAACACCAATCAACATCCTTCTTAAGAAGGTCGGTCAATGGCTTCGCCATCTCAGCGTAGTTCTCGCTGTACTTGTGGAGATAGTTGGATAATCCTAGCCACTTCCGTAAATCTCTAAGATTTACAGGCGAAGGCCACTCCACAATGGCTTTCACCTTCGCGGGATCCGCCCGCACTCCATCCTTACCGATGAAGCATCCGAGGAAAGGAATTTCCTCAGCACCAAATATACATTTGGATGCGTTCGAATATAACTTATGCTTTCGCATACATTCGAGCACAGCTCGAAGGTGTATAAGGTGCGTCTGAACATCAGACGAGTCGCCTTCCGCACGACTAGGAACGAATATATCGTCGAAGTACGTCTGAGCGTACTTTCTATGAGGGTGGAAGAGTTGAGTCACCAAGAGATTAAAAGTCGCTGGTGCATTCGAAAGCCCTTGTGAAATAACAAGTCACTCCCACAGCATGCCACTAGGCGTGATGAGCGCTGTAAGCTGAATATCGGATGCTCGCATGAGCACCTGATAATACCCGTCCACCAGATCTAAGGCACTGTATACAGTACAGCCTACCATATTGTTCTGGAGGACATCCTTCCGAGGAATCGGAGTTTGCATGGGTACAGTAGCTGCATGCATCTTGTTGTACATGCACAATGCGCCACTTTCCTTTCGGTTTACGAACACAAAAAGTGGGAGATGAGTGGGGAGACTTGCTCTCCCGTACCATCCCTGCTTCTTCTTTCCCCTTGAAAAATGCGTCGATGACGTCGCATTTCTCCTTGGGGAGAGACCACTGCCTAGTGACGCAATATTTGGTTCCAGGAACTAAGTCAATTTAATGTCGGAATCCCCGATCCGGTGGTAACCCCATCGGCGGGTTGTCACTAATGACATCTCCAAAATCCTTTAATAAGGAATGGTAAGGGTCCTCAGGATCCGCGAGGATCTTGAGGCCGCTTCGGGCATTCAATGCCTGTTTGGTTTGTACCGAAACTGACTCGTCCATCGTGGATGAGGAGTTCAACTCCTCGTCT
The DNA here is from genome assembly GCA_026184515.1 of Peronosclerospora sorghi. Lineage (NCBI taxonomy): Eukaryota > Oomycota > Peronosporomycetes > Peronosporales > Peronosporaceae > Peronosclerospora > Peronosclerospora sorghi. The sequence goes on along the minus strand of CM047592.1, from coordinate 3,977,507 downwards.
GGACGTAATACGACAACCTCGTCGATTTAATCTGCTTTCAAAGCAGTTTCAAATTCGTTGAAGGACATCTCCTCCAACGACAACAGTTCGCCTACCCCAGTCAACCGTTCCCGGATTACGCCTTCTGTGACAACACCTGTAACACTATTCAGAATCCTATAGGACTGCTGACTACTGTCCTCGGGACTCATCCCGAGACCCAGATGGGTGGAGTCAATTGCCCCATCTATAGGAAGCGCCACGCGCCTATCCACAGAGGTCTCTACCTCTACCACCGGTGACTCGCCGGTATCACCTATAACGGCGTAGTCGGAATCATTTCCGACGTGCGAAAGAGACAAACTTCGGGTCTCTTCGCTCGGAAGCCCTCGCGCTTAACCACAGGGGGTCTCTACCCTGCTACTGGAGTCGCAACTTGTTCGCCGGACACGGCGTAGTCGGAATCTGTTCCGACCTGCAGAAGAGACGAACTTCGGGTCTCTTCTCTAAGCGCCTCTCGCTTAACCTCAGAGGAATCCACCTCTATCACTGGCGACTCACCAGTCTCGCCGTTAACGGCGCGGGGATTAACCGCCGAATACCCCTCGTTAAGTAACTCTTCCTTAACGCCATTGGGAATGATCATTTCATACATCCCAATCTCTAGCATCTCACGCCAGAAACGCTTTTGCGATCGAGCAAAGGTGGGTTCATGACTCACCAATGCTTCACCCGACCGCGGGTGCGTTGAGCCAATGGACTTAGACTTCCAGTCTATCCATGGCTCGTGGCGTTCCAGCCACTCCATGCCCAGAATGTGGTCATACCTCGAGTCCAAATGCAGGACTAGGCAACGTTCTAAGCTGTCGAAGTCTGCAAACTTCAGCTTAAGGTCAATCGATACCTTGGGTACAGAAACCTGTACGCCCGTCGCAAGACGGACCGTGACAACGTCACGAGAACGTGCCTCTAGGGCCTCGGCATACATCCGACTCTTCTCAACAGAAGTCCGTCTGCCATAATTGTCAGACGCTCCAGAGTCTATCAAGACTCTCCAAGGCTTATCAAAGCCTTTCGCGTCCGCAAGGACTACCAGCAAACCTGGCTGGTACACCAACTAGGTGCTAGAAAGCACCGCTTCCCTCGGGGCTTTGTGCTGTCGTCCCCTACCCTGGGGCTTAACAGCACTGAGGGTTCCCCCAGTAGGGCGCCCCGCACCTACTGGGAGCCGTCGTTTCCCGACGGCTTGGACAAGGGCTTTTTCCCACCCTTGGTCCCTTGTAGCGAGTGTCTCGCTGGGGATTTTTAGGACATCCGTTCCTCAGATGATCCGTGCTTCCACACAGAAAGCATCTCAGCGGCCCGTGCCGATGCAACATAGCTAAGAGCTCTGCCTCGAAGCTCTGCGAAAAAGAGTTAGAATGACTCTTAGCGAGAGGTTTCTCCTCCGCTTCGACCTGACTCAGGTCCATGGGTTCGGGAACCACCTTAGAGGAACGGAAATTCCTCTCGGCGTTAAACGCCATCTTGAACGCCTCCCCCAGGGATTGGGGTCGGCATCGGAACAATTCCGAACGTGCTGGCTCTTCTCTCAGGCCTCCCATGAAGACGGGGATGGACATATCGTCCGAATACGCTTTCGCGTACATCCCTGCCAATAGGGTCTTAAGCTCCTGGATATAAATCTCCAGGTCCTTAGTGCCTTGACGGCACCTCAGGAACGCCAGTTGATTCTGGAAAACCAGATCAGGCGTTGCGTACTTGTCCATGATCTTCTGCTTAAGGACCTTCCATGTTGGGAACACGTCCGTGACTGACTCCGAACACGTAAACGCCCATGCACGGGCTTTGCCCGTAAGATGGGTCAATGCAAGTCCCACTTGCAAGTGATCAGCGGTCATATTCGCTGTGGCGAAGGCCGTTTCGACCTCTCGCAACCACACGTAAAGGTTGTCACCCTTCTCTCCGGTGAACTCCTTTATCTTAAACGATAATGGAGGGCGCACCCCGTGGAATGACCTCCACTACAACTCGCCTCATGAGCGATGAGGGCATTTACCCTTGCCTTCACGGTCTCAAGACCCTTCTCCACTAGGAGTTTCATGCCTTCTTCCCCCGTTAAGGGTAACAGCTTTTTAAAGGCTTCCTGCTGGACGAGGGTCAAACTATCCCAATCGTCCTGATTCATCCTTTGCAGAGGATGCCTAGTCTACCAACACAGGTGCTGGATTGACTACAAGTGCTACCAGATGTAGCCGGTGCGTATACGCACGGTGCGGCTAGCGCTCCTTGAGGTCGGCCGTCGCGGCCATACGGATGCGCGGAATTCGAGGTCGTCTTCGTTGGCCAGCATTCCAGCTAGACACTACGCGTCGTCGCCAGTCGTGCTTCAGAGTCGATGAGGTGATCGGTGATCATGCGGCGAAATTGGTTACAGCTGGCACTCGAATCCACACATAAAGGTTATCACCCTTTTCCCCGGTGAATTCCTTTATCTAAGGAAGACTCTTCCTTAAAGCGGTAGCTACCGCTACTTAGCCGATACGCCCTTGTAAAGGGCTTAGTAAGAGAGTTCTCCTACTCGGGGCCAAGATTCCCGGGTTGGTTTACTACTTAGCCTTAACGGCTGTATTCCCTTTACGGGATGTAAGTAAATGGAGGGCTCCCTCTTACCTACGACACTCACTGCGCGCGCGACCGGTCGAGGTCGCGCGTCCGCAAAATAGAGTGAAATGTAAACTGAATATATTTAATATGTAATTAGCCTAAATTAATTTATACTAATATAAACTATATGTAATACTAAGTATACTATTCCTAATTCGTACCTATCTAAAATGTAGTGTACACACCTGTGTACTGACACGTGGATGGCTGACACACCACCACACCAAGGGACCCTGCCCTGATTGGTTAAAATAACCAAAGGTTCAAAACCTTTCAAACCGGCCAATACTGACCTCAACCGTGGTGTACTCATGTACACCAACACTCAATGTAACCCGAATGTAACCCCGTTACAAGAGCAGCTTGTCATTGTTTTAGCAGACGTTCGGGCACTACCACGTGTACAGTGTACTGTCACAACCGATTCAAGACCATTGCCTGGGCAATGAGAAGGCGGCCAGCAATCGTACGCGCTCGACGACGCCATAACTGAAAGCCGTCGTAGAACTGCTTGTCGAGGAACTGGAAAATCCGGTCGTCGGTGATGCGTTGGCCGAAAAGGAGACCGAGATACTTAACGACGTCATCGAAGCCTAAAGACTGGAGATCATCCACTGGAGGTGCGGCCTTCGACCGATTGAGGCTCATCACCACGCATTTGGTCATGTTGAGCCTCGCACCTGATCCCCTGCAATACTCGTCGACAAGGTCGAGCTGCGCTTGTATCCCGTCACGGGAGTTGCTGAGCAGTGTTGAGTCGTTTGCAAAGAAGATGCTGGTCACTGTGAAGTCATTGTTGATGCATATCCCATACTCTTCGTGCCGCCGGAGCAGGTTCACAAGCGGATCAATTACTAGAAGAAACAACAACGCTGAGAGAGGATCCCCTTGTTTGACTCCGCGTGTCGGTTTGATGGCTTCTTGCACATGGCCATTGATCAGGAGGCGCGCTTGTGGTTGCGTATACAGGAGTTGAACCCAGCGTAAGAACTCGCCACCACAGCCCATCCGGACGAGAACTTTAAACATGTAGGTCCAGTTGACCCGATCGTAAGCTTTCTCGAAGTAAAGGAACATTGTGTAGCCCTCGTCATCCCACTTCGTCACCAGGTTTATAAGATCCGACAGGAATCGGACGTGATGATGGAGTAACCGTCCTTTCACAAAAGCCTTCTCGTCATGATAGATGAGCTTGGGCAGGTATGTCTGTAGCCTGAATCCAAGCACCTTCGACAGCGCCTTGACATCAACCCCTATGAGCGCGATGGGTAGGTAGTTCCCCGGGTCGACACGCTCTCCCTTCTTGTGGAGCATACTGATGGCATATTGACGCTGGCATGGGAGAAGTTCGCCGCTATCGAGCTGATAGTTAAACACGATTGAGAGACACTCCCCAAATACGCCCGGTGCGACTTGGTAGAAGGCCGCAGTGAAGCCATCCAGACCGGGCGCGGAATGGGTCCGAATATTCCGAATGGATGCGGCCGTGTCGCTCGCCGTGATGGGAGCGTTTAGCACTGACGCTTCGTCCTCGGAGAGTGGCTTGTTGATAGTCCTAATCCGGCGACCCATTTCCTCGTCGCTCGGGTCAAGTGGCTGACCAGCTGAACTTTCTTAATCCACCATGATCGATCCCCAGTGTTCCCGAAACACATTTGAAATTTATGCTGGATTTTTCGATAGTTCGCCGTCTGCTGTTCGCACTTCTTCGATACTTACACGCCGGAGATATCCGTCAAGCGGTCGGAAGAAGTAATTGGACGACGTCTCTGTCGCAGAAGCTTGGAAATCAAAAGCTGTGTCTTGGTTTTACGCACGAGACGTGAAGACACAGTCATTGTAGGTCTGTAGAGTCGTTTGAAACGCAATGTGCGATGCTTCGCCACCATCGCGCCGGTACAGTTCTTCAGCCGCAGTGAGAGTCCTGCGTGCCGCACGAACCTCTGTCTCCTGTTGGCCTCTCAATCTCTTGTCCAGCGCTTGGATCAGCTTGCGTGTCTTGCGCTTTCAGTAATTCCACGTCTTTCCTGGATTGGACGACTGGCGGAGTTGTTGCCGAACATCTTGTGCTTTAGCTTCGATAGCTTGGACGACTTCCGGATAATCAAGTAGCTTCGCTGGAAAACGCCAGAAACCCCGTCCGTGAAGCTGCGCTATGGATCGGAGAGTCACGTAATGCGCGAGGTGATCTCCAGCGCCTTTCGGTTCAAAATACTTTGAATCACCGTAGACGGCTCCGCAGAACTCGTTCGAGAGAAGTATGTAGTCAAGACGATTACGCCGAGGATGTGGACCGGTGAAGACCCGCTCGTCTGGGTGATGGATCCGCCACGCGTCAAAGACGCTGAGTTGGCTAAGCCAGTTTAGACACGCGCTCCCTCCCGTGGATGGTGTTGAACGAGGCCCGGACGCATCAACAATCGGGTCGAGTGGTGTGTTTAGGTCACCCAGAACGATGTGTGTGGTGTTGCCGCCAAACACTTCTACTGGAAGATGGTCGAAAAATACCGCCTTCTCTTCGTTATTCACGGGAACGTACACGTTGTGGATGCAAATTGAGGCTTGATTGACTACAACTTCAATCACAAGGTACCTGCCGAGAACAGACAGCCCCGGAAGCTCCTTCGCTGTCTCATACCCCGGGAAGTCAGAACGTAGCACTGTGAGGAACCCACCAGATCGGGTAGGTGGCGCTACCACGGATGAAGCGTTGTGGTCGTTGATGAACAACTTGTGTCGAAATCTTGCATCGTGGTTGAAGGCAAGTGTTTCGAGATGATGCGAGTCTCGAAGTTTAGTTTCTTGGACGCAAGAGATGCTGTGTTTCATCAGCAGGTTCTCGATGAGTAAGTGGCCGTTCTTCTTAATCCCGTTGGTGTTGACAATCAGGAGACTGACACCATCCCATGAGACCGGGCCACTCGTCCTTCTTGGGTCCACCTTAGCACTCAAATTGCAGCGGACCAGTCACAAGTACTGGCGGCTTACTTTCCACAGCATTCAACTCCAAAATTGCTTCGTCAGCTTGAAAAAAACAGCTCAAAGTCACGGAGATACTCGAGGTCATCTATCAGCGAGCCTTTCCATTGGAGTGTCTTCCAAACGTCAAAGCATTGTGGGCCCAACCCGGACCGCAACAAGTTCAGCAGCATGTTCGGGTGCAGGAGATGGCACTTGAGAGCCGGGATCCATGCAACCGGGTGCCCAGTGAGGCGCTTGATCCATATGTCTTTCATGAAGACTTGTGGGGCCGTGCACATCAGCATTACCTCGAACAACGCCAGCGCGCGCGTTGCGCGCAGCATTGGTTTGATGGAAGGATCCTTCCACCAGACGGCAGCCGCGATGAAGAGCTCTTCACGAGTTTTCGGGAGTTTGGTTCCAAAGCATTGCGCCCACTTGTGAGTGAAAGTCGTCGTTGTTGACGGGTCGAAGCACTCAACACACGGTTAAGCAGGTGTAGTTGTGCGACTTCCTGAACACTGGGCTTGGTCTCGCTCATCTCGGCCAGCAATGCCGCGTTGAAAGCGAGCAGAGCCTTGGACGAAGCCATGAAGCACAGCGTGTCCAGATTGTTCGTGTTCCGCATCGTATTGCGGAGCCCAGCGACGCGAGAGTCGGCAGCGGCGAGCTGCGTCGGCTTGAGTTGGAGGTTGGCAGTATCCTCCGCGTCCTCGAGTTCGGCTACTGCCTCTTGGATTGGTATCGCCTGCTTCGTTCTCTTCACGGACGTGTGGTTCTTGAAGAGAAAGTGACTCGCCTCGGTACTCTTGCGCACGGTTTTAGGGACTGTGACTTGGCGTGGAACAATCTGGAACTGCACCGGGGTACTGTCACTGACCACCGCACGCCGGCACTCAAAGTCAACTTCGAGTTGTGCGAGAACAGCGAAGTAGTTGCTCGTCGCGATATCGCTGACAGGCTTGGGCTTGCCTTTCGAAGCATGTTCTCGAAGTCTTCAGTACTAAGAGTGCGCTTTCCGTTCGACTTTTTATAATGGCCTTCGAGGTCTTTGTTTCGCTTTTGTTCTCCATGTTAGACCCGATCAGAAGCGTGCTGGAGCGTAACCCACCCGATTTAGGTGTATGTACAACCAGAGCCTTCTCGATCGTCTTCCCCTTCGGACTACTGGTCGGCGTCAACATTGAACCCGCGTTTGTGCTCAAGGAGGAACCACTAACAGCGTCGTCGTTGGTTCCCGTTTGCTGGGTGTGGACTCGCCCTGCTTGACGACGTCGGAGTACGACTTCCGTCCCGCACCCTCCTGTTTGACTGCGCTGCAGCTCCCTCGCTAGCCGGTGGATATCAAGCAGCGTCTAGGGATAGAACATGTGGGGAGCGTTGGCCGAATCCGAGGCGTTGAGACAGGAACGTAGCATCTCTCCCAAGAGCTGGGTAGACTCGACCCCCAAATACTACCTGCTCGCAGACTTTCCCGCCTACCATCAGCGCGTCGGGACACTGGATTGCGCGGAAATAAATGCGGAACGTCGCGGTCGTAAGACCGTCCGAGAGACAGACGTCGCGGAACGTAGCGTATATGGGCTGGGCTCCCAAGTCGTGGAAGGTCTCCATCATAGCTTGGTCGTCCAAATTGCTTTCGACGCTGGACACGTCGAGATAATACCGATCCGCGAGGATGTCGAAATCCGAGAACCGGTACTTTCCGTCGAGGATCTTGATTTGTTGTCGCGCCAGCGATTCGCAGGCCGCTCGAGTTTTCACCTTCAACCGGAGTTACCCACCGCGGCCTTTCGAGATCTGCCCGATTTGGACGGCTTGTATCTGTTCTTCAACGACTTGGTTGCCGTTTTCCTTGAGAAAGGAGTTTGCGATCTTCGTGATGTTTGTGCGGTCAAAAGCACGACGGGTATCAATCGTCATCACGTATTTGGCGCGAGGAAGTTCATACGGACGGGCCTGGGCGATCGAGGCGGATATTGTTTCCTTTCTCTTCCCGGCATCATAGAACGCTTCAATGGCGTCGATACCAACATCCCGTGGGAGCGGCAACGTAAGTTGCGCGAAGACCGTAACAGGTGCTTTGTCGCGGCGGATCTCGGCATCGCGATTGAGAAGCGCGCGGAGCGACATTGGGTTCGCTCTCGCAGTTGAGGCATTGGGGTATGCATCACCAATGTCATCGTTTGCTTCAGTGGGGGTGTCCGCCGGAGTTGATGGCGGTGACGCTGTCGTTTCGTCCTGCGACTCTTCATTGACGTTCATTGGTGATGTCTTGTCGCGGAGAATCATGGACATACCAGCACTGGCGTCGATGGTGCGCACCGCGAGCTCTTCGTCGACGGCATTGTCAACTAAACAGCTAGGTGGCGCAAGAAATGGGGCAATTGATGATTCCGGTGCAGAAACGGATGGTTCGTCGACATCTGGGGCGACAGAAACGGGACCGGACAGCTGCTCGGGATGGGCAGGTACCACTTTACCCAGCGCCTGAGCGGCTGAGCGAGTCGGTTCGGAAGACGCAACTGGATTCATCTTGGGGCTGATTGGCTTTTTATTAGGCTTGGTACTTCTGGATGTTCTCTGTGCACTTGGGATCGACGAGCTAAATTGAGAAGTGGTGAGGTAAGTAAATACGGCATGTTGATATTTATGAAACGGGTCAGCCTGCGGTCACCCCCCCCTTGCTTCGGTCCTACCCCCTCCCTTTTATGTCCAAATGCTGTAACAGGGTTACATTCGGGTCACATTTAGTAGGTGGTGTACGTAAGTACCCTACGGTTGGGGTCAGTATTGACCGGTCCGAAAGGTTTGGACCCATTGGCTATTTTAACCAATCAGGGCAGGAGACCTTGGTGGAGGCGTGGGAACCTTCCACGTGTTGGTACACAGGTAGTGTACATTACATTTCAGCTAGGTACGAATTGAGTAAGTTCTACTTAGTATTACATATAGTTTACATTAGTTTAAATTAATTTAGGCTAATTATATATTAAATATACATTCAGTTTACATTTCACTCAACCGACTACCAGACACACGACCTCGACCGGTCACACGTGTAGTGAGTGCAGTAGCGTAAAGGAAGTCCTCCCTTTAGCTACTCTCTTAGTAAGGGAGCCTTGTGATAAGGCATTAGCGAAAGCTAAAAGTAACCCAAAGTGGGAATCTTGGCCCCGAGTAAGAGAGCTCTCTCTTACTAAGCCCTTTTATAAGGGCGTATCGGCTAAGTAGCGGCGAACGCCGCTTAAAGGAAAGTATTCCTCTGTCCGCTAGCCGCACCGTACGTGTACGCACCGGCTACATCTGGTAGCACTTGTAGTCAATCCAACACCTGTGTTGGTATGCTAAGGCATCCTCTGCAAGGGATGAATCAGGACGATTGGGATATGCAACCCTCGTCCAGCAGGAAGCCTTTAACAGGTTGTTAACCTTACTGGGTGGCGAGGGCATGCAGCTCCTAGTGGAGCAGTGCCTTGATACCGTAAAGACAATGGTCAATGCCCTGATCGCCCATGAGGCGAGTTTAGGTGGAAGTCGTTCCACGGGGGTGCGTCCCCCATTATCCTTTAAGATAAAGGAGTTCACCGGTGAAAAGAGTGACAACCTTTATGTGTGGCTGCGAGAGGTCGAAACGGCCTTCGCCACAGCAAATGTGATCGCTGATTACTTGCAAGTGGACTTACACTGACCCATCTTACGGGCAAAGACCGTACATGGGCGTTTACGTGTCCGGATTCCGTCACGAGCGTGTTCCCAACCTGGGAAGTCCTTAAGCAAAAACTAATGAACATGTACGCCACGCCTGATCTGGTTTTCCAGAATCAACTGGCGTTCCTAAGGTGCCGTCAGGGCACTAGGGACTTGGAGACATACGTCCAAGAACAAAAGACCCTGTTGGCAGGGATGTACGCGAAAGCGTATTCGGACGATGTGTCCATCCCCGTCTTCATGGGAGGCCTGACAGAAGGGCCAGCACGTTCGTAACTGTTCCGATGCCGACCCCAATCCCTGGGGGAGGCGTTTAAGATGGCGTTCAACGCCGAGAGGAACTTTCGTTCCTCCAAGGTGGGTCCTGAACCCATGGACCTAACTCAGGTCGAAGCGGAGGAGAAACCTCCCGCTAAGAGTCATTCTGACTCTTTTTCACAGAGCTTCGAGGCAGAGCTCTTAGCTATGTTGCAGCGGCACGGGCCGCTGAGATGCTTCCTGTGTGGAAACACGGAACAACTGAGGAACATATTTCCGAAAATCCCCAGCGAGATACTCGCTACAAGGGACCAAGGGTGGGAAAAAGCCCTTGTCCAAGCCGTCGGGAAACGACGGCTCCCAGTAGGTGCGGGGCGCCCTACTGGGGGAACCCTCAGTGCTGTTAAGCCCCAGGGTAGGGGACGACAGCACAAAGCCCCGAGGGAAGCGGTGCTTTCTAGCACCGAATTGGTGTACCAGCCAGGTTTGATGGTAGTCCTTGCGGACGTGAAAGGCTTTGATAAGCCTTGGAGAGTCTTGATAGACTCTGGAGCGTCTGAAAATTATGTCAGACGGGCTTCTGTGGAGAAGAGTCGGCTGTATTCCGAGGCCCTAGTGGCACGTTCTCGTGACGTTGTCACGGTCCGTCTAGCGACGGGCGTACAGGTTTCTGTACCAAAGGTCTCGATTGACCTTAAGCTGAAGTTTGCAGACTGCGATAGATCCTAAAGTTGCCTAGGCCTGGATTTGGACTCGAGGTATGACCTCATTCTGAACATGAAGTGGCTGGAACGCCACGATCCATGGATAGACTGGAAGTCTAAGTCCATTGGATCAACGCACCCGCGGTCGGGTGAAGCATTGGCGAGTCATGAACCCACCTTTGCTCGATCGCAAAAGCGTTTCTGGCGTAAGATGCCAGAGATTGGGATGTCTGAAATGATCAGTCCCAATGAGGTTAAGGAAGAGTTCCTTAACGAGGGGGATTCGGCGGTTAATCCCCACCCTTTTAACGGTGAGACTGGTGAGTTGCGAGAGGCAGAGGTGGATTCCTATGAGACGACTCCAGTGGTAGGGGTAGAGACCCCTGTGGTTAAGCGCGAGGCGCTTCCAAGCGAAGAGACCCGTAGCGCGTCTCTTTCGCACGTCGGAAATGATTCCGACCACGCCGTTGTGGGTGAGTCCGGCGAGTCACCGGTGGTAGAGGTAGAGACCTCTGTGTATAGGCGCGATGCGCTTCCAATAGATGGGGAAATTGACTCCCCCCATCTGGGTCTCGGGATGAGTCCCGAGGACAGTTGTAACAGGACTGATCCTGTTACGGGCTTACACTGTGTTGTGCGAGGAAGCGCGCAATACGGGAGGGGAAGGATTAGTTGATGACAACTAATCCTATACTAAAAGTAAATATAAATATTTACTTGTTGGTTAGAACGCAAAATTCAGAGTGTTTATTTAATGGGTGGTTAGCGGCTAACAGTATAATAACTACCTAATTAATATAATAATATCAAGTATTCAACTAACTGTACTATTAGTTAACCTGGATGATTCGGTATTTATACCGAATCGACTTTACCTTCGTAGATTATAATAACTTATAATCTCTTATTTGAATTTCAGACAACGCGTCTGAAATTTAACTGTGATATTCTAACTTGAATATCATTTATGTAATGGCACCCCATTACATCACCCCCCACTTAAGGTGGTTGGCCAATAATAATTCTTAGTTTGGCCAATCATGGGTGGCACTTGTTGGTCGTTCTCATTCACCAACTGATTGACCATCGACTCGATGGTCGAAGCACGAGGAGGCGCTCTAAAGAGAGCTGCTGAAAACATCGAAGGAGCTTCTTCCTCAGCCTCAGCACTAGGTAGTGAGGTGTTGAGTGACAACAGTGACGCTGCATTAGCAGCGTCAACTACGAAAAGGTCGGAAGACGTACCTTCTTCGACCACAGATGCTGCTAAGGCGGAATCTGGCAAGAAACAGGGAGATGTTACTAATGCAGCATCTCGCACGATGACAACCCCCGAATGGTGTTTTGCCAGGAAGGGTTCTTCCATGTTCGGAGACAGTTCTGAATCCGAACAAAGTGATTGGGGCACAGATGTCCCCGCGAAAGGATCTAGCGAGTCGAAACTCGCTAGGTGCTCATCTCCTAACAGCGATGATAACTCTTGTGTCGCTGTCATAGCTGACAGCGACAATGATTATCACAGATGGTTGCGGGAACGCAGAGCCACACCTGGACCAAGTACGTCTCCACGTCGGGGTGGTTTAACCCCGGCGCGTGGTGTTGAAGCAGGCGGTGTTCCGCCTGCTAAAAGAGCTCGAACAGAAGCGGCGCCTGCCGCTTCTGAAGCGTATCATCGTACGGAACCACATGTTCCGTACAAAGTGGGGTTTTGTACCCCTGGATGGGCTATTGCCCCCAACAGTGGTGGTCACCGTAAGCGGGACTGCCAATATGCGTTGTTCGATATCAACGTGCTGGATGACTGCGAAGACATCCAGTCACGTCGATTCGATCGAAGTACAGACGATAGACGTCTGTACTTTATTGACCTCTTTTTCCAGGGTCGATATTATTCGAGCCGGAAAGGGTCAAGGAGGAACAGGGACGATAAAGACGCCCTGACTCAGAGTTGGAACGCTTTTGTTGACAACTACAACAAAATCCCAGATGATTACGTGAATAAAGTTCACGCAATGCGCGAGCGCTTTTTAAAGCACTCGCGAACAGGCAAAATGGAATACATCCATTTTGCTTGCATCAAAGAAGGGTTAAACTGTGGTGTCCCTTCTCACCTCGTTTGCCCGCGGTGTCCGCAGAGCGCTCCTCGTCTGTCAGAGGAGGAGTTGCGGGGGTACGGTGGTTTTTCCGTACCCGCCGAAATTCAGGGCTTAATCGATTCCCTAAATGCATCAACACCTAGTGTTGATGCTACTTCGCATTATGAGTTTGAGACTCCTTCTCAAACTCAGTTAAAAGGTCTGGGGCGTCGGACCTCAGAACCTCAATCGGCTCCCAAGAGTCGAACTCTTGGGGGTAGCCCAGCCAGCGTACTAAGTACTCGGTACGATGCCCCTTCTTCGAAGGAACCGAGCGCTTCGAGATCAGGCGCTCGAGAATGTATCTCTTATTCCCCTGACTATCGATCAGGGGCGGCGGAGGTTTAGAATTCCCTCGCCGTTGTTGTTGCGGAGCATGGTTCTTTGCTCCGCAAACTCGAAAAGGTTGTTCCTCCTTGAGCAGCGATATGTCTCACTCTGTGAAGACATATCGGTCTCTTCGCGAGAATGTCCGCGAAATCCTCAAGGCGCACACTGCCCTTCAGCAGAAGAATAATAATCTTCTGTACATCGAGCTTTCCCGCTGTAAGGAAGAGCTCGATCAGCACAAGGTTGATCTTGAGCAGTCGAAGGCGGAGGTAATCACTCTCCGCTCTGCTCATCAACGGCTGGAAGCCGATTACAAGTCTCTTTTGGTAGACTTGGAGAAGCACGGTATCTTCCGTGGTTCTGTGTCTCTTCGTAAGACGAAGACGAATGATAAGGCTTGAGCCGCCCAACATAGAATGTTGGGTGGAGCCGCAATACTGTGGGAATGTCTAAGGTATAGGCATTCCCCCGAATCTCTTGGACCTTGAAAGGTCCAATCTACTTAGGAAGCAACTTCCGTGTAGGGAAGTTGCTTATTGCATGTATAGGCAAATTAGTAGTACTTAGTAATACCAATTCTCCTTTCAGAAAGGAGTTTTTGTTATTCCTTCCTTTCTTGTCTGCATTTGGCTTCTGCTTATCAAAAGCAGAGGTAAGTGCATCTTTTATATAGCGTATTACAGCTTGGCGCTGTAATACGAATTCATCTACTGCTTTATCAGCAGTAGGTGCGTTGTCCTCATTGTCTGCAGCCATTGCTGCAGACACATATTCATCATATGCAGCTTCAGTTTCATTTGAAGCTGCTTCCGCTTCTACTGTACTTTCAGTAGAAGGGCCATCGTTTTGTTCACAAGTTGCAGTCGCAACTTGCGCATTGTCTCGCAAAAAATTTGAGCGGGTCCCTCCCCCACTTAGATTTGGCGTACCGCCAAGTAAAGCTGGGGTTCGTGGATGCCTTAAGGCATTCACGTAGAACGGTGTATGATTAGTTGAAGCATGCACCGAATTGTTAATCGCGAATTCAGTGAGTGGCAGATAGTCACTCCACTGTTCAAAGGCATGTGCGTATGATCGCAACATGACTCCGAGAACTCGGTTAACCCGTTCCGTCTGCCCATCCGTTTCCGGATGGTCCGCAGTTGACATCTTCAACTGGTTTCCCAACAATGAGAACGTTTCTTGCCAAAAACGTCCTGTAAATCTCGGATCTCGACTCGAGACAATGTCTTCCGGCATTCCGTGCAAACGGAATACCGTATCAACGAATATCCGCTCTGTTTGAGCTGCGGTTACGTTCGCTGATACTGCAGTAAGATGTACCATCTTACTGAAACGGTCTACAAAGACCACTATTCCAGTCTTCCGACTATTGTCGGGTGGAAGACCGAATACGAAGTCCATTGAAATGGACTTCCAACACTCTGTCGGAACCGGCAGAGATTGCAGCGGAGCCTGTGCGGACTTCGCAGGCTTAACGCGCTGGCAAATCTCGCAAGCGCGTACGTATTTTCGTACCCACTTGTACTGGTTTCGCCAGTAAAAGTCACGTGCGAGAGAAGCGTATGTCTTCTCTCGACCTTGATGCCCCGAAATCGGTGCATCATGATACTCAAACATAATTTGATGTTTGAGATCATCGTCGTTTGGAACGACGATGCGACTTTCATCTTTTTGGTCTGTGCTGTAAAGCAGCAGACCATCGTGCAGTCGATATCGATGCATGCAAGCGCGGAGGAACTCTGGGAGTTCGTCGCACATCTCACTTGATTGATTACTTCAAAAGCATCTTGGCATTGGGTATCCCAATGCCATTCGACATCTTTCTTAAGTAATTGAGAAAGAGGTCGTATTAACCCAGCATAGTTACACGAATGCTTGTGCAAATATGCTGCCAACCCAAGGAACTTTCGAAGTTCCTTAATGTTGTTTGGAGTAGGCTATTCAACGATTACCCTGATCTTTTCTGGATCAGGACGCACCCCGTCTTGCCCACAAAGCATCCAAGAACGGGTATCTCAGGTGCACCAAAGGTGCACTTCTTTAGATTTGCATAGAGCTTATGCTTACGCATAAGCTCTAACACTCGACGTAGATGTTCCCTATGGACATCTACATCGCTTTTATCGTGTTCACCCTTACTATGGATGAACACGTCATCGAAATAAATCGGTGCTAATTCTCGCACCGGGCGTAATAGATGCGTTACGCATCTGTTAAACGTAATAGGGGCATTTCGAAGCCCCTACGGCATAACAAGCCACTCCCAAAGCATGCCGCTTGGGGTGCTTACCGCCGTGAGAGGGATATCATTCTCACGCATTAGGATTTGATGAAATCCATCTCTCAGATCGAGAGCACTAAAGATGGTGCTCCCGCACATGCCATCAATGATGACATCTTTTCGCGGTATCGGCGTCTGTGCCGGTACCGTCGCTGCGTTCAGCTTGTTGTAAGCGTGAACAATCCTCCACCCACCTGTGGACTTTTTCACACAAAAGGTGGGGGTAGAGTGCGGTGAGATAGACTCCCGTACTTGGCCTGCTTTACGACGAGCTTCGAAAAACTCTTCGATCGCTTTTACTTGATCACGCGGCAACGGCCATTGCCGCGTGACACAATACTTCGTGCCTGGCACGATATCAATTTCATGACGAGTTCCCTTATCCTTAGGGAGCTTGCTAGGTACTTCTGGGAATACGCCAGCGTATTCCCGAAGTACCTCATAAAATGGGGAGTTCGCTTTAAGCGACTCCCAGCTCTGCGCTTCAAAGCGCTGAACTTTGGTTTGATCATTGAGAACCTCGTTCCCAATGTTTTCCACTTGTAATGTGAATATTCGTTCACGAATATCCACTACATCATCTGTTGTTACGATAATACAGATCTGTTCGATCTGATCATCGTGCAAGTTTCTCATAAACTTCTTCCAGCTTAGCACTGGAAGAGCCATCACCTCCGAACCTTCTTTCGGAGGGTGTTCCATCAACAAAGACTGGGTAGATAATCCGGTCTCCGTTTGCGTCAAGACGTTGATCGTCTCGACGGAACTGTCCATGCAATCAGACGCACTCGTCTGATTGACTGCTACACGGTGATTACGATTCACCGTGTGCGAATACTCATCATCATGGTGGCCACTGCCTACCATGGAATTTTCTTGGCGATCAGATGTGCTCGTCTGATCGGCCGCCTGTTCTGCGACACGGTGGTTTTTATCACCCGTGTTCATGGCTAACGCAACGTGGTGGGCACTGGCCACCACGGAGTTGTGCTCACGATTGCACTCGATCGTGAGTTCACTCTCATCCACACGGAATTCTTTCATCGTGTTGGAACCTTCGGTCGCACAGTGGGTGTTTCCCACTGTGGATACTATTTTATTCTCACGGTGGGTGTTTCCCACTGTGGATATCACTTCATTCTCACAGTGGTCTTTATAACCCGTGAAATGTTTCTCTCCAACACGCAACGACTCTTCTGTTGCGTGTGCTAGTCCCTCTGGACTCTCACCAGAGGAGGTACCTTCCGATGATCGTGTCGGAACAGACCTGGTGGTGCCATCGCTATCCACCAGACTGTCCGACGCTGCGTTTGTATCTTCTGATACAGCCGGATTACACACAGGGTGATCAGATCCTGTGGGTCCGCCGCAGTCGATCGATAGGTTAACCCAGTCGATCGAAGGTTTAAACTTGGACATCCATGGGATTCCAAGTATCACATCGAACTTGTCATCTAAATTGAGGACGATGAATTCATCCTCTAATGACAGTTCATTCAACTCAAAGCGTGTTTTAATCACACGCTTTGGAATAGTCCCGGTTGCACCTGTTGCTAGCCGGACTGACAACATTCTTCGTGGGGTTTCTACCTCCACGAAGCTCAACAGCGTTAGACTCTGAGTTCTAACGAAATTGTTTGACGCTCCTGTGTCAACAAACCTCGCATGGGGACATCTCATCCCGTGCGGCTTAACCTCCAGGGTGATAAGAGGCTTATCATCGCCCTGTCGGCATGTGGGATAACATTCCCAGTAGGGCTCCCCGCCCCTACTGGTGATTTACGTTTTTTGCACCAACAGGGTGATGTCCCTGTTGGTGTCGCCATGCAGCGGACGGTTCAGTCCGCTGACTGCGTCGCACCGGACGCGGTGCCATACACCCATGGGCAAAATGCCCCATTTTCGCGCATCTATTGCAGCGAATATTCTTCTTAAATTTCGGTTGCTTCGTGTTCGAAGCAACCGCAACCGATAGGTCCATCGGCTCTGGACCTTCACCGACCATGCTCTGGCGCGGGTGGCTGTTTCTTGAGACGAAGTGTGAACTTCGTCTGCCCGAATGCTGATTGTTGACATGCTGTTGCGGCATGTCAAAAGCGAAGGGCTGTTGAGCCCTTCGGCTGTACCAAGCATGCGATGACGCTGATCGCATGCTGAACACTTCACGGATGCTCATATCAATGGCATCCCTTAGA
>CM047592.1:3933085-3950283 GCA_026184515.1 Peronosclerospora sorghi | reverse complement strand
CAGGCCAAGTGCGGGAGTCTATCTCACCGCACTCTACCCCCACCTTTCGTGTGAAAAAGTCCACAGGTGGGTGGAGGATTGTTCACGCTTACAACAAGCTGAACGCAGCGACGGTACCGGCACAGACGCCGATACCGCGAAAAGATGTCATCATTGATGGCATGTGCGGGAGCACCATCTTTAGTGCTCTCGATCTGAGAGATGGATTTCATCAAATCCTAATGCGTGAGAATGATTCCCTCTCACGTCTGTAAGCACCCCGAGCGGCATGCTTTGGTAGTGGCTTGTTATGCCGCAGGGGCTTCGAAATTCCCCTGCTACGTTTAACAGATGCGTAACGCATCTATTACGCCCGGTGCGAGAATTAGCACCGATTTATTTCGATGACGTGTTCATCCATAGTAAGGGTGAACACGATAAAAGCGATGTAGATGTCTATAGGGAACATCTACGTCGAGTGTTAGAGCTTATGCGTAAGCATAAGCTCTATGCAAATCTAAAGAAGTGCACCTTTGGTGCACCTGAGATACCCGTTCTTGGATGCTTTGTGGGCAAGCACGGGGTGCGTCCTGATCCAGAAAAGATCAGGGTGATCGTTGAATGGCCTATGCCAAACAACGTTAAGGAACTTCGAAAGTTCCTTGGGTTGGCAGCATATTTGCACAAGTATTCGTGTAACTATGCTGGGTTAATACGACCTCTTTGTCAATTACTTAAGAAAGATGTCGAATGGCATTGGGATACCCAATGCCAAGATGCTTTTGATGCAGTCAAGCAAAGCTTGACTGAAGCGCCTGGCTTGGCTATAGCCGATAACGAGCGTCCGTTCCACGTCGTTTGCGACGCGAGCGATTTCGGCTGGGCTTTGATGCAGCGTGATCACAATGATTGTGATCGCGTAATCTGCTATCAATCGCGTCAGTTGCGCCCAGTCGAGCGCAACTATCCAGTGCATGACAAGGAACTCCTTGCCATTAAGTATGCACTGGCCAAGTTTCGGATCTATCTATTGGGAGATAGACCGTTTGTGGTTTACACGGACCATGCGTCGCTACACACGGCCGTGAATTCACTACAAATTTCTCAAATAATGGCTCGATGGCTGTCATTCTTTGCTGAATACAACTTTACGGTTGAATACAAACCCGGAAAGTTGAACGTGATAGCGGATGCGCTATCACGAAGGCCCGATAACGAGACGAAACCGTCCGTAACCGAAGGTGCCAGTGCAAACGCGATCCGTTGTACTGCTTTGTCGTCGTCAACTATACGACAAGTACGCGAGGCGTACAAAACAGACGAGGAGACACGTCTGTTGATTGATTACTTAAGTAATCAATCAAGTGAGAAATGCGACGAACTACCAGAGTTCCTCCGCGCTTGCGTGCATCGATATCGACTGCACGATGGTCTGCTGATTTACAGCACAGACCAAAAAGATGAAAGTCGCATCGTCGTTCCAAACGACGATGATCTCAAACATCAAATTATGTTTGAGTATCATGATGCACCGATTTCGGGGCATCAAGGTCGAGAGAAGACATACGCTTCTCTCGCACGTGACTTTTACTGGCGGAACCAGTACAAATGGGTACGGAAATACGTACGCGCTTGCGATATTTGCCAGCGCGTTAAGCCTGCGCAGTCTGCACAGGCTCCGCTGCATTCTCTGCCGGTTCCGACAGAGTGTTGGAAGTCCATTTCAATGGACTTCGTATTCGGTCTTCCACCCGACAATAGTCGGAAGACTGGAATAGTGGTCTTTGTAGACCGTTTCAGTAAGATGGTACATCTTACTGCAGTATCCTAGAACGTAACCGCAGCTCAAACAGAGCGGATATTCGTTGATACGGTATTCCGTTTGCACGGAATGCCGGAAGACATTGTCTCGGATCGAGATCCGAGATTTACAGGACGTTTTTGGCAAGAAACGTTCTCATTGTTGGGAACCCAGTTGAAGATGTCAACTGCGGACCATCCGGAAACGGATGGGCAGACGGAACGGGTTAACCGCGTTCTCGGAGACATGTTGCGATCATACGCAGATGCCTTTGAACAGTGGAGTGACTATCTGCCACTCACTGAATTCGCGATTAACAATTCGGTGCATGCTTCAACTAAGCATACACCTTTCTACGTGAATGCCTTAAGGCATCCACGAACCCCAGCTTTACTTGGCGGTACGCCAAATCTAAGTGGGGGAGGGACCCGCTCAAATTTTGAGCGAGTCAATGCGCAAGTTGCAACTGCAACTTGTGAACAAAACGATGGCCCTTCTACTGAAAGTACAGTAGAAGCGGAAGCAGCTTCAAATGAAACTGAAGCTGCATATGATGAATATGTGTCTGCAGCAATGGCTGCAAACAATGAGGACAACGCACCTACTGCTTATAAAGCAGTAGATGAATTTGTATTACAGCGCCAAGCTGTAATACGCTATATAAAAGATGCACTTGCCTCTGATTTTGATAAGAAGAAGCAAAATGCAGACAAGCAAGGAAGGAAGAACAAAAACTCCTTTCTGAAAGGCGAATTGGTATTACTAAGTACTACTAATTTTCATATACATACAATAAGCAACTTCCCTACACGGAAGTTGCTTCCTAAGTACATTGGACCTTTCGAGGTCCAAGAGATTCGGGGGAATGCCTATACCTTAGACATTCCCACAGTAATGCGGCTCCACCCAACATTCTATGTTGGGCGGCTCAAGCCGTATCATTCGTCTTCGTCTTACGAAGAGACGCAGAACCACGGAAGATACCGTGCTTCTCCAAGTCTCCCAAAAGAGACTTGTAATCGGCTTCCAGCCGTTGATGAGCAGAGCGGAGAGTGATTACCTCCGCCTTCGACTGCTCAAGATCAACCTTGTGCTGATCGAGCTCTTCCTTACAGCGGGAAAGCTCGATGTACAGAAGTTTATTATTCTTCTGCTGAAGGGCAGTGTGCGCCCCGAGGATGTCGCGGACATTTTTGCGAAGAGACCGATATGTCTTCACAGAGTGAGACATATCGCTGCTCAAGGAGGAACAACCCTCCTCGAGTTTGCGTAGCGAAGAACCATGCTCCGCAACAACAACGGCGAGGGAATTCTCAACCTCCGCCGCCCCTGATCGATAATCAGGGGAATAAGCGATACATTCTCGAGCGCCTGATCTAGAAGCGCTCGGTTCCTTCGAAGAAGGGGCATCGTACCGAGTACTTAGTACGCTGGCTGGGCTACCCCCAAGAGTTCGACTCTTGGGAGCCGATTGAGGTTCTGAGGGCCGACGCCCCAGACCTTTTAACTGAGTTTGAGAAGAAGTCTCAAACTCATAATGCGAAGTAGAATCAACAGTAGGTGTTGATGCATTCAGGGTATCAATTAAACCCTGAATTTCGGCGGGTACCGAAAAGCCACCGTACCCCCGCAACTCCTCCTATGACAGACGAGGAGCGCCTTGCGGACACCGCGGGCAAACGAGGTGAGAAGGGACACCACAGTTCAACCCTTCTTTGATGCAAGCAAAATGGATGTATTCCATTTTGACTGTTCACGAGTGCTTTAAAAAGCGCTCGCGCATTGCGTGAACTTTATTCACGTAATCATCTGGGATTTTGTTGTAGTTGTCAACAAAAGCGTTCCAACTCTGAGTCAGGGCGTCTTTATCGTCCCTGTTCCTCCTTGACCCTTTCCGGCTCGAATAATATCGAACCTGGAAAAAGAGGTCAATAAAGTACAGACGTCTATCGTCTGTACTTCGATCGAATCGACGTGACTGGATGTCTTCGCAGTCATCCAGCACGTTCATATCGAACAACGCATATTGGCAGTCCCGCTTACGGTGACCACCACTGTTGGGGGCAATATCCCATCCAGGGGTACAAAACCCCACTTTGTACGGAACATGTGGTTCCGTACGTTGATACGCTTCAGAAGCGGCAGGCGCCGCTTCTGTTCGAGATCTTTTAGCAGGCGGAACACCGCCTGCTTTAACACCACTCGCCGGGGTTAAACCACCCCGACGTGGAGACGTACTTGGTCCAGGTGCGGTTCTGCGTTCCCGCGACCATCTGTGATGATCATTGCCGCTGTCAGCTATGACAGCGACACAAGAGTTATCATCGCTGTTAGGAGATGAGCACCTAGCGAGTTTCGACTCGCTAGATCCTTTCGCGGGGACATCTGTGCCCCAATCACTTTGTTCGGAGTCAGAACTGTCTCCGAACATGGAAGAACCCTTCCTGGCAAAACACCATTCGGGGGTTGTCATCGTGCGAGATGCTGCATTAGTAACATCTCCCTGTTTCTTGCCAGATTCCGCCTTAGCAGCATCTGTGGTCGAAGACGGTACGTCTTCCGACATTTTCGTAGTTGACGCTGCTAATGCAGCGTCACTGTTGTCACTCAACACCTCAGCACCTAGTGCTGAGGCGGAGGAAGAAGCTCCTTCGATGTTTTCAGCAGCGCTCTTTAAAGCTCCGCCGCGTGCTTTGACCATTGAGTCGATGGTCAATCAGTTGGTAAATGAGAACGACCAACAAGTGCCACCCATGATTGGCCAAAATAAGAATTATTATTGGCCAAGCACCTTAAGTGGGGGGTGATGTAATGGGGTGCCATTACATAATTGATATTCAAGTCTAAATATCACTGTTAAATTTCAGACGCGTTGTCTGAAATTCAAATAAGAGATTGTAAGTTATTAGAATCTACGAAGGAAAAGTCGATTCGGTATAAATACTGAATCATGCAGGTTAAACTAATAGTACAGTTAGTCTAATACTTGATATTATTATATTAGTTAGGTAATTACTATACTATTAGCCGCTAACCACCCATTAAATAAACACTCTTAATTTTGCGTTCTAACCAACAAGTAAATATTTATATATTTACTTTTAGTATAGGATTAGTTGTCATCAACTAATCCTACCCCTTTTGTATTGCGCGCTTCCTCGCACAACACAGTGTTAGCCTGTAGCAGGATCAGTCCTGTTACAGAAATCCTTTGGTACCTGGCAATTTCGCAGGCACTACATGTAAGGAAGGGGTTCCAATTGTACGCCTGATAGCGTACCTACCACTCGATCAAGAAATAACTATGCGTATCAAGATGACGTTCCTCCGCGCTGGACTGACTTGCAAGACGCCTGCCTGAACATTCTTGATTGATACCGGTATACATTTTGACACATAGTGATGTATCAAATTTTGGCCAGTTGCTCGGTCTCTTTCGTTAGAGATGTTGCATAATTTAGACTTATATGTAGAAGGATGTTAAAGCAGCCGACCGTGCATAAAAGGTAAAAAAGTATATCCTTTTTGGTACTTTTTTGTTCTTTCCTAGTCGCTGCCTCACTTGCTGCTGGTTAGTCTTTCACTTGCTGCCGTTTAGCCCGTCCCCTAATTCTATTGGTCGAAAGTCACGTCGGGGGTGCCCCTAGGGCGGAAGGGGGTGCGGGTAAGGCGACCGTTAAATTATGCTAGCTTTATTAATTTGACATCCGCAATAATTTTGGCAGTTTAAAACGTGTTTAAACGCAACGTCTGAAACAAAAGAAAGTGCTAAACGGTGTTGTGCTTGGTTGGGGAGAAATGAACGGGGTGAAAAAAAAAAAATTTTTTTTTTTTAAATCGGGAATTGATCGGGCCACACCCCTTCTTACTGACGTGCCGGCAAAATTTTGCCCTCACAAGATCCAAATCCTATCCTGTACCCTTTTCCCTGGCAGAATCCTGTGATTATGACAGTATCGCCGTCCTTCAGAAACTTTCGGGTCCGCTGTCTCCAAGCGCAATCTCGCGGGACCCTTGCCAGCTCAGCTCCAGCATTGAACCCAAACTGTCGTCCGTGCTTCCGCTAATGATGCCACTTCCCAAAATATCTCCAGACTGCATGCTGTAGCCCGTAACGGTACGATGAACAAGCTGTTGCTTCATATTCCAGTACATATATTGCGGAAGTTACTCCTCGTCATGATATATGCTTTATCACTACCCTTTGGCTTCACGGATACCTGCGCGAAAAACCACAGTTCTTTATTAGCAATTGTCAACCTAGTTTTTTATTAACGAATCACTCGTTGACGACATACATTCAGGTTAATATCATAAGTTCCACGGGCGTAATTCGGGTCCGTGATGTACGGCAATGGCGTTGGGTTTTTCTGAGCTGGACCAAAACTTGGCTCGCAGCGGAATGGCTCTAATGCTGCGAGGGGAACGACCCGTGGTGAAATTTGTAGTTGCAATTTTTTGGCTCCAAATGGTCCAAGTGGAACATATTCCCACTTTTGAATATTACGAGCTATCAGGATGGCGTTTAGAGCATGGGGTTAGTCTTTGACAATCGCAATTCAAATTGACAAGAATTTCTTACCACTCCAGTCGTTCATCAACACTACACCGAAGGTGTGGTCCTCAGCTTTGCTCATTGGTATTGGCTCGCCAAGATTACTTGCGGGTCCAACGAAAACTGCCTGTGGAGAACCCACCGATGTTAGAATCTCATAACACGTGAATGACACATCATAGAGTTACTAGCCATCTCTAGCTCAAAGTCGAGCACACTGCACGACCCATATACAGAGCCCTTCGAAGGATCAGTTTTGTCAGCCTGCAACGGACCGCACGGACGCCGAATTTCAGTACCCGACGTGACGATCGATGAAGAGCGTCCATGGTAGCCCACGGGTAAGTGCATCCTTTAATTTCATAGAAACAGAGTGTTGTAAGTCAGTAGATGAACAAGTCTTGCTATTCAACTACCAGACGCACCAGTTTGACTGCAGCGCATTGTCTTCCCCACGAAATATGCGACCGACATTGGTAGCGTGCTCGCGCGAAGAATAGAAGTCTGTGTAATCGCCGATCTTGGCGGGCAGATGCATGCGCACATTCTCCATGGGGATCAGTGCGCGCTGTCGAAGTGCATCATAGTCACGTAATGCGGACTCGTCGGCTGATAGCAGTCGTTGGACAGTGGAGAGCGCTGTTGACCACACCCCAGGTCCTAGTGCCATAAATCCATTGAGCAACGACTGGAGAACAGTTTGTCATTAGATGCGGAAAGATAGATCACTCATAGATATTTTTACGGGCTCATCTCATAGAATGAATAAGAGATATATCGCAGGCGCCGTCAAACCCTTTAAAATATCCTTCCGTCTCTAGTACGGACAAATCCAGCACCTAACGCACCCTCAAGTTGTTAGAAGCTATGGTAAAACGACCTGAAAGCAAAAAAGTAACGTACAAATTCTCCTATGGCGACACCGACGCGCTTCTTTTCATTGCTTTTGGTAGAGAAAATGTCTATAGGGAGAGCCTATACACACCTCAGATAAAAGGGAGGGGTATGTGACCGGAGCAAAGAGGGAGTGTGACCGCAGGATTACCCTAAATTTATTGCCCCGTTCGTCGAACGGGGCACTATTCTAGTATAACAATACTAAAAGTTAAACTGGAATGCTAACTTGAAAATCATATGCACATTTAAGCCAATGGGGTTTCATCTTCGCGAACTTACATTTCAGCCAAAACTTCCAAAATTGCTTCATATGATGTCCACATACATCACTGAGTGTCGTTGGTTTCTGGGCCTCGAAACGCTCGACAGACAGAAACGGAAGGAGACTTCAGACGTGAAGCTGCACGTCAAGTGTCCGAGGAGCTCGGTGTTGCGAGTCGCTCATTTCAACCAGCGTACTTGCAGATGCGTGTTCCAAGACAACTAGTACGTACTAACGCAGCGTTTCCACTAGCGAATAATAGAGACAGAGGAAGAAACGTAATGACCACAATAAAGCGTAAATAACTTGTATTATCCACTACGTGACTCGAACGAGAAAACCGTAACACAATCCACAATCCACGTAATCGAAAGAGAGAAACTTCCAGCCGCAATTTGGCGTACCACACTCTAATCTATCACGCGTGAGAAACAAAACAAAATCCAAAGTGATTTATTAGTGTTAAGTTAAGTACTCAAACTAATAATATCCATATATGCAGTTTGCTAGGTTTTTGCTAAAAAGACACAACTAAATGAAAGTACATGCGATGCTAAGCGCCGCGCAAATTGCGCGCACTTTTAACACTCATTCTTGTCTTTTCCACTTCAAACGCCTAGCACATCTTGGTCGCCTTGAGACCGAGTCCTTCCTGCATCGACTTCATCTTCACAGTACCCAATGCTTTGGTCAGCCCATCTGCCAACATAGTATGCGTAGACTCATAGCTTGGCGCAATCAATCCATCGCTCGCCTTAGACACCATAAACTTAACTCGAACATCTATGTGCTTGGTCCGCCCTGGTTTACCATTCCCATTCATCACTGCAATTGCCGCTTGATTGTTGCAGCGCAGAACCATCGGCACTTCCACGCGAAAACCAACTTCTTTTGACAGTTCCATGACTCCAATCATTTCGCACTCCACTATCGACGCAGCGTACAGCTCCGCTTTCATCGTCGATAGCGAGACGCACGTCTGCCTTTTACAAAGCCAGTGCACTAGGCACCCTTCCACAATAATAACTCCGCCGCTTGTAGACTTGCGATCGTCCTTGGATCCACCGAAATCTGCGTCCGAGTGTCCAACAACTTCATTTGCGTATTTGTCTTCGCTCCCGTTTCTTTGTAAGATCTCCATACGAAGTTTTAGATCGCTAGATCCTTTTAAGAACCGAAGAATTCTCTTCGCCGTCATCCAATCCAGTTTGGTCGGCGCATGTGCCCTGCGCGTGGCCTTATGGACTGCAAATGCAATGTCCGGCCTGCAGCAACGGGAAATCCAGAGTAAGCTGCCAGTCAACGCCTGGAATTGCTTGACCGTCGGTCCTTCATTGCCGACGCCTTCACTCAGGAGTTGTTGATTCTTCGTAACTTGATCCTCGTAATCATCACCTATCGGGTTCTTCACAATATTCGCGTTTTCCATACCGTAATTTTTAATTAAATCGTTAATCATAACTTCTTGATCTAACACGTAACGATTGCTTTCATCATAAGCCACACGCATGCCCAAGAACTTCGAGACATGCCCAAGATTTTTTATCTCCAATTCTTCGAGATCGGCAAAGAAATTTTCGATGTGATCCTGTGTCGTTGCTGTCACCAGCAAATCGTCGACATAAACAACCAGTAACACAGTGTCATCGCCAATTTTCTTGTAGTATAAACATCCATCCGTAAAGCTTTGCAAAAAACCGCACTCCGTCAACTTCGCGTGCAAAAAACGGTTCCATTGTCTGCCGGCTTGCTTCAGTCCGTAAAGCGACTTTTTTAACTTCAGTACTACTTGCTTCACGTTCTTGAACTTCAACTCTCTCAATTTCTCCTCCTCGATTTTCATGCCACTTGTAACGTAAAGATAGATATCATGCTCGTCCTCCAACGCTTTAACATAAGCGTTGGGGATGTCCCCGTGCACTGCTTGCACTTTCCACTAACGTGACAGGGTGAGGATGAACCTCACGGTCGTCATCTCCATTACCGCAGCGAAGGTAAGATCGTAATCAATGCCGTACTGCTGCTCGTTGCCGCAAGCAACGAGCCTAGCCTTGTAGCGCTCTAGCGCTCCATTCGCATCGGTTTTTGTTTTATAGACCCACTTCGTATGAAGTGGTCTAATGCCTTCCGTTTTTCCATGACAATCCACACTTCGTTGACTTCCAAAGCGCGAATCTCTTCATCCATCGCCTTCTTCCATTTGTCGGCATCGACTCTCCCAATCGCATCACGAAAATTCTTGGGGTCGATGCTTGCTACCATGTTTACTTCGCCCTTTTCTTCCAAATCTTCGTTGTCCTCAGTTTTCGCCTCATTTTGTGCTTTCGTTTTCGCGTGTTGGCGCGTAAGGTGGCGCTCGCGGGTCCAGCGCATCTTCTTTCCTTTCTTCTGGCTTTTTGCGTGCGCTTGCGGCTGGTCGCGATCGTTTGCCTGCGCTTGCGCTGCGCCCGATGCGCGCCCTTCCGTGACCGATCCATGGTACGCTCCTTCAGTTGCCAGTTCTGTGTGTCCGTCAAGGTCTCCACGTTTTTAACGTGTTGGGTTACCGTCACCTTCTGCTCCTTCTTTAAGTAAACTTTATACCCCTTTGTCTCTTCACTGCATCCGATTATCACCGCGATTTGCGCACGCGGAGCCAGCGCACTCGAGCCGGGGTTGCGGTAGATCGTGCATGGCGAGCCGAACGTAACAATCTCGCCCAAGTTTGGCTTAACTCCAGTCAACAGCTCCAGCGGCGACATCTTCCGCGGATTCGCGCTTGTGGGGTGCGGTTCAGCACATAATCTGCGTATTCCGCCGCATCCCCCCAGAATGACAATGGTAAGCCACTTCCGAACAGCATGCACCGGGCCATATTCATGACCGTTCGGTGCATGCGCTCGGCCTTCCCGTTGCTGGCTTGATTTCCAGCCTCCTCTACTTGACGCGCTATCTCAGTGCTCTGACAAAAATAATCAACGTTCTTGAATTCCGCTCCGCAATCAGTCCTTAGCACGTGGATCCTGCAGTTAAACTTGCGTTCAAAAATCGTCAGGAAATGCTCGAACTTCTTGGCTACGACGTCCTTCGTTTTTGCCAGGAAAATCCTGACATAGTTACTCTTGTAGTCGATATAGTTCACGAGATATCGGTTTCCCAACTGATCTCTTGGCGTGATCGGACCCTTAAGGTCCGAACAGATCACGCCGCCAATCTGATCGATCGGCGCGTTCTTGCCGCTGTCCTTCTTAGACTGCGCGTTCTTCGTTTGTTTGCCCTGCGCACACGTGGCACAGTGGCGCCGGGCGTAATCCGTAATCCGGATCCCATAGCGGGGATCCTTCGACAGTGAGATTATGGTATCGAAGTTCAGATGTCCCATCCGAGAGTGGAAGTGCATCAGACTCCCACTCTGGACATCTCGCGTGGCGGCATAATTGGCATCACTCGCTGTCGCCACAGACATTATCAACTCCTTCCTTGATTTTCTCGGCCTGTCCACCTTTCCTTGGACCGTCAACACATTATTTTCAGCGTTAACTTTAACGATCCCAGCTCCAGTATCACGTTTGACTAGCATTCTTTTTCCACTTCGATACGATAATACCAATTCTCCACGCTCGAAAAGACCATACGAAAAAATATTTCTTGCTAGGCCTTCAGCGTAATAAACGTTGCTAACCTTGATTCGCGTACTAGTGTTTCCGCAAACAAAGTTTATGAACAGCGTGCCTTTTCCGGTGACCTTCACCCGATTCCCATCCACCAAGAAACATTCTCGGACGTCACTTTTTACATCGGTCAGACACGTTAGGTCTGAAGTTAAGTGCATACTCGCACCACTGTCCAGTACCCACGTGTATGACGTCACTTCACCGCCTGAATCTTGTATCATCAGCGCGATGTCTTCCTTGCCGTACTTGTTCTTTGGGCAATTTCGCTTGATGTGGCCTTCTTCTCCACACGAGTAGCAGACTCGTTTCTTGGCGTCCTTCTTAGGCTTTTCAGCCACCATATTTACGGCGGCGCTCTGCGCACGCCTCATTGGCCGGACGCTGTACT
The DNA here is from genome assembly GCA_026184515.1 of Peronosclerospora sorghi. NCBI lineage: Eukaryota > Oomycota > Peronosporomycetes > Peronosporales > Peronosporaceae > Peronosclerospora > Peronosclerospora sorghi. Next base: position 3,938,748 of record CM047592.1, on the reverse strand, counting down.
CGACCGCTTGTGCAAACTGGCACAGCTCCTCCGCGTGCTCCAGGTAGTCTTCGCGCGCACTGTCATACTTGGAGATGAGAATCTGCCTCATCTCCGGCGCTGCGTGGAACACGACGTTATTAAGGACCAAATTTTCTGTATTCGGTCCCATTGCTTCGGAAACAGAGGTCAAGTACAGGTAGTGCTCCGGCCATGACCTGCCGTGCATCTTGCGAGCCATAAAAAGCTTCATGCTTGCGCAGGCGTTATTTGCACGTTGAAAACGGCCAGCAGTTGGTCCATAAAAAGCTTCATGCCTTGCGCAGGCGTTATTTGCACGTTGAAAACGGCCAGCAGATGTACCACGATTCCTGCCTTTTTCGCCACCATGCATCGACTTGGCGATTATAATACGCCTCTGCCGGGCCCGCCAAGTAATGGCCCAGCAGGTCGACCTTCACGTCTTCGGTCCATGGGAATCCGCATGCAGCTTCGGCGAGGTTAACTTGGCGCAAAAACTTTCGCCCCCAAGCCTGAAATCCGGATCCCAGACCCTTATAGACTTCCTTTCCATCGAAAGCCTTTATCTGCAACGTTCTCTGCTTTGGGGAGGGCGTTCGCATCACTCCGTATCCCTGGAACGGCATTTGATCACGCCAACCATTCGATTGATGTTGGTGGGTTGCATTATATGCTCTTGCGTGCGGTATCCCTGCGTTCGCAGCACCGGCAGGCGTAAAAGCGTCCCTTCCGGCGCGATTTATTCCCAGGAAGCTCATCTTCCCTTGTCGCCCGGTGACGAATTCCTTCTTTTCTTCGTCGCTATCGTCGAGGGAGGCAATACTTATTCTTCTGTCCCCCCCCTCGACTTCGGTGGCGACTGCACTTGCTGCTTGGACGCGTTGCTTGCTTCTTCGAGCTTCTCCAACCTCGTCATAAGCGTCCCAAACATCCGCATGACTCTGACAACTTGACTTCTTCTGAATCGCTACGGCCATCTTTTGGGCTCATAACCTGTTGCGAGTCGCTCATTTCAACCAGCGTACTTGCAGATGCGTGTTCCAAGACAACTAGTACGTACTAACGCAGCGTTTCCACTAGCGAACAATAGAGACAGAGGAAGAAACGTAATGACCACAATAAAGCGTAAATAACTTGTATTATCCACTACGTGACTCGAACGAGAAAACCGTAACACAATCCACAATCCACGTAATCGAAAGAGAGAAACTTCCAGCCGCAATTCGGCGTACCACACTCTAATCTATCACGCGTGAGAAACAAAACAAAATCCAAAGTGATTTATTAGTGTTAAGTTAAGTACTCAAACTAATAATATCCATATATGCAGTTTGCTAGGTTTTTGCTAAAAAGACACAACTAAATGAAAGTACATGCGATGCTAAGCGCCGCGCAAATTGCGCGCACTTTTAACACTCGGGCTTTTCGAGATGGTTTTTGGCGGCTTCAAGTCGGTGACGATTTAAAGGCTTTCCCGTCACGATTAAGACAATTAAACACACGATTAGCTATTGTCAGCGTTGTTGCAGCTTACTTTTTCCACGAGATAGAGAGATATGGCTCAATACAAAGCGGCGGAGCCGTTGACGACGACAAGGGGAAAGCCATAACAAGTGGCCAACTTTAGCTCGTATGCCACATGTAGACAGTTGTTTACGAAAAGGGATGCCATTGCAGCCACATGGTGTGCTCGTGAATTGAGTTTTTTTTATTGCAGAAAGGGTCGAAAGGTGTGTGTTGGTGCCAGAGCATAGTCGAAGCCCACAATATCAACAAACTGGTTCCTGAAAATCGCAGAAAAAATACAACAAATCTCGTGTAGCTTGAATCAAGTGCGCGTTATGGAGAAGCAATTTGTTGCATTTTGAAACCATAGATGCATTACAAGACCTTCGCAGGTGCTCGAATCACTGGACTGGAGTATTCCACTGTATGGTGCGTTGTTTTGCAAACCCCAAGTCAAATCTCATTCAGATAAAGTGTAGGATGGCGACTGTTATGACATGGAGAGCATCTACTTGAGAACGTACGTACTTTGTAAGGCTGCTTGAGCTACCAGGTATCGGGAACGAAGCATTGACACTGTCAATATTTCTTCCAGACCTTGTCGTGACTGCCTGGATATTTGTTGCTCATGCTGGAAACGTACAGGCCTAATGTAAATTTACTGCCATACGATTAGTGTCCGTGCTGCATCGACAGAACGTTACATCTATTTGCTATAATAAAAATACTGAAATGTAGTTTGACCATTTACTTACCAGTGCTGGATGCTTGGGGTTGCCACTGCAGCACACCTTCACTACAAACCGAAGCTTGTATTGAAGAAAGGAAAAAAGTCTGTAACAGAGAGTGCTAGTGAGCGTGCAATTGGACGATCTACAAAATTGGACAACTGCAACAAAAACTGACAACTAACAGGTCACTGACCCGATCCATATTGTATTCATATAAAGACAAGTAAGTGAATCGATAAAAAGCAGGTGGAGGTAAAGCTCCCGAGTCGTCCAAGTGATGCCTATAACGTCTTTTGTTTAATCCTCACTAGAGCGGCGATTTTCTTCAAAGAAGGGTCGAGCGAGTTCATTCACTTCCCCTGTTTGGCTCGTTGAGCAGGTCACCTATAAATTCGTGTGTCGCTCTCTTCCGTAGATACCCAGCGCTCCATTCTGGGTTCTCGTTTGCAAGTTGGACCAGCTTCTTGTGATATCTGGGATCGTCTATATGTTCAACTGTCATCTCATGATTTTGTTCGTCACGGTCCAGCACCTCTTCGTGTGGCGGTGTAGGTACGCGCTGCGGGGAGCTTGGTCTTTGTTCGTCACGGTCCGGCACCTTTGTGCGTGGCTGTTTACGTACGCGCTTCTTGGACCTTGTTTTTTTCGTCTTGGAAAATAGGTAATTTTTGTCTCGAAGCAATGCGCTCCCAAAGGCCATCTCAGCGAGATCCTCCAGTTCTAGCTTGAAGAATTTGCTGTAATATAACCAGAGCATCTTTGGGTAAACATCTTTTTTAAATAAAACACCACGACTTTGAAGTGATTCTTTCCATGCAACATGATCAAAATCGAGTTTAATTGTTTTGCGCACGTCGATCGAAGAAAACTCCTTCTTGTTGCCCACAGCCTTGAAGAAGTCCGGGTTCAGTGACTTCAGTGACTTCCAGTTGGGACACATGTTGTCCAAAGCAATGAAAAACTCGCGCCCGAAATACATCAACAGGAGTTGATAATCACTGTATCGTGTAATACGCTTATCCTTTTTTATCTGTAACACCATGGCTACAATATCACGTATGTTGTAGCTTGTCCACTCCTTAATCCACTGTACAAATTCTCGGTTGCCTATCAACTCAGACATATCCCGGTTCTTTACCTCTTCTAAGAGCTTACCAGTAATCTTCGATGACGACGCGAATGATAGTGGTGGTCTTCCTCTCTCATCATCCGCACGTCCATGGTTGCTTCTTCGTGAACTCGAAGCTTCCGTTGTTTTTTTGTCCCCAGTTTGGACGTTTTGATTCATGGCATAACCATCCACCACACTCGCGGCAGGGATCGACACAGCAATCGTCACGAAGACTGCAAGGAGAAAGACCGCGAGATGACGCTGTTTCATCGGGGAGAAAATTTGTTTATGGTGTCAACCCTCCCAATCGGTGGAAACTGTATATCGATTGATCTTTTTTTCTTCTATATAATAACAGAAATACATGTCGTCGATGCGTGCTCCCGTACCTAATCGAATATCTGTATCTAAGTGTATAACAGAACTAGGGGTTGGTACCCATCGTTCCAACGAGCTGTTTCGTTGAAATTTCATTGAAACTACAGTATATATACATTTACTTTGAAACAAAAAGAAACTATTTTTTTGCCGTTATAGGCATACGTTGCTTTGTAGTCTTTCCGGTACTTTTTCAACAGCGTTGCCTCAGCTTCTTCTGGCCGCTCTCCTTCGAGGAGCACCCACTTGTGAACTTCGACGACATCAATACTGTTATTATATAGATTCTGTTATTATATAGATCGATCGATCGATAGAAAAATCGCGCGTTTTGGTTTGGTGGCAGATTTTCACCCTAGTTTTCTTACTAAAATACCATAATAGTTGGATTTGTCTCAGTATACTTGTCGTGGTCCAAGTACCGGTATCGGTTCAAAAAGTATGGGTAGGAACGCTTTGTGATTCGTGATTTATCTTATTTAAAAACTCTACACGTACACCACGCGTTCTCTATCGCAATAAAAAGGGTGTGCGACCGTGTTGCGCAAATGTTACTATAATGTTATTGTTGGAAGGGCGCGCAATTCCTGCGGCACCTCGCGTCGCGTGAATTGTTATTTGGCGACTTTTCGATGAAATCGTGGTGAGCTGTACATAACTTAAGTACAGCAACTTACATATATGCATATTATTAGTTTAAGTCTAACTTTTGAATTTGACTTATTACGATCACGTGAATACTTTGGAGTGGAGTACGCCGTGATTACTGCCGGAAGTTTCTCGTGGTTTTCTCGTGGTTTGTGGATTGTGTTACGGTCTCGCTTCAAGTGACGTGGAACACTAAGTGGATATTACGTGGAATACAACGTGGATAATACAGTTTGTTTGCGTTTTATTACTGGTGTTACGTTTCTTTCTGTTGCTATCGTTTTGTTGTGGAAATACACGCGCTAGTACTCCCGAAGTGATTCGAACGCGTGCGTATCAGTACGCTGGAGCGACGTGAGTGACGACGAACAGGTTATGAGTCCAAACGTTGGCCGAATCTTGTCAGATGATGACGTCAAGCCTGCCGATATGATACGGCTGCTCGCGAACATTGTGGTTCGCCTGGATAGTCTTGAAATGTCGAGCAGCGGCGAAGGGAAGCGCAAGAACGTCGCACCAAGGGCCAATGGAGACACTAAGATGATTCTTTCATCCCTTGGAGAGAGTGGTGACGATAGGAGGAGTTATCCCACCTGTTTACAATGCAGGATGAGTTTTGAAGGCATCAGCCATGCCGGAAAGGATGCCTTCACTCGATCAGGCAAACCCGGTGCTGGTAGCCCGCACGTGCAGCCGCACAATACGAACCAGCACCAGCAAGCATATGGTATGCATGGGCATGTGCCGGCCCAAGGTTTTGGAGTGGTGCGTACGCTCTCACCCAAGCAAAAGATGCTTCAAATTAAGCCTTTCGAAGGCAAAGAAGTTTACAAAGGACTGGGTTCAAGCCTGGGGGCGCAAGTTTCTGCGCCATATTAGCCTTGCCGAAGCGCCTTGCGGCTTTCAATGGACCGAAGACGTCAAGGTTGACCTTCTGGGCCATTATTTGGCGGGCCCAGCAGAGTCTTACTACGATCGTCAGGTAGAACGGTGGTGGTGTGAAACACAAGCCCTTTGTACGTCATGGACAAGATGCTGTCCGTTTTTCACGTGCAAGTGACCCCGACTAAAGGAATGAAACTTTTCATGGGAAAGAAATGTCGTGAATGAACTTAAATTTTCGAGGTTTCCACTCAAAAACAACACAAGGAAGCGATATAATACACCTCTCTTGCTTAAACTTCCCAGGCTCTTGATACTTACGTCCGAACCTTAACACAAAGTTACTGAAAATGGACACTTCCTGGTAACACTCAGGCTGCCCCTTAACTTAGGTAATCGCAGAGGAT
>CM047592.1:3919084-3933075 GCA_026184515.1 Peronosclerospora sorghi | reverse complement strand
TTTGTATGGGGTTGAAAGATTTGGTTGGTTGGAAAAACAACTGTCTTTAAAGGGGGAAATTTGATTATATTAAAAGTGTTAAAAATCTTATATCTACCTTCAGTATCTGTTCACCTTGTTACTTCTTGGTTACTTCAGCACTGGCTTCAATACTGAAAAATCACTTCATGATCGGCTAAAAACACCATATACCTTTTATGTATACTTTTCGTATACACTCAACCATAAATTCCAGTCACTTCACCACAGAAAAGCGCCTGGGAGGTCGTGGTCGGACCAGTTTTTGTACCTGATTGCTATTGCAGACGCTGTCGGGTCGAATTGTGAGTCCTTGGTGATTAATAACGTGGTATATAACGCGGCACCGGAGTTGATGCAGATCCTCATCTCCAAGTACGACCACACAATGCCTGATTACCTGCGGCAAGCAGAAGAAATGTGACAGTTTGCACAGGCAGTGTAGTTTAATACCATGCGATCAAGACTTTTCAAGGTGGAACAGTAAATTTGGTGACCAAAAAGGCGAAAAAATCAAGCAAGAAACGCGGTTGTTTTGTATGCAGCGAAGAAGGGCAATTTAAAAGGATTACCCAAAGAACAAGCCGGACAAGGAATATTTCGGTCTTATGATCGCTGGAGGTGATGAAAAAATCTTAATAGATATGTGGGTGCTGGACAGTGGTGCAAGCATGCACCTGGCGTCGGATTTGACGTGTTTAATTGATGTTAAAAATGTGACCCATCAGTGCTACCAAGCAGATGGAAAGAAATTCGAGATCACGAAAAGGGCACGCTATTCATACATTTCAAGTGCGGAAACAAGAGTATGCGTGTGAAGGTGAAAAATGTATATTACGTGGAAGGCGTGGCCAGAAATATATTTTTTCGTATGGGATTTTCGAAGAAGGTGAACTTATCCTGTCATATCTAAATGGAAAGAGAACGCTGGTTAAGCGTGATTCCGGTGTTGGGATTATTAGGGTGGATATGGACAGTAACGTCCTAACCGTTCAAGGAACGGTGGATAGGCCTAAGAAGGGCTACAAGGAAATGATTATGTCGGTGTCGCTGCGAAAGACGAAGATTTTGTGGCTAATAGAGATGTACAGAGTGGAAGTCTTATGCACTTCCACTCTCGGATGGGGCATCTCAATTACGACACAATTATTGAGCTTTCGAGAGATCCACAGTATGGAATACGGATCTCGGATTACACGCGTCGACACTGTGTTAAGTGCGTGCAAGGGAAGCATTCTAAGAAGAAGCAGTCCAAGAAGGATAGCGGAAGAATGCGCCGATCGATCGGATCGGTGGGGTGATCTTTTCTGACCTCATGGGACCGATCACACTCAGAGATCAATTGGGGAATCGATATCTAGTCAATTTTATTGACTATAAAAGCAATAACATGAGGATTTTATTTTGATAAAACCAAGGACATGGCGGCCAAAAAGTTCGAGCATTTTTTGGAGTTTTTCGAACTCAAGCTTAATCGCAAGATACACGTTTTGAGAACAGACGGTGGGGAAGAGTGCAAGAATGTGGACTATTTTTGACGAAGCACCGGCATTTCGCGCCAAGTTTGTGCGGCCGATAACCAGGTCAGTAATGGCAAGGAGGAACGCATGCATCGGACCGTGATCAATATGACCCGGTGCATGTTGTTCGGAAGCGGATTGAATTTGTCTTTCTGGGGTACGCAGCCGAGTACGCAACGTACGTACTGAACCTCACCCCCACAAGCGCGAACCCTAAGCGGATGTCACCGCTGGAAGTGTTAACAGGGATGAAGCCGAATATTGGCGAAATCGTGACGTTTGGGTCCCCGTGTACTGTGTAAAGAAATCCGGGGACCAACACACTTGCACATCGCGCTCAAATTGGCGTGATATTGGAAGAAGTGAAGAGACCAATGGTATCAAGATCTTCCTCAGGCACGAGCAGAAGGTGACGGTAACGAAGCACGTTAAGAACGTGGAAACGTTGAAAGATGTACAGAATCGTCAGCTCAACGAAACATTGATGGATGATGATGGAAATGCAGCTCAAGAAGGAAGACAAGCCGTAGAAAGAGTTGCGCGCGCGTCAAACGAGCAGAAAGTAGAAGAAAACGACGACGAATAAGACCAAAGATTTACGAAGGAAGCAGGAAAAAGGAAAGAAAAGGAAACCGCGGTTGACCAGGGAACGACACGTGACTCGCCAGTATGCTGAAAGAAAGGAACAAGAAGAAAAAACCGAAGATAACAGCGAAGAGGAGAAACGTCGCGAGGTGAATCTGATTACGGAAGGCGACCCGAAAAATTATCGAGACGCGATTAAACGCAAGGACGAAGACAAGTAGCTACAAGCGATGAAGGAGGAAATTCAAGCGTTGCAAGTGAATCAAGTCTGGGATAAATTAAAAAAAGGTCAGCTGATGTGAAATCACTACACACGAAATGGGTATTCAAGGTCAAGACAGATGCGAATGGATATTTGGAGCGCTACAAAGCTAGACTAGTGGCCTGCGGAAACGAACAGCGTTTCGGGGTCGACTACAAGTTAACAATCGCAGCGTTCATGAAATGACCACAGTTCGATTCATTCTTACATTGGAGCGCAAGTGGAAAGTCCAAGCAATGCATGGGTACATCCCCAACGCTTACTTAAAGGCGTTGGAGTATGAGCATGATATTTTCTTATACACGCCAAATGGAATGGAAATTGAACGGAAAAATTGGAAGAATTGAAAGTTGAGAACATGCAGCAAGTGGTTTTGAAATTAAAGAAAACACTTTGCGGATTAAAACAAACCGGAAGGCAGTGAAACCGCTTTCTACAGTCCAAGTTAATTGACCGCGGTTACGAGCAAAGTTTTACCGATGGATGCCTATATTCTTAAAAGGATTGATGTAGATATCGTGGTTGTTGGCGTCTATGTCGACTATTTGCTGATTACTGGAACCAAGTAGGAGTGCGTCAAGAATTTTTTCGTGTAATTGGAGGATTTGCAAATTAAAAGTCTCGGTCGCGTTTCGAATTTTTTGGGTTTGCGCGTCATTTACAGTGAAAAGGACGGATATTTTTTAGACCAAGGGGTGATGATTAAGGACTTTCTCAAAACATATCACATAGAAAATTTTAACGCTGTGAAGGCGCCAACTGGCGACGAATATGAAAACGAAGCGTTAAATCGTCAAGAACTGCTGAAAAATGGTGTTAGCGACGGTGAACCGTCAATGAAGCAATTTCAATCGTTGACTGGGAGTCTACTGTGGATTGCTCGCTGTAGTAGGCCAGATATTGCCTACGCAGTGCATAAGACCACGCACAGGGCACATGCGCCTACAAAATTCGATTGGATGACTGCCAAAAGAATCCTGCGATTTTTGAAGGGAACTTGTGGATTAAAATTGCGAATGGAAGTGAATTATGAATGAAAGACCCAAGGAAGATGTGAAGTGGCAATTTCGGGTATTCAGATTCTGATTTCGGGGGTCAAAGGATGACCGGAAATCAACGAGCGGTGGCATCGTGATGATGGAAGGAAGTGTGGTACATTGTATTTGCTAACGACAGTCGTGTGTGTCGCTGTCCACGATGGAAGCAGAGCTTTACGCTGCATCGGTGTTGGAATGTGAATTGATTGGTTTCATGGAGATGGCAAAGGAAGTTGGAATTCAAGTGAAGATCCCGATGACGTTGCGTTTCGATAATCAAGTGGCGATAAAGGTGATCAGTGGAGATGGCAAGAGTTCAAGAACAAAACACACTGATACACGGGTGAAATTTTTAATCTCTATGGCTCAAGATGATTTGATTACACATGTTTACGAACCTACGGACACCATGTTAGCCGATGTTTTCACGAAGGTAATGGTTCCGGAGAAGCTGAAGCGTATGCAGCGGGGATTTGGATTGACGGCGATCAAGATGGAGTACGCGGATTTCAGCATAGAGTCGAGAAGGAGTGTTGGCGCGCAATTGCTTTGGCACATTTCGTCGCGTGAATTGTTATTTGGCGACTTTTCGATGAATTCGTGGTGTGCTGTACATAACTTAAGTTAAGTACAGCAACTTACATATATGCATATTATTAGTTTAAGTCTAAATCTTAAAACTAATAAAATCACTTTTGAATTTGACTTATTACGATCACGTGAATACTTTGGAGCGGATTACGCCGTGATTACGGCCTGAAGTTTCTCTTGGTTTTCTCGTGGTTTGTGGATTGTGTTACGCTCTCGCTTCAAGTGACGTGGAACACTAAGTGGATATTACGTGGAATACAACGTGGATAATACAGTTTGTTTGCGTTTTATTACTGGTGTTACGTTTCTTTCTGTTGCTATCGTTTTGTTGTGGAAATACACGCGCTAGTACTCCCGGAGTGATTGGAACGCGTGCGTATCAGTACGCTTGAGTGACAAGAGTGACGACGAACAGTTACAGTTCTTTATACAATTAGCGTAGCACTTTTGTTGAGGACACAGCTAAAGTGGTGGTCAATGATCATCCCTTGCTGATTTACATTGGCGAACATTGGCGACTGAGTCCTATGCAGCAGTAACTTGTTGTGCTAAGCGGTGCTTTATTTCATACGTGTCAGCCAAGGTCTTTCAACACTGTGAGCAACTTATGTGTAAATGATGTCTGGAACAGGTCTGGTGCTAAAGATCGATATGCTGCATTAGAGTACTTAGCGAAGCTGGCGACGATTCCCTATGAACTTGTGCATCCGTATAATGATGCAGTGCTGCGGAAGATATTGTTGTAGCTGGACGAACGCAAATGTCCCCGCGTGCCGGACGACGTCAAGGCGAATTTTGCCACCGCGGGGCCGAAGTTGTCCGGCAAGGCGGAAAGTGTCGCGAAGACAGACGTGGCGACGACGAGGACGCTCCCACCCTAGACTGCTGTCAATTCCGTGGCGGTCACACCGGAAGGCTCGTCGGCAGCTGTGGCGACGTCGTCACCACGCTCGACGTTGTAGTCGAGGAAAGCAGCAGGACGTGTGGTTGTGCTCTTGTTCGAGGAAAACTCACGGCGGCGCCGGTCATTGCCCATGATCCTGGGCACTTTAAGACACGCCAGACTTTCGGGCCGCCATGGAACTCGTGCATCCAGCCTAGGATCCCCCTCCTCCCCCCTTGGCGTCCACTCGTGCTCGTACGCACATGTTGAGTCGTTTAGCGCTCAAGTACGATCGCGAGTGTATCGACGTCTTGGCACGGTCGACCGCCGTGACGCTCGTGGTGTCGAACATCAAGGAGAGAGTGGCACGAAAGGGACCAAGAAGGCAGCGTACGTGGCGGTCACTGAGTCTCGACGTGCGTTTGTGCTGGCACAGAGTAGTGATACGACCATACTTCGGCTAGCTCTTCCTTTTAATTGATAAAGTGTGTTTGTCGCAATATGGTCACCTTTATAGTTCTGGAACAACTTACACACCGGCTAGATCCAAGGCTTCGAGCAATCGAGGAAGCGGAATTTCCTGCAGCGCCTCTTTTATAATTTTCTTTACTTGTTCGCTTCCTTCGGAAACTTCTCCAATGCGGTTGCGGCTGAATTCTTCAAGTTGACGCAATATGGCTTCTGTCTTCTTAATTTCTGTTTCCCACTTCAAATTTGGAGTGCCATTGTTTGGGTTTCCTGCACTATCGAGCGTGGCAGTCGCGAGTTCCAGATCTGGTTGATGCACAATCATTGTCGAGTGTTTCATAACTCGCAAGCCGTTCCAGAGCTACTATGGAACGTCGGCTGTCACTACAATCTCCTCTGAAAAAGCAGCCAAATACTCGGACTCGTCCTTCTCGATGCCGTGATCACGTGTGAATCTATAGCGAAAAAAAATCACAACCATCGAAGTTTTAGCATTTGTGTGTGCATGCAGAAACTGCACGGCATGTTTGTTACCTTCAAAACTCCGAGACAATGGCCAGCTTAGTACAAATTTTTTGGAGCTTCCGGAGGATCATGATGAGGATACCGGTAGCATTCGCCCCATCCACACAGTGGATATAGAGTTGTAGATTCTTTTTCTGCACTAAATTCTTCAGATTCTGTGCCACCGTATCGGGACATACCGTCACTTTATCAGACGTGAACTTCTCAGCATAAAAGTGTCGCAGTGCGATCTTCTCATTGGCGCAAAAGTCCGCCAAGTCGCCAAAACGCGTTTCTCACCTTCCCCGTTCATCGTCATCTTAATGTGCTCTCTCTCTTCCTTTCTCAACTTACGCGTTTCTTTGGCTAAAAGCTCCTTGTCTTCACCAGACTGGATAAGCCACTGAATGTACTGGTTGGCTGTCTCATCAAGGTGGGACTCGATATGGTGGAAGGCGTGCTGAGCCACGTAAGTAAAACGCATCGAAGGGTGCTTCCATACCTGACCACTGGTGGGATCAACCTCACCAGTCAACATATTAATCAACCTTGACTTGCCTTCACCGTTGGGACCAAGCACAGCGATACGACTAGACAGGGCGCATGTCACCGAAATGTTATTAATCGACGGCTTTGAAGCACCAGGGTACTGGTAGTAGCAGTTGGTCACACGAATGATCGGTTTTCCGATGTTCTTAATATCAGCAAGGAAGTCCGACTTATAGTACAGTTCGACTTCGATTAGGTACGGGATCACGTACTTAATCGAATTCATACATTGATCAAGATAATTCGCTTATGTACGGGATATCCTACTTAATCGAATTCATACTTAGATCAAGGATAATTTGCTTAGGTACGGGATCTCGTACTTAATCGAATTCTATACATGATTGAGATATTCTCTTAGGTACGGGAGACGACATGAATTTGTTATTACTAGGGGATGGTACCCGTCGTTCCGACGAACGGATTCATTGAAATTTGATTGAAACTACTGTATATCTACATTTACTTTGAAACAAAAAGAAAAGAGTTTATTTTTTTATGTTAGAGACTGTGTGCAATCTCGGACATTGAGCACGACATGAATCATGTTATTATATAGAAGATTATATTATAATCTTTCTGTTATTATATAAATACATACATACTACACACACTCAAATGCTTACTTAGTGGAGAAAGAAGTGGTGTAGCAAAACGAACTTACGGAGCAGGGGGGAAGGTTGCATTTCCAGGACGGCGCACTTAACGGCGATACCGGTGCCGTTTAAAGTTAAAATAGAGGTGCAGGATGCCGCGCTCAAAGACACACTTGAAGCCGCGCTTGTGCGAATACTCCCACTCACGTTTGACAATCTTGAAGGCAATGTCTTGATAGGGCGGCCCCGTGGCAAACCGGTGGATGCAAAAGTGGGGCGAGTGCGCGCGTTGTAAAAAGAAGCGGGGCACCGTGGCCTTGTCAATCAAGTCGGGATAAAAGAGATTAAACTTGTAGCCCTGGACGACCTTGGGCCGGGGATTGTCGTGGCCGTAGTGCGTCTGGTTGTACTTGTTCCAGTCGTACCCGGTCTTGACGCGATTGAAATACCGTGGCTTGCGGGGCTGGTAATTTTAACTCCTAGCGCGGGACCGCGTGGGCGTCCGGCAGGATCACCTCGTCCGGCACGTCGAGGCGCACTTCCGTCTCCTCCAGTTCCTTGGAAGCAAAAGATTGCTCCATTTCTCGCGCCTCGCGTCCAGCAACCCGTCCGTCTTCATCAACCATCCCGTGCATGTCGGTGCTGGCCGCGCACGTCGCTGCGTCTTCCTCGGCGGCTCTTGTTTCATTTTCCTCCCTGAGATCCTCGAGTTTCGTAAGAATTTCTTCGTGCAACTCGGTGATACACTGTAGCCGGTGCGTAAACGCACGGTGCGGCTAGAGCACAGAGGAAGACTTTCCTTAAGCGGCCATACGCCGATACTTAGACGATACGCCCTAATAAAAGGGCTTAGCGTGAGATTACTCTCTCGCTCGGGGCCAAGATTTCCCCAGTTTCATGTTAGCGTGTGCTAACACTTAAGCTTAACGCTTTCCCTTAGTAGGGAGTAGCTAGGTGAGGTACTCCTCCACTACAACACTCACAGCACGCTCGACCCTTGGCGGTCGAACGTCTAGCTGTACTTTAGAGTTAAATGGAAACTGATTTATATTTAATATGTAATTAGCCTTAATTAATAAACTAATGTAAACTATATGTAATACTACTTAATTCGTAGCTAGCCGAAATATAATGTACACCACCTGTGTACCAACACGTGGCAGGCTGCCACGCCTTCACCAAGGGATCCCGCCTGATTGGTTAAAACAACCAATAGGTCCGAACCTTTCTGACCGGTCAATACTTGACCTCAACCGTTGTGTATTTACGTACACCAACGTAACCAAATTTAACTCCGTTACATACTCACTCGACCTTAATACACTTGAAGCTTCTGCGCCATGGCATCCCAAAATCCACATCCACTCCTGTAGCGCCGGTGGACGCACGGGCGATCGTCTGTCTCACTTCGCCTTCGAGTTGCTTGAGTTCGTCTCGATTCTTTCCCTATAACATCCTTTCAATCGTTTTATTCGCGGACTCATGGATCGCTCCTCGCTCCGCTCGTCCTTCTCGTTGCGCGCAACGTAAACGTCGCATCCAGTCGTCACAGACGACTTGCATGAGCGACCAAAACTCGGCATCATGCCCTTCCACTGCTCCAGCTCTGCCAGTGCCGCGCCAGCTTTTACCTCACGTAACTCTTACCGTTCTCGACGCCACTGCGCCTTGTGCAGCGCCTTCCTTGTCATCATTTACCTACATTTGGATCCACATGAATAAAATTTCGTCACGACTTTCTTTACAAATAGCATAAGAAATGGAGATTAGAGGAGTTACGACTCGACGGGTCCTTCCTTCTCGTATCTCGCCGGCCTTTCTGCCACGTTGTTTCAAGCCGGAGCAGGGCGTCCACCTTGTCACAGCAAAGCCTTGGTTAGCGTCCAACATGTAGAGGCGAGGGCACAAGCCTTGCCCGTGACTGAGTTTTCGACTCACGGCGTCACCACTCGCTATAACTCCGTGATCCGTTGCATAGGCGATACCTTCCAGTCCACACACTTGAGCGCATCGTTTCGGAGTTGAACAAATTGCAATATTCCACTGGTCATCATCATAGCATCGAGATATTCGTTTAGGTATGGGATCGTGTACTTAATCGAATTCATACATAGATCAAGACAATTTGCTTAGGTAACGGGATCGCATACGTATTCGAATTCATACATAGATCAAGATAATTCGCTTTGGTACGGGATCATCGACGACAGGAATTCTGTTATTACGGTAGCGAAAACAGAGGGCGAGAACCACCCGGTGGTTCTCGCCCAAATTTTTCGCCCCAGCTAACCGCACCCCACTACCCCCCCCCACTGCCCCCATGACAAAGCACCACCTAATCAAAAGGCTGGAAAAGGACCATCGTCCAGACGGGATCCTTTTATATATATATTCTAACCAATGATAAAGTAGAATAGTTTTTTTACTTAACTGTAAAAGCGCTATTTGTATCCAATTAAAAGAAATCGATAGTATAGTTCGACTTCGATTAAATACGAAATCGCGTACTTAATCGAATTTTTACATAGATCAAGTTAGTCGCTTCGGTGCGAGAGCGTGCACGACGACATCAATTCTGTTATTATATAGAAGATGATGGTCGAGATCGCGTACCTAATTGAATTCGAACTATACTATTAGTCGGGCCTAATTGAATTCGAGTGTATCATAGGTTATTACAAATATTACAAAATAGCTAGTTAGAGACAGATTCTAGAACCACGCTCATTATAACCACAATGTCGTGCGTTAATAGCTCATACGATAAGAACGTTATCTGAGCGATCGTTGAAGTCGTTGGTTCACTTGCTCTCGGAAGATCTTTGAACATTCATTTTTCCATCGCCAAGCGTCCCGATCGCGACCTCCAGCGCACCAGGTCCGGGTCGCAGCCTACATGGTCGATCATGGATCTCATCCATACGCTAGATAAAAATGGAGTACTTCCCATCATCGAATCGAAAGACGAATTCAAGTTCAGCATCTATCTTTCGGTTTATTCATCGAAACTCTCGTGCTTTTGATCGTCCACTTACATCTTGATCGCGCTGGCAAAAGATTGCGGTATGTATGTTATCGTTGCCACTGCTTCTGATCCATGATTCTGTTATACGATCCGAAACGGCCATGAAAACCAGGCTCCGGATTGTGACGGATCACCTGACTATATCTAAACACCTGAAAAAGAATTCTTCGTAACTTCGAGCGACTTTTTAGGCGGTTCGGGTAGATCCTGTCTTACAATCAAAAGACCAGAAATAGATAAGACCAGTTTCGTGATACCGTGGATGAGTCGGGATATGATCCATGGCTATGAATTGAATATAGGTAGGTATCCGGTTTTTTCTCGAGCAATTTGCTCTGGATCTTAGGCATACCTTTCCCCGTCCCACAATCCGTGATGCTTCCGACGTAGCGCTGGACGCTGTAGTAAAGCCCTATGTATTAGAAGTACAATCTGATCTTGTTGTATATTCGGCCTATCTCGTAATGTTCTCACTCCTACTGACAAATACTGATGATAGAAATCGGTCTGCGTCTCTGGAAATACCTCTTTTCCTGATTTGTCCATCCTGATCCGCATCTTTCTGACCCTATCCTCGATAGAGAAATTCTCATCCACCTCATTGCGGCGATTTGGCGCGATTTTTTCACCTGATTTTTATCTAGCTTATCCAGATCTTCATCAACTGAGGCCTTCGGATCAGCTATTTAGTCTCCTATCTCTTTCCTGAAAAATAGTTTTGGCTTGAAGGGACTGGACCATATCCTCACTCAACCTTTTGCTTGTGATTGGCCGACGATTGGCGGACTTGCGATTTGGTCGTGACCAAATACGTGCGCCTTTCTTAGTTTTCTCGAATCAGATACGCTCTGGTGGTTGATCTCGGCAATTCGGTCAATAACGCCCAATATATGCTTTTGATCATTCGTGAAAAGAGTCGCCAGGGGATAAGCAAATACTGATTCAGGAGAAGCAGATCATGATCGGGCTACACTTGGAACGCCCTCATTACCCCACTCTTTGAGCAAGGTGCTTTACCTTTGATCTCACCTGTGAGCCTCACCGAGCAACAGACCACGATGTTTTCCGACGCGACGGCTAACAATGTCAACTCCATAGTATGACGCATATTAACATGATAGATCTCCGTCCAGATCGACGATCAGTGAAGGAAGGGTAATCGACTGTCGGGACTGCTTCCGTGGCGCAGTTTGATCACCGCCTCGTCAACCTCCGCTCTTGGCGTAATGCTTGTGGCCGAAGCCCCTAGGATTTATTTTTCTTCCCTGGTCTACATTGAAAACATTGTAACAGTACTATCAACCATCTCCAAATTTCTCGTCGATTCCGTTGCTGTCAATAGCCAAGCCATCCTGAGCGTACTTTGATCGGTACGTAACCGTTATAACACTGCCTTAATCACAATGCCAAAATTAACCTCATTAGCCCAGGACGGGTTCAACTCGTGAATGTAACGGCACAGTAACCGCCATCATGGTCCTATAACAGGACAGAAAAGATCGCTCACTTGATCATGTAAATGGTTACTACCGGAGCTTTGTCTATATGGTATGTTTTAGAACTCGCATTGGCACCATCTTCGCTTTAAACATACCATAAATTCGAGTCATACGATCCTTCGTTTTGGTTGAGAACCGCTCGGTAAAAATTCTCACCGATCTTTCTCACCAAGCAAATGATATTCTACTTCCTTTAGCTCGAATTGTACAGCTGCGTTGCTGGTGTATCGAAGACTTTGCGGTCTTCGATAGAACATCTGTAGTAATTCAAGCTTTCAAAAAAACTTAATTGCCTTTAACGATTTGGGGAAGGACAGGTTACAAAGTGAGTTCGGATTGCTTCTAGACTGCCGATGAAAGATTAATAGCGAGAAAGGCAAGTTTCGATTTATCCAGAATTCTTTACTGTGCTGGTCAATAGATTCCAGCGTTCTCATGTATCCAACAACAGTTCGAACTTCTTAAATAGCCTGTCTCAAGAAGTAAAAGTGATCAAAATCTCATCAAAATATGTCGTAAGTTCCCAATCGGCCCACATTTCCTCAATACATCGTGCGGATCTGACATATCCTGATCGTGACAGTTCTTAAAAAATCCGTACAGTGCGCTTTCGATCAGTCTGATAAATTTGAGGAGCGTCCAATCCGAACAACGCATTCTACTTAAGACCGGAGGGAGAACAAGCGTGAAATATCTTGTGAGCCCGATCCGTCGTCGAAACCACCCAAAATTCGCTAGCCATATCAAGAGAGCAAAAACACAATGCCTTGTCCAGATCTTTGCTAGATGCTGAGCAGAGGCATGGGGTAGACCATAAATTTTTGTCAATACCCAATCTGAAGTCTGTGTCGATCTTTTTGATCACGATAGCTATCTACGACGCTCAAAGCATGTTCGACGGTCACTCTTAGATCTTCGTCGGTAACAAGCCCTTGATCTGATAGAAACAATTTTCCCCATATTTTGGAGCCCTTCTACGGCAACCACGGCTTTAAGCCCCCACAACAATGCTGCATACGGTTTCTTAAGCAAGCTGGGTCAATTCACTTGCCTTACAGCGGTCTTCTACACATGATTTGCTTGAGCCGATCAATTTTCTATGGTATTTACGTCCAGATCAACAACCTGCAGAATGTCCATGGCATGTCCGGGTGGAAAGACATTTGGTTTCTGTATCCTTGACGTGCTGACAGTCACCCTGATAAGCTCTGGATCAACTTATTTCAGATCATAAGTTTTCGATCAAACCCAGACATTGTATCCACTTCCGACCTAGGTCCGTCGTAACTTGATTCGCTTAGGGTCATAATTCCTTCTTGATCCGCTGTAACACCCCGTTCAGTAGCTCCAATAGGTTCCCATTCTTACTCGCTTCACCAATAGGGTCAGCACTTTCACCGTAGCAGCTCCGATGACCTTCGGATCGCTCTGATCTTCGTCGACAACGGTCAACCTAGGCTACCTTCTTGACTCTCGTCATCGTGGGTGTTGTGTACTTGGGTTTATCATAAAAGCGCATCCTCTTCCTCCAGCAACCAGATAGGTTGTGGCCTGATACGCCAAGCTTTCCCATTAAAGTTACCTCCGCGATACGACTAAGACGACCGAGTTGACGGGGCAGGGTAGCCACATTCTGATCATCGTGCTTTTACCTAAAGCTAGAGACTGATCGGAAATGTTGGCGAACCTCACTAAATTGGATTTGTCCATCTATTCTATAAGGACAAAACCCATCGTTCACAACGAGTTATCAATAATTTCTGCGATATCGGATCCGACATTGACTAAACAGGATACTGGAATCATATTTTGCTCTAGGCTTAGGCACAAGGTGTTGGCTCCACAGAATAAAACGCTCCGATGAGCCAGTTGAATCAGAGTCTCATCCGGTCACGACTTTGTTCGATGCGATAGATTGACATGGATCCCAGCTGTGTACCATAAAATCCATACCAAATAACATTTTGAACAGCCAGCTTGCCCACCGAAGAATTGGAATAGAAGACGATCCTGAAAGGATCTTGAAACGCGATCTGTGTGGTTAAGTGCAGATGAATTTTTTGACTAGCATGTACCAGTGAACCATTAATCAAGTTGGAGCGATCGGGTTGGCTGAAAGGGGGAATATTTTGGGCCAATCGTGTGTTTGGAGTGTTAGGTACACAGATTTAAGGTGAGTCTCACGATTTTGCATGTAGTTTACATATTGGTTTTTAATTGGATATTAAATATAGTGTTCGTTTTTCTTTGGTTCGCATGATTCGCCGCTCCTACCGCGAAGTTATAGGGGTCAGAGGGATAACATGGTCCCCTCTAGCTAATTTTCTCCGGCAAGACACGCATAAGTCTAACGGAAGTCCCACAACGGGAAGCGCTCCTCTACGTTCACTCACCACTCAAATACCACATGTAGCCGGGTGCGTACACGCACGGTGCGGCTAGCGCACAGAGGAA
>CM047592.1:3879087-3913107 GCA_026184515.1 Peronosclerospora sorghi | reverse complement strand
CCCCCCCGGAAGTTGGTCGGCTGGGCACGATGGTGGTTGAGTTCCGGACACTTCGGTGTTTGATTTTGAACTTGACTCCACCACAATGGTGCGCGTGCCCGGATCATTTGGTGACCGTGGATAACACCTTGATTTCTCGCAAAGCATGGATTTTTCAAGTTTCGGTATGTATTCACTCTGGAGAGGACACAAGGAACGTTTATTGCCTTTTATCCTAGTTGTTGGAAAGGAAAGCGATGTTAGATCTGGTTAAGGGGAGGATCAGATCGAAATTAATGAATTTAAGACTCCCATACCACTCCTGGCGGAGCCGATAGACACAAGGAACGCTTATCGACTTGTGGAGTGGTCGTGGAAAAGGAAAGCGATGTTCGATCTGGCCAGGTGGAGGACCAGATCGAGATTAATAAGTTTATTCCTCCCCATAAGGCTCCAACTGGAGCCGATCGGGACTATAGCAAGTCTTGCCATTGTTCCAGAAAGGATAGGGACTCTGTTCCTGATCCTATGAATTTCAAGATCAAATTGCATAATGTGGAAAACCCTATGTGGGCGGATTATCCTTGTCCACCCGAATTATCTATGAAGAATCCTAAGCAGAGGCTCACGATGCTCTCAAATGATGACGACTTGGAAGAAAATTCGTCGATTCGTGATGGGGTTGTTGATGACAAGGAACTGACCAAGATGTATTACGTCTACGAATTTAAGAAATTTATTCGCGAAAATGAGGTCACGCGAATCGTCAACCCCTTAATTCTTGATCATTTTCATGACCCTACAACTGAACCGATTGCCTGGGATCGACCTCTAGAGCCGGTGAAGAATCTCCTAGCGATGTTGGCCGAGGTCATGATGAAGATGCAGAACATTGATGGTGTGTTTAAGTTGTTTGAGCTCGATACATGGAAGCTAAAGTTAGCGATGTCGACCTTACACGACCATTTGGTGCCATTGGTGGGGGCGGTGCGCCGGCCAACTCCCACAATTGTACTGGAAGCCCCGAAACTCGCAGCATCATGTGGAAAACATTTACTTTTGAATAACATCTTGCTTTAAGGGTCGCAACCCTCCTCTAAGTACTCGTCGGAGTAGGAGGTCGGTGTGGAGCGGATGACAATGGATCATAGCAACAGTCGCACGGAGAATAAAACGGACGTGCGGGAGCGTGGGGCGGCATTCCATTCGTGGGCACAGGGTCGCCCACAGGTATCGAAACCCCCCAAAACGTACTCAGTCACCTCGCCCGCAACTGAAGGAAACATGCAGGCCATGTTTGAGGCCATGATGAAGCGTTTCATGGAAAATCAAGACCGATCATCTCAGCGCCCTCATGCACTAAGCTGACCGGTCCAGAAAAACGAAGCTGTTTACGCCGACGTCGATATGGTGTCGGCAACATCGGCATATAAGGTGTTTGAAGGTGATGGAGTGGTTTTTAAGGCAAAGCACAAGTCGCATCCAGTCTTCCCTCGACGATCGACAAGTAGCAGCGATTTCGACATGGAGTCGACTGGAAAAATTAACGGTGATTATGGTGATAAAGGCATAGACAGGACGCTCAAGGAGAGCTTAGCCTCGACTACAAAGTTTGATTTCGGTTCAACGGCGATCCCAAGGATTCGTATGGCTGCAACCAACGAATTGAAGGATTTTACGGGCAAAGATGCTGATGAAGAGCAAGCCCGATCGTGGTTTAGCCGAACGAAGTCCGCCAGCCTCCGTGACCACACGCCAAAAACAGAACGGTGTCTGATCTTCCGAGATTTGATGAAGGGACCGGCTGCGAATTGGATACAACAGTTAATTCGAGATGTCCGGTCTGATTGGGACCTATTATGTGTGGAATTTGAAGGGCATTATTGCCACTCCGGATTTTCTACCGCTAGGAAATACCACCACATAAGGAAAAGGGGCGACGAAATGCCGATAGAGTACCTCCATCGACTCAACGTGGCCGCGATGCGTGCAGGGATCCCGATCAAGGAGACCGTTCCTCCGACCGATGCTGGCCAGGAACATATTGGTCATTTCATCAGCACGGGTGGACGATCAGGAGCTGGCCGATCAGCTTACCTTACTGCGTATCAAGGATGTAGGAGAAGTGGAACAAACACTGCGTACGTTGCGCAACTCCCGCAGTATGAGAATGAAGGATGCTGTCGAATCAAATCGATTCCGTTTGAAGACGCAAGCTGATCCAGCGAAGCGGCCTACAATCCGGTCGGCCCGAGCGATTAAAGCAATCGTGGCTGATGCCAACACCGGGTCGGAAGAGGAGAGCAGTGGTTGGTCCGGCCTGGAGTTAGACGAGGAGAAGTACCGTCACATTTTCGTCAAACAGTCTGCACCGAGAGACAGACCGATGTCAAGCCGTAAGGAACGGAAGGGAAGAAGCGGCAACAAGTCAGATCCAGATTAGCCACGGAAGGATAGCACACACTGCGGATCCACCAAACATGATTATCGAGGCTGCTGGAAAATAATTACCTGCAAGAAGTGTGAAAGACGCGGCCACCCTACCGATCACTGTTTGTATGCAATGCGTGTGGAGAAATTCACGAAGATGGACAGTGCAAGATGGAAGAATTTTTTAACCAGATGCACAAGTGGTATGTGACGGACAAGCATGCAGGAATGTTTCTACCAGATGTGGAGGAATGTTAAACTAGGTTGCTCGCCAGGTTGTAATATGGGTCGAGCCGAGCGATCTACGTTTAGCATCTATGCATATGTTGGAAAGCACGGCAACTCAGCAGCAAAAAAGACAGGCGATGGTAATCATTCGATTTACAGTCTTACGACCGATGAATATTATCGATCGAAGGTCATTATGCACTTGGACCTGTTGCCTGGTGAATCACGTGGATATTGGAAGTATCACGCTCCTGACAAATGGTTTAAACAGGCGAAAGCCTGTGGGAAGATCGACAATGTAAAGGAGACGATTTTATTTGACTCTGGATGAGAAGTCTCGATTATCGACTCCTCCTTTGCTCGTAATGTCGCATAGTCAAATTGACTATGCACAGAGGCAAGAATGCGTCGGAATTGGTGAAAATTCCTACATGACCGAAGGAAGGACGCGTGTCAAGATTACTTTATATGGTTCATTGGTGTATTTCTTTAGCACCTGGGTCGGTAAGCTGACTGGACAGAATGCGCTCCTTGGCATGGTTTTTATGGTGCCGGCAGACATACGTCTCGATTTTCCCCGTGGGTTACTCACGCTTCCGGACGAAGTCCAGATCCAACTGGCTGGTCGACGCCCCTTATAAGGATCACACACTGATCCGGTATGATGGAACCAGGATATCACTATTCCTGTGGGTCAATCGGCGGATATACCAGTGGATAAGGTCTACCGAACGATGAAGTTGGGGGTAACCAGGGGAAACGAAAAGATTACGTACGGATTACTAACATCGGTGACAAACCGCTGATGTTAGACATCAATACTATCGTTGGTATGTGGTTGGCCAAAGAAAAGATTCCAAGGATAAGAGGGTGCATTTCGATTGGATTGAGACGATATGTTGAGTGGAAAAACTTGGCATATGAAGCTATCACCGATCTGGTTAGCGAGGATGGATCGGTGGAAGAAGACAGCTCACCTTTAGTGGAAAGGCCAGATTATGTAACACCCAAGAAGATGTTGATTAAAATGAAGGTCCCCCAATTACCTGATACAGTGGACGCAAAACCAGATGGGACGAAGGTCATCAATGTTGCGTTACAAAATCAGATGACAGTGCAATCGGTAGTAGATGGGGACGATCGTAATATTGCCGAAAACGAATGTAATCACACCTCTACGCAAGTATCAAAAGGACCGTCCGCCGATATGGAGCAGCAGCGTTACCCGCTTGACAAGAGCGGATTGAGTGAAGGTACCCCGGAGATGACCAGGTATGCTTACACGAGGGTGGAGAGCAGTACGTCGGAGAGTTAGAGAGTCAGATGGCGGTTCTGCCTGAAGTGTCAACCAGCCCACCTGAAGTAACCCTGGACGACCTGCAAGTAGATGATCGAGATGTCAACACCTCTGAGCAGATTAACCAGCTTAAGAGAATAATTTGGAAGAAAAGCCACTTGCTGATTGGGAAGGGTAAGGCTTTATCCCCCGCCTCACATGGGGCGATTTGTGATATTGACGTGGGTAATTCCAAGCCAATTGCCCAACGGTGTCGACATGTGGCGCCGTATTATCGGGAGAAGTTGTTCGATCTTATCAAGGGATTGTTAGCTACAAAGATTATCAAGCCGTCGACATCGCCGTAGGCCTCGCCAATAGTTATCGTGATAAAGAAGAACGGCGTGGATATCCGGCTATGTATCAGACTACCGACTGGTGAATCGACTTACCAAGCTTATGGTGTATCCAATGCCGCTAATTAGTGATCTGCTTGAGGATTGGATAAGAATTTATGATATTGTTCGTTGTATATGGCTAGTGGATTTTAGGTAGTATCGATGACCGATCAAGCTCGAGAAATATCTGCGTTTTTTACGCCATTCGGTCTTTTTGAGTGGAACCGTATGCCATTTGGACTTAAGAACGCGCCTCAGATTTATCATAGGCTGATGACAATGCTCTGTACGGACATTTCAAGATAATTGCTGATCGGGATCCCACTGAGATCTATGATGTGTTTACAGAGGGTGAACCCGACCAAGAGAAGAAGCCGTCGTTGCTATGGAGACGGTCATATATTAATGACATTCTAATCCCAGCCTCATCGTGCAGTGATCTTTGCGAGAAGGTGGAACGTTTGTTGGAAACATGTGATCGCTAGAATTTATCGATTAAGTGCAGTGAAAATCTTTTGGGGCACGTCTAAAGTTGCCTATTTGGGACATAATGTGTCTAACAATGGGTTGGAAACTAATCCTAAAGATTTGGAATCGCTAAGAAACCTTCCGTTTCCCCGATCGTTGACAGATATGCAGTCTTTCTTGGGAAGCTTAAACTATTACAGTCGCTTCGTTGAAGATTTTGCGATCTATGCGGCTGTATTATATGAACTTCCGAAGATCGACTATCATATGTTGCGGGAGATGATCAAGCAGCGTCACTGCAGATCAACGGGTCAGATCAACCCTTAGATCTATCCAATAGGCAGACGGAAGACTATATGAAACGTGCGGAGATCGCTTTCAGTATGTTGAAGGCTAAGATGGCTACAACACCAATCCTCAAACATTTCGACTCGGAGAAAACGTCAATAGTCATTTTATATGCTAGTGAGTGGGCCATTTCCACAGCCCTAGTACAAGAATATGATGGGATATATCATCCAGTCACATTCACGAGCCCAACGTTAAAGCCAAACGAAGTTAACTATGGAATTGTGGAAAAAGAAGTTTCGGCTTTATTACGAGTCCTAGATGTTTGTTACAACATGCTGGTTGGTCTATTGGTGAAAGTACTTTCGAATCTATCGACACTGGCATGGTTATTATCAGCCAACGGATTGGATGGTCGACTCGGAAGATGGTCCGCGCTCCTGTCGCAATTGTCTCTGAAGGTCATAAAGTGTACCAAGGGAGAGGAGGAAATTTTATGCACATTAGCTGCTAGTATCACCCCTCGATCGGAAGTCGACGAAGCCTTAATAGATATCGCACCGCGTAAGCAGCCCCGCCAATTTATTTATCTACCACCGTCGAACGTTGATCGTAATAAAGAACTCATAGTGCTGAGTTTCGATGGGTCGGCGAGCGTGAAGATGCGAGTCGGGTCCTATAGCGCTATTTTATGGAATTTACCCGAACGGACTATATTTGCTGCCGCTGATGACTTCACCCCAGACATCACGGTCAACGATGCAGAATATCGTGGGCTTTTATTGTGTATAGATCTACTGACATCACAGAAGAAGGGGCGAATCATCATATGTGGTGACTACAACCTGGTTATTAGGCGGATCACAAGGGAGATTGACTGTAAGGCGCCTCGTCTGAAGTTGATTAATAATCGAGTGATGAACGCACTGAAGGATCATCCCAATCATGAATTACTCCATGTGAAACGAGATTGGAATCGAAGTGCTGATCATCTTTCGACCCAAGCTATGGTGATCAAATCAGGATAACAGTCACCGAAGAGGCCATCTTTCATGAATTAATGGAAATAAACAGGCTCCGGGAACTGATCAAGCCTAAAGGAAGTTTGATCAGGTACACGTAATGGCTATAACCAGATGTCACACCCAAAAGCCTCGCAACCGTTCCCGAAAGAAAGTCTGAGTAAAGATGTTGTGCAAAAGCTGAGGGCGGAGCGAATTCTCAAGGCACAAGATAAAGAAGAATGGACTGTCAACTTAAAGGCCTACGTATGTGGAGAGTTGTCCAAGCCGACGAACGATCAGGCAAAAGAATGTGCGAAGATTGCCGAGAATTACGATGTGGATGATAATGGACTGCTATACTACTGTCGCGATAACGATCAAGATATTGCCGATAGAGATCGACTAGCGAAATTAGTAATTCCTGAGACGCTACAGCGGGATGTCCTTGATCACTATCATATGAGTCTAGAAGGAAGAAATCAAGGAATAGGCAGAACTTGCCACAAGATCAGGACACATTTTCACTGGAAAGGGCTCCTCCGAAGCGTGCAGATATATGTGGGCGGTTTTACAGATTGAGAAACTGGAAAGGTCTCTTCCGAAGGGTGCAGATATATGTGGGTGGTTTTACAGATTGCGAAACTGGAAAGGGCGGACCGATATTAAGGGCCAATCACCCGGGAATATTGAAGCTACATACCTTTTCCAGGTAATAGCAATGGACCATATACCGTCAATTCCCGATCGACGCATTGCAATACCAAATTACTGATCTGGATTGACTTGTTCACGGGGTTAGTGATTGCAAAAGCTAGCGCCTCCCGGTCCGCAGAGCAGATATCCCAAAGCTACGAAAGAATGCGTGTTCAGAAGATTCGGTGCCAGTGAAGTTATCAGACATGACCGTGAACCCGGTTTTATGTCCGAGGTCTTCCGATCATTTAACATGCTAGGCCAGAAATAAAGCGCGACGATGGCATATCGCCCGCAAGCAAATGGATCAGCTGAAAGCATGGTGCAAACGATAACAAGGGCTATTAAGATGTATGTGGCTGATCCGGATCAGAGCGATTGGGACTAGTATGCCGAGAGATTCGCGCAAAATTCTTCGTTCGATCTAGTCAGAGGAGAAACGCCTTTCTATCTAGCGTATGGATGGGATCCACGATCGACACTCGAAGAAGCAGTACCGAATGGTTGCACTCGGAATCGTGATCAGGACGCCCCTCGTTGGCGTATGAAGGTCCAGAAACATTACTAACATGCGAAAGAAGCGATTAATGAGAAGTTACGTCAAGCGACACAAGGACGAGCTGAACGCAATAACAAACAGGTCCGTCCTCACGTTATTGAACCAGGGGCGAGACTATGGTTATACCTCGATCGGGTCAACGAAGGTTACGCAAAGAAGTTAGCTCACATGTGGAACGGCCCTTTCCGTGTGGCTGAGTTGGTTGGTGAACATGCAGCCCGCCTGATCACAACCGGTACTGCTTACAGAGTTTTTTTCCGATTGTAAATGTCTCCGAGTTGAAGCCGGTAAGAGAATGCTCAGATAAGCCCAAAACGCCCTGTCTGGTGGATAAATCAGCCAGATTCGACTTTGACGAGGCTCTATTGCCCGAAGACAGTTGGGAAGGCCACTAGTTAACGACTAGTTCGAAGTGGAGAAAGTACTGGACGTCAGATCGGTCAAGAAGACGTGTTTTGGCCGAACCCACCGGGAATATCTGATCCTCTGGAAAGATCACAAAGAAGCAACTTAGATCGATGAACTCGATCTGAATTGTGGTGCCATTCTGAGGGAGTTCGAGAGAGACCGATTCAGCCGAAATCGTTACGGAATGATGCAAACTCACGAAGTGGAAAATCAAGACTTACAATAGCGTCGATCGGCATGTATACCGATGGACGTAAATATTTGTGATGTTTTATGATGATTACGACTACGAATGTGTGACGATCTGTGATGAACTGGAGTGATATATCGATGTTAACAAAGTGACTTAAGGATGGGATATCTTTCGATGGCAAGAAGGATGGGATATCTTTCGATGGCGATGGTAACGATTATCATGTGTGGATACAGTTGGAAGTGATAAGGGTGGACCATGATCAATGTGGATAAAAGCTACTGCAGATGGGAAAAATCGGGTAATCTGAAAGTGAAGTTTATTATTGATGAATATGTGAATGATTACCCGATCGGCGCCTACAACATCAAAATTCGCGATCTCCCCATAGCCGACTGATAATCATGGCTGGATGATCCGCGATCTTGTGGCGAAACTGGTTGCGCCAAGGCTGTTCTTTGTCAAGCTGAGTCAGGGCGTCCATCAAGTTGTCGACCACTTTGTCGCAGAGGTAGCCGGGATACCATGCTCCGTCTTCGATTAACTCCCCGGCTTTCTCCACGCGACGCTTGGCCATATGGAGGACAACTGGGTATAAGAAGATGTTGATGTCACATTCTCGTGTATGCATACCCTCCATGTAGCCGGTGCTTACACGCACGGTGCGGCTAGCGCACAGAGGAAGACTTTCCTTAAGCGGCGATACGCCGCTACTTAGCCGATACACCCTTATATAAGGGATTAGTGAGAGATCGCTCTCTCACTCGGGGACAAGATTCCCTTAGTTTACTGTTAGTAAACACTAACGCCTTGTTACAAGGCTTCCTTAGAAAGGGAAAAGCTAATGGAGGTACTCCGTTTTGCTTTAACACTCACTGCGCGCGCGACCGGTCTGGGTAGTGCGCCTAGCAGTATTAGAGTATTTTGTAAGCTATATGTAATACTAAGTAGAACTTACTCAATTCGTACCTAGCCGAAATGTAATGTACACCACCTGTGTACCAACACGTGGCAGGCTGCCACGCCTTCACTAAGGGTCCTCTCCCTGATTTGTTAAAACAAACAATACGTCCGAACCTTTCGGATTGGCCAATACTTGACCTTAACCGTTGTGTACTTACGTACACCAACGTAACTCAATGTAAGCCTGTTACATCCTCCCCCATCAAGACTATTGCCACGCAATAAACAATTATGGTTGGAGAACTCCAACTGCCAGAACTCTGGCATAAAATGAACACCTTCAGTGGTGCTGAAGATTCTCCCCGAGAAGGGGATGACAACTATTCCGATTCCTGTATTTCGGACGAAGAGGCCCTAGGGGATATGTCCCCTAAGGATGACCGCTCCGACAACGCCGAACGGCGATGTCGGCAGTCTAATACGTTCCCACACGTGGAGAAAATGCACTAACTTGTGCGCCACCCTTACTAATGTCGGATTATACATCCGAATCACCGAAGGCGATCATCACCAATTAGTTGGATGCGGCTCAGGAAGATCAACTTGCCGCACAGGCACGAAAGGCTGCGTTACGCGCCCCCAAACGCCCGCCACGGGCGGCATATAATTTTGAGGGTCCTCGTGACCCTCAAAAGTGGGCTAGGACTGTGGTAAAGAATGGTTTAGCATTCTATATCCCTGGCCCTGCGGCTGAACAGCCGTATCAATACGAACGCCGGAAACGACTCCGGGAGAACTCTCGCGGAGAAGCAGATCACTGGCGTCTCATAGCGAGAGCGCCTCTATAGACAGGCACAGGGTGCCCCTGTTGAGAACCTCCGCGAGGTTCCCATCGTTCTCCTACAAGGAGAGAATGCCGAAGAGGCAGAACAAAAGTTCCGCGCTTGGGCGGAAGGGGAGAAACTCCTCCCTGCTTTACTCAGCTGCACAACAGCTATTACCACCGTGACGTTCGGGTGGAGAGGGCGTTGCGCTTGGCTTTTGTTGCCAGATCCAAAGCGATGGGGCTATTACGTGTCCCTTGTCGCACGCGCTGTGCCAGCGCACCTGCCCCCAACGCGTTGCCAGAGAACAGTGCGAGCGCCACATCTGCCTCCGGCGAACTCCCAACTACTGGGAGTGAAGGGGCTTCTCCCGCCCCTTTGATCGTCGACTCGCAGCGAGATTCACCCGCTCTAAAGTGTCAACGACGTCACGGAAATCCTGCCGCAGGGGAGTCTCGGACTCCCACGAACTCTGTGAGTGTGGATAACCCTTACACTTCACCAGATACTGGTTTTCACCCCGATGATGGCGTCGCGCCATCAGGCGCTCCACGTGGTAATGTGGAATCCCCTCCGTATCGAGAACTCGAGGAGGAGGTCGCGCAATTGCGACGTGAGATTCGCGAGCGCTGTGATCGACACACCCGTCGCATCCTGGAAGTCCAGGAGGGACTCCGCGATGAGGAGAGTGCGATTGACCGCATCGAGAAGCGGCTTGACTCTCTCGAGTCGACCGTTACGGAGCTTCGTGGTCGCATTTTGACCCTGTCGGACTTACTCCGCCCTTCCGCGTATTACGGTTGTTACCGATATCCTCTTTTCAGCCCCCTCCACGAGGGGACCCGCCTCCGGGTTCTGGTATGGCTTAAGCATACCTACATAGAAGGTTGAATGCGTACGCATCGCCTTCAGAATATCCAAGGTGTACGACAAGCACTTTCGGGCTAGCACCTTGAAAGGCCCCACAAACCTGGGGCGCAGTTTGTTTCTTAACACATTAGAAACTGCATGTGTAGGAAGGTTTTTAGCGTTTAATAAAACACTTTCTCCTACTTTTTACGCCCTTTTGTTACGCCAACCCTTGCGGTCGGCCTGTTCCTTTTGCTTGTCTTGGATTTCCTCCATGGCGTCGCAAACATGTCGTAAGACACTAAGGCGCGTCGATAAAAACTTATCGATGTGCTTTCGCACAGAGATACAGGGCTGACATCGGCGCAGCCTCCCCCCTCAAGCCCTGGGACACACACACGTGGCGTCAACGGAACCCTCGGATTCACTAATCCGTTCACGTAAAACGGGGTAAACGCCGTAGATGCATGGACCGAATTGTTTATAGCAAATTCGGCCATAGGAAGCATCTCACTCCAACTCTTTGGAGAATCCGGACATAAACTCCGGAGAATATCTTCTAAAACGCGATTAACGCGTTCCGTTTGTCCGTCCGTCTGCGGATGATCCGCAGTGGACATGAAGAGCTTGGTGCCCAGCACCTTAAACAACGCCCCCTAAAACTGTCCCGTAAAACGGGGATCCCGATCCGATACAACGGAATCAGGTAGACCATGCTGTCGCAATACACAGTCGAGGAACACTTTCGCTGTTCCTTATCCATCAATGGACTCTGACACCGCCGTCAGGTGAGCCATCTTGCTCAAACGGTCTACAAAGACCAATATGCCGGTGTTCCCGGCCTTATCTTTCGGAAAACCGAAGATAAAATCCAATACTGATGGATTTCCAACACTCTGAAGGAACGGATAAGCTCGCCAAAGTCGCCGCTGAATCTGCAGAGGGTTTGAGCCTCTGACACGTCTCACAGGTGCGAATATACGCACCGACCCACTTATACATCTTGGGCCACCAATACAAAGCGCTTTAAGCGCTGTAGGTTATCCCGACCTAAATGACCCCCGGTAGGGGAGTCATGTGCCTCAAAAAGGACTCTGTACTTTAGTTCTTCATCATGAGGAACCACCACCCTCGGAGTTTCCTCCGCGCTCGTGATATAATATTGCAAACCGTCACAGTATCTGTAACGGTGTAATCGAGCTCTAGATCGACTTGACAGGGTTGGCTCAGACGAGCCAAGTCCCTTTTCACCCAACACGCTGATAAGCGCCGTACATTATGGGTCTTTCTCATACGCCTGGCGTATGAAATCCACCAAGACGATGTGATGAATGTCGCGTGAGCGAGCTCGTAATCGGGACGACGCGACAACGCGTCTGCAAGCAAATTTTGTTTGCCAGGTTTATACTTAACCTCAAAGTTGTACTCCGCAAAGAAGGAGAGCCAACGGGCCATCCGTTGCGAGAGATGAGGCGACTTTGTCGCTGTCCGTAAGGACGCGTGGTCTGTATAAACCACGAAAGGCTTTGCGCCGAGTAGGTGAACCCTGAATTTGACAAGGGCATACTTCATAGCAAGTAGCTTTTTATCATGAACGGGATAATTCCGTTCTGCAGCTTTAAGCTGCCTCGACTCAAACGCGATCACGCGTTCCCTTCCCCATCATCTGCTTGTAACAAAGCACATCCGATTGTGAAATCGGAGGCGTCGCAGACGACGCTAAATGGTTTCCCAGAATCTGGGAGAGCAAGAACGGGGAATCGTAACAATCTCCCCTTAACCGCTTCGAAGTCGGTTTGGTGTTTCGTTTCCGAACACCAATGAACGTCCTTCTTAAGAAGTTCAGTTAATTGCTTCACCATATCAGCGTATTTATCGCTGTACTTGTGGAGATAATTGGCTAATCCAAGCCACTTCCGTAAATCTCTAAGATTTACAGGCGAAGGCTACTCCACAATGGCTTTCACCTTCGCGGGATCCGCCCGCACTCCATCCTTACCACTTCCTTGACCTCATAGGGACTGATAATTTCAGACATCCTAGTCGCTGGCATCTCACGCCAGAATCGCTTCTGCGATCGAGCGAAGGTGGGTTCATGACTCGCCAATGCTTCACCCGACCGCGGGTGCGTTGAGCCAATGGACTTAGACTTCCAGTCTATCCATGGATCGTGGTGTTCCAGCCACTTCATGCACAGAATAAGGTCATACCTCGAGTCCAAATCCAGGCCTAGGCAAAGTTCTAAGCTGTCGAAGTCTGCAAACTTCAGCCTAACGTCAATCGAGACCTTGGGTACAGAAACCTGTACGCCCGTCGCAAGACGGACCATGACAACGTCACGAGAACGCGCCTCTAGGGCCTAGGCATATAGCCGACTCTTCTCCACAGAAGCCCGTCTGACATAATTGTCAGACGCTCCAGAGTCTATCAAGACTCTCCAAGGATTATCAAAGCCTTTCACGTCCGCAAGGACAACCAGAAAACCTGGCTGGTACACCAAATCGGTGCTAGGAAGCACCGTTTCCCTCGGGGATTTGTGCTGTCGTCCCGTACCCTGGGGCTTAACAGCACTGAGGGATCCCCCAGTAGGGTGCCCCGCACCTACTGGGAGCCGTCGTTTCCCGACAGCTTGGATAGGGATTTTTACCCGCCCTCGGACCCTTATAGCGAGAGTATCGCTGGAATTTTCGGACATCTGTTCCGCAGATGATCCGTGCTTCCACACAGGAAGTATCTTAGCGGACCATGCCGCTGCAACATTGAAAGGAGATCCGATTAGAAGCTCTGCGAAAAGGAGTCGGAGTGACTCCTAGCGGAAGGTTTCTCTTCCACTTCTACCTGAATAAGGTCCATGGGTTCGGGCCCACCTTAGAGGAACGAAAGTTGCTTTCGCCATCTTAAACGCCTCCCCCAGGGAGTGGGGTCGCCATCGGAAGAGCTCCGAACGTGCTGGACTTTCTTTCAGGCCTCCCATGAACACGGGAATGGACAAATCGTCCGAATAAGCTTTCGCGTACATCCCTGCCAACAGAGTCTTTAATTCTTGGACATATGTCTCCAAGTCTCTAGTTCCCTGACGGCACCTCAGAACGCCAGCTTATTTTGGAAAACCAGATCAGGCGTAGAATAGATGTCCGTAAGCGTTTGCTTAACGACTTCCCAGGTCGGGAACACGTCCGTGACCGAATCCGGACACGTAAACGCCCACGCACGGGCTTTACCCGTAAGATGGGTCAGTGCAAGTCCCACTTGCAAGTGATCCGCGATCACATTCGCTGTGGCGAAGGCCTTTTCGACCTCGCGAAGCCACACATAAAGGTTATCACCTTTTTCACCGGTGAATTCATTTATCTGAAAGGACAACGGAGGGCGCACCCCCGTAGACGTGGAGTGACTTCCACGAAAATTCGCCTCATGGCGATGAGAGCGTTAACCCTCTCACGCACGGCCTCCAGGCCCTGCTACACTAGTAGCTGCAT
Organism: Peronosclerospora sorghi; assembly: GCA_026184515.1. Taxonomy (NCBI): domain Eukaryota; phylum Oomycota; class Peronosporomycetes; order Peronosporales; family Peronosporaceae; genus Peronosclerospora; species Peronosclerospora sorghi. Next base: position 3,899,128 of record CM047592.1, on the reverse strand, counting down.
ACAATCGTCACCCAATATGGATTACAGCCTTTTAAAGGCTTCTTGTTGGGGAGGGGGTTAGCTTACCTCAACCTCTTGATTCATCCTTTGCAGAGGATGCTGTCTACCAACACAGGTGCTGTATTGACTACAAGTGCTACCAGATGTAGCCGGTGCGTACACGCACGGTGCGGCTAGAGCACAGAGGAAGCCTTTCCAAAAGCGGCGATACGCCGCTACTTAGCCGATACGCCCTTATATAAGGGATTATTGGGAGATCGCTCTCTCACTCGGGGCCAAGATTCCCTTAGTTTACTGTTAGTAAACACTAACGCCTTGTTACAAGGCTTCTCTTAGAAAGGGAAAAGCTAATGGAGGTACTCCCTTTTGCTTTAACACTCACTGCGCGCGCGACCGGTCTGGGTAGTGCGCCTAGTAGTATTAGAGTATTTTGTAAGCTATATGTAATACTAAGTAGAACTTACTCAATTCGTACCTAGCCGAAATGTAATGTACACCACCTGTGTACCAACACGTGGCAGGCTGCCACGCCTTCACTAAGGGCCCTCGCCCTGATTGGTTAAAACAACCAATAGGTCTGAACCTTTCGGACTGTTCAATACTTGACCTTAACCGTTGTGTACTTACTTACACCAACGTAACTCAATGTTACCCTGTTACACTCCAGTTTGAACTGGCAGATGGACAGCCATACTTCACCGCCCTGGCTCTGACGCTTCTTTCGCTTCTTATGGAAAGCTTCCAGATCCTTGTCCAGCTTTACTCGACCGGCGGGAAGCACTAGATAGTGCGTGGACTCCCAAATCGCTTCGCTGTGGGTACTGTAAAACTGCCCAAAGTGATTCAAGAACAAGCTCATCCACGGAATGACGTAAACATGTTGTTCAAGTCGGGTCGGAGTAGTACTTCTCATGACTTGGTGTCGTACCGACGGGCGATCTGTGGTACCGTGACAAGATCAGGTCGCCACTCGGTTGAATTGGGATGACTCACCGCCAATGGGAAAAGCCAGAAGTCAGGACGCGAAAAAGTACGGACCAGGTGCTGCTTGGTCGTAACGGACTAGCGTAAGAGATCAATCTGCCCCGGAGACCAAGGGTCGGCGGCAGCCAGACCTGAAGGAGTAAGAGGCACATCGACCTTCAACGCTCCCAACGACGCATGATGGTGCAGACCAGAAGTCCCAGGCAGAAGAGATGGTCCAGGTGCCTTGCCAGCCGGTTCAGATACTTCTTCAACGTTGTCGCCATTCTGGTGCACCACTTGGTCGGCTTCTAACGTTGGCGTTTCAACTGCAGCAGTGGAACGACGACGCTGGGTGGATCAGGATTGGGAAAGAGCGAAAGTAGCTCATCCGAACCCATCGATCAACCCTCTGAATCCTCTCCAGGTGAGGCTGATGTTAGCCTGAGCCGAACAGTATGTGGGGTCTAGGGCGCTTGAATTTTTGTGGCTTGGACGGGCGCGTTTGGAATTCGCTGTCGCTCCGCGAGGCTTCGACAGTGTCTTGGCTTTCTTTTGCGCCCCGCTGGTTTCTCTTCGTAGTCTGGATTCCTCGCTATGCCACGCGCCCTCGCGCCTCTCGCCGCGTCATTGCGTTTCTTACTGTGCTTGCAAACTTTGAGGCGCGGAATTTCAGCCAATAAATGGCGAGATATTCCGCCCGAGCTCGATTTGGAAATGTAGCCGGCAGAATTCACTGCGAACCCGCGAGGGCGCTCGAGGCTGCTCCGCAGGGAATTGAGCTTGAGACTGACGAATTGGACAGCAGCGTAGTCACCTCATCACATCACCGGTGAATGGTCCCCCAGAGACGATTCGACTCTTGTGTCCAAACGCTGAGCCATCCTTGGTAGGCGTCAACTTTCTACGTGTAATCTTCTATCGTAAGTTGCAGCTCGGTGATCTGATGCTCCAAGTCGCGCTGTTGTGAGTGCAAGAACGATCGGTCGGGCTGATTCTCGGACTTCTGCCGAGTGATCAACGCGAGCTGCTCTTGGAGATGCGATCTGCAGATCTTGAAGCGACGCAGGTCGTGACGAGCGCCGATCAGCCCCTCCAACACCGGTCGGAGCTGATCAAAGTAGTTGTGTATCTGTCGGTCGGTATCAAGCAACGTGTTAACGGTTTGGACGATATCGATTGGCAATGAATCTACATACAGAAGAAAGTGAGAACCAACTCAAGGTGGAGTTAACGGTTGATCGACATACCTGGTTTGGTTTGTTGCGGAACCAAGGCACTGATACACTTAATCTCGGCTGTCAACAGTGAGCGATCAGCTTGTACGGCCTCAATCTGTTTGGAGAACCGCTTTACGTCTTGGCTTAGCGCTGGAATGACGCGTCGACCATGGTCCGCTTCTGGCGTTCGACTTTCAACTCCTGTTGGAGCACATCAATTATGTTCTGAAGCCGATCGACCTCGACTCGGTGCTCATTTTGTTCACTGACAATCTGAGTATCGCCCGAGTCGTCAGAATGGTCAGATTGGCTAGGGACGAGAATATGTGGAGAGTGCGAACACTGATCGCCTAGGAAGACAAGTACTAATGAAGAAATGTGGCGATTGGAGATCAAGTGGAATTAGCTGAAGGAATGGACTCAGATGGATGCATGAAAATGAGAGACTTTTTGTGAGATCGGTCCGCTACCGTTGTGCGGCTGCAACCAGACTCAGGGGTGGCTGTGGTGAAGTGCAGATGAAAATTTTTGGCTAGCATGTACAAGTGTACAATTGATAAGTTGGAGCGATCCGGTTGGATGAAAGGGGGGAGTATTTTGGACCAATCGTGTGTCTGGAGTGTTAATAAAGCAGATTTAGGTGAGTCACACGATTTTGTATGTAGTTTTCATATTGGTTTTTAATTGGATTTTAAATATAGTGTTCGCTTTCTTTGGTTCGCATAAGTCGCCGCTCCTAACGCGAAGTTATAGGGATCAGAGGGCTAACACGGTCCCCTCTAGCTCAACTTTCCCGGAAAGACACATAAATCCCCCGGAAGTCCCAAGACGGGAAGCGCTCCTCTACGTTCACTCACCCCTCAAGTCCCACACGTTTGGAAAATGTTCATCATCTTTGTATTGGCTAGGTCCCCACATTGCATCTCGCGATATGCGCCAGATTATTGGTTGGGTGTACGCATCGCGTCACGCGGTCCGCCCCAAATTTCTAATTGGCTGGGTCCCCACACTATTCGCGCGGTATGCCCCAGATTATTGGTTGGGTCTCCACACCGCTTCGCGGTCTGCTCCAAGTTTTCTTTGCATTTGCTCCAAGTTTTCTTTGCATCTGGGGTGACGATTTCCGCTCCATTTGCCGATCGGATTGTTTGGTTTATCTTTCGTTGGAATATTGGTACAAATTACCCCAGAAGTGTTACCCTCCTTATCGGTACCATCAAGACTCATAATGCGGGACGGTCCACCGAGTGTGTTACCACCCATACCAACGGGTACACAAGGTGAGAACTCAGAAGACAAATCGGACCAGGCGTCCTGAAGTGCGGATCGGCCACCCGATCGACACTACAGGCGAAGGTTCACGGGGTATCCCACCCCGTAAGTTGGTCGGCTGGGCACGATGGTGGTCGAGTTCCGGACACTTCTGTGTTCGATTTGAACTTGACTCCACCACACTTGTACCGCTGCATGCCATTGACTGTTCCACCTGTAGATCCATTAGTCTCGATAGGCGGAACAAATAAGGCGATGATTCATGATGAATATTCCGAAAGGAATTTAATCCAATAATGCACCGGTTCTGGTCCTTGTCAATCAGGTGATATCCACGGGTATTTATGCAGCTATGGATGTACTAACAACACTGACCCGATGTACACTCGCCCTTGTCTTGTGTTCTCTCTATCGTTGCGACGTCAAGCCATGGCTGCCCTGATATAGCGTGTATCTTCTTCCGCTTCTATTATTCCATCTCCAACTGGCTCTATTTTGTGATCATATAACTATCGCTAAAAATAATCCATCTCGGTACTTCGTCCCTGTGTGCTCCTTGGCGCCTTCAATTTGATTTGACCCTCCAATTGGAATCTTGTGAGCCATTTGCGTCGAGTGCGTATTTTCTAAATCCTTGCCTTTGATTTTATCATATTTATGTGGTGATAGAACCTTCAGTAAAAGGATTCCAAAATTCACGGATTATTGCTCCATAGGAACGCTCCCAGAAATCTTCCATGTCTGATTGGATTACCTCGTACTTTGACTGTTAGGGACGCACAGTAACCTGTGTCAGTTCTCCTTCTTTAAACCCGCTCACCGAATATTCTTCCGGGTATATTCAAGTTAATAAATTTGACGAGTGGTGTTTTACGTACCACTGGACATAGTCGATGTAACAGTACTGATCCTGTTACGGTCTTACACTGTATTTCGAGAGGAAGAGCGCAATACAATAAGGGCAGGATTAGTTGGGAACAACTAATCCTATACTAAAAGTAAATATAAGTATTTACTTATTCTTTAGAACACAAAATTAAGAGTGTTTATTGAATGGGTGGTTGTAACAGGACTTATCCTGTTACGGTCTTACACTGTATTTTGCGAGGAAGCGCGCAATACAATAAGGGCAGGATTAGTTGGTAACAACTAATCCTATACTAAAAGTAAATATAAGTATTTACTTATTCTTTAGAACACAAAATTAAGAGTGTTTATTAAATGGGTGGTTTCGGCTAACAGTATAGTAATTACCTAACTAATATAATAATATCAAGTATTAGACTAACTGTACTATTAGTTTAACCTGCATGATTCAGTATTTATACCGAATCGACTATTCCTTCGTAGATTATAATAACTTATAATCTATTATTTGAATTTCAGACAACGCGTCTGAAATTCAACTGTGATATTCTAACTTGAATATCAATTATGTAATGGCACCCCATTACATCACCCCCCACTTAACGTGGTTGGTCAATAATAATTCTTATTTTGGCCAATCATGGGTGGCACTTGTTGGTCGATCTCATTTACCAACTGATTGACCATCGACTCGATGGTCAAGGCACGCGGCGGCGCTCTAAAGATCGCTGCCGAAAACATCGAAGGAGCTTCTTCCTCCGCCTCAGCACTAGGTGCTGATGTGTTGAGTGACAACAGTGACGCTGCATTAGCAGCGTCAACTACGCAAAGGTCGTAAGACGTACCGTCTTCGACCACAGATGCTGCTAAGGCGGCATCTGGCAAGAAACAGGGAGATGTTGCTAATGCAACACCTCGCACGATGGCAACTTCCTAATGGCGTGTTGCCAAGAGGGCCATGTTCGGGAGTTCTGACTCCGAACAAAGTGATGGGGATACAGCTGTCCCCACGAAAGGATATAGCGAGTCGAAAATCGCTAGGTGCTCATCGCCTAACAGCGATGACGACTCTGGTGTCGCTGTATGCTATGACAGCGACAATGATCATCACGGGTGGTTGCGGGAACGCAGAGCCCCACCTGGACCGAGTACGTCTCCACGTCGGGGTGATTTAACCCCGGCGCGTGGTGTTGAAGCAGGCGGTGCTCCGCCTGCTAAAAGAGCTCGAACAGAAGCGGCACCTGCCGCTTCTGAAGCGTATCATCGTACGGAACCACATGTTCCGTACAAAGTGGGGTTTTGGACACCTGACTAGGCTATTGCCCCCAACAGTGGCGGTCACCGTAAGCGGGACTGCCAATATGCGTTGTTCGATATCAACGTTCTGTATGACTGCGAAGACATCCAGTCACGTCGATTCGATCGAAGTACAGACGATAGGCGTCTGTACTTTGACCTCTTTTTCCAGGTTCGATATTATTCGAGCCGGAAAGGGTAAAGAAAGAACAGGGACGATAAAGACGACCTGACTCAAAGTTGGAACGCTTTTGTTGACAACTACAACAAAAGCCCAGATGACTACGTCAACAAAGTTCACGTAATGCGCGAGCGCTTTCTAAAGCACTCGCGAACAGGCAAAATGGAATACATCCATTTTGCTTACATCAAAGAAGGGTTGACCTGTGGTGTCCCTTCTCACCTCGGTTGCCCGCGGTGTCCGCAGGGCGCTTCTCGTCTGTCAGAAGAGGAGTTGCGGGGGTACGGTGGTTTTTCCGTACCCGCCGAAATTCAGGGCTTAATCGATGCCCTAAATGCATCAACACCTAGTGTTGATGCTACTTCGCATTATGAGTTTGAAACTACTTCTCAAACTCAGTTAAAAGGTCTGGGGCGTCGCCCCTCAGAACCTCAATCGTCTCCCAAGAGTCGAACTCTTTGGGGTAACCCATCCAGCGTACTAAGTACTCGGTACGCTGCCCCTTCTTCGAAGGAACCGACCGCTTCTAGATCAAGCGCTCGAGAATGTATCGCTTATTCCCCTGATTATCAATTAGAGGCGGCGGAGGTTGAGAATTCCCTCGCCGTTGTTGTTGCGGAGCATGGTTCTTTTCTCCGCAAACTCGAGGAGGGTTGTTCCTCCTTGAGCAGCGATATGTCTCACTCTGTGAAGACATATCGGTCTCTTCGCGAGAATGTCCGCGACATCCTCGGGGCTCACACTGCCCTTCAGCAGAAGAATGATCTTCTGTACATCGAGATTTCCCGCTGTAAGGAAGAGCTCGATCGGCACAAGGTTGATCTTGAGCAGTCGAAGGCGGAGGTAATCACTCTCCGCTCTGCTCATCAACGGCTGGAAGCCGATTACAAGTCTCTCTTGGGAGACTTGGAGAAGCACGGTATCTTCCGTGGTTCTGTGTCTCGTCGTAAGACGAAGACGAATGATACGGTTTGAGCCGCCCAACATAGAATTTTGGGTGGAGCCGCATTGCTGTGGGAATGTCTAAAGTATAGGCATTCCCTTGAATCTCTTGGACCTTGAAAGGTACAATGTACTTAGGAAGCAACTTCCGTGTAGGGAAGTTGCTTATTGCATGTATAGGCAAATTGGTAGTACTTAGTAATACTAATTCACCTTTAAGAAAGGAGTTTTGTTCTTCCTTCCTTGTTTATCTGCATTTTGCTTCTGCTTATCCAAAGCAGAAGCAAGTTCATCTTTTATATAGCGTATTACAGCTTGGCGCTGTAATATGAATCCATCTACTGCTTTATCATCAGTAGGTGCCTTGCCCTCATTGTTTGCAGCCATTGTTGCAGACACATATTCATCATATGCAGCTTCAGTTTCATTTGAAGATGCTTCCGCTTCTACTGTACTTTCAGTAGAAGGGCCATCGTCTTGTTCACAAGTTGCAGTTTCAACTTGCGCATTGACTCGCTCAAAATTTGAGCGGGTCCCTCCCCTACTTAGATTTGGCGTACCTCCAAGTAAAGCTGGGGTTCGTGGATGCCTTAAGGCATTCACGTAGAACGGTGTATGCTTAGTTGAAGCATGCACCGAATTTTTAATCGCAAATTCAGTGAGTGACAGGTAGTCACTCCACTGTTCAAAGGCATGTGCGTATGATCGCAACATGTCTCCGAGAACGCGGTTAACCCGTTCCGTCTGCCCATCCGTTTCCGGATGGTCCGCAGTTGACATCTTCAACTGGTTTCCCAACAATGAGAACGTTTCTTGCCAAAAACGTCCTGTAAATCTCGGATCTCGACTCGAGACAATGTCTTCCGGCATTCCGTGCAAACGGAATACCGTATCAACGAATATCCGCGCTTTTTGAGCGGCGGTTATGTTCGATGATACTGCAGTAAGATGTACCATCTTACTGAAACGGTCTACAAAGACCACTGTTCCGGTCTTCCGACTATTGTCGGGTGGAAGACCGAATACGAAGTCCATTGAAATGGACTTCCAACACTCTGTTGGAACCGGCAGGGATTGCAGCGGAGCCTGTGCAGACTGCGCAGGCTTAACGCGCTGGCAAATCTTGCAAGCGCGTACGTATTTTCGTACCCACTTGTACTGGTTCCGCCAGTAAAAGTCACGTGCGAGAGAAGCGTATGTCTTCTCTCGACCTTGATGCCCCGAAATCGGTGCATCATGATACTCAAACATAATTTGATGTTTGAGATCATCGTCGTTTGGAACGACGATGCGACTTTCATCTTTTTGGTCTGTGCTGTAAATCAGCAGACCATCGTGCAGTCGATATCGATGCACGCAAGCGCGGAGGAACTCTGGGGGCTCGTCGCGCTTCTCACTTGATTTATTACTTAAGTAATCAATCAACAGACGTGTCTCCTCGTCTGTTTTGTACGCCTCGCGTACTTGTCGTATAATTGACGACGACAAAGCAGTGCAACTGATCGCGTTTGCACTGGCACCTTCGGTTTCGTCTTGTAATCGGGCCTTCGTGATAGCGCATCCGCTATCACGTTCAACTTTCCGGGTTTATATTCAACCGTAAAGTTGTATTCAGCAAAGAATGGCAGCCATCGATCCATTCTTTGAGAAATGTGTGGTGAATTCACGGCCGTGCGTAGCGACGCATGGTCCGTGTAAACCACAAACGGTCTATCTCCCAAGAGATAGATCCGAAACTTGGCCAGTGCATACTTCATGGCAAGGAGTTCCTTGTCATGCACTGGATAGTTGCGCTCGGCTGGGCGCAACTGACGCGATTGATAGCAGATTACGCGATCGCAATCATCGTGATCACGTTGCATCAAAGCACAGCCGATAGCGAAATCGCTCGCGTCGCAAACGACGTGGAACGGACGCGCGTTATCGGCTATAGCCAAGACAGGCGTGTGGAGAACCGTGTCCAAAATTAGGCACACTTCTGGTCAAGTTTTGTCAAGGCATTTGGTCTAATTTCGGATTGGTTTAAACATGGGGGGCTTTTCAGCCTATCAGACTCAAGAAGTGTCAAGAACGCAAGTTTTTGTGAGTCACCCGACTTTGGGTATTTTACAAATTTTTGTGGGGGTATATTTAGGGACTATAGGGTAGTAGTATTTTAGTTGTGGTTTTACCTTTTAGGACAGAAGTTATACCTTTAAGTAAGGAAATCTTTTAGCTTTCATATAAGTGGCTGAAACCTCTTCTGGTCTTGGTTCACACCACAGCTAGGGGTCGCCGTTCTTCCCTTTTCGTACACTAGTCGCCTCCGCCCGCCGCGGAGTGTTTGGGGGAAGAGGGTCAAATTATCCCCTCTCGCCCATTATAACCGGTCGGGACGCGCCGCACGCGCACTGTGGCCCACCGGAAGTCCCTCGACGGGAGTACGATTTGGCGATCTCAACACCTCAACTCAAGTACGTTTGGAACGTGCTATTCACTGGATTTGTCTTGGCGTGGAGATATCGTTTGTGGAGTTTCACGAGCATATTGGGTCTTTACGCGGACATATTGGCTTGTTTTAATATTGGTTGGAAACTAGACCGGTTTTGGTCTTATTTCGTATTGGTCAGGGGCTAGACCGGAACGGTCGGTCTACCCTCTATTATTTCGTATTGGTCAGGTCTTGATCGTTTGGACGATCGACCTATTGGAAGTTATCTCTTGGAAGTGTTTTTGGTCTGTTTGTGTCTGGGGTGAAGAGTTCCGCCCCAGAGATACCTACCCAGATCGGTCTTCTATATTCAAGACCGGTTCGATCCAATCTGCGATCCCGATCCACCGAGTGTGTAACTAGCCCATTCCATCGGGTACAAAAGGTGAGATGGACACTAAACAATCGGACCAAGTGGGTTCTGATGACGACCGGTCGTCGGCTTGCAGCGGACGATCGGACCAGATCTCGAGTGGTGGTCCGCGGAGTACCCCCTCCGAAAGTTGGAAGGCTGGGCGCGATGGTGGTAGTCAGGTTATCGATGCTAATGTTTTCGATTTCGAACTTGACTCCACCACAATTGTGCGCGTGCCCGGATCACTTGGTGATCGTGGATATCACCGTGATGATATTCCATCAAAAATTGGATTCGAATATTTGAATGATTTGAATATGGAGTCGTTCTGGAGAGGACGTAAGGAAAGGCTAACGCCTTACGTTCTCGTTGTTGATAAAGATGGCGATATCCGATCTGGCCTGGCGGAGGACCAGATCGGGATTAATAATTTTTTTCCTCCCCAAAAGGCTCCCACCGGAGCCGATCGGGACTATAGCAGGTCTTGCTATAGTTCCGGAAAGGATCAGGACCTTGGTCCTGGCCCTATGTGTATGAATGAAAAAAATGATGGAAAACTAAAAGATGAAAATTACTTGGAGGCTGACTGGAACGATCCGGTCTACCTCCCTAAAGTCCCCAAGGTGCCCAGAGAAGGGCTGGGAATTCCACCCGACGAAGACGACTTCGAAGAAAAGTCGAAGGTCGGGGATGAGGCTATCACCGAACAAGACCTGGACAAGATGTATTATGTTTTTGAATTGAAGCGATTTGTTCGCCAGAACCAGGTCTTTCGGGTGTTGGACCTCCATATCCCCGACCTTCTTCTCGGTCCCACTACCGAGCCGATCCAGAGTGATCGACCATTACTGCTCGTCAAGAATTTGGTGGCGATGTTGGCGGAGGTTGGCATTAAAATGCAGAACCCCGCCGTTGTCAATAAATTGTTTGAATTTAATGCTTGGAGACTGGAGGCGTCGATGTCGGACCTCCACGACCGTTTGGTGCCACTGGTGGCGGCGGTTCGCCGCCCAACTCCCACCACGGCAATGAAGGTCGCCGAATCACAGAGATTGTTGACATTGGTTCCGATGATGAATTGATCTACCAGTCTCCATCGGCTTCTAACAGCTCATCATAGTTGGAGACCGGTGTCGAGCGGATGACCATGGGGGTGGACCATGCCCGTTCTGAACAAAAAAGGGACATGCAACAGGAAGGGGATGTTTGCCAGTCGGGGCTCCAGCAAGCCCCACAGGCCTCAGTTCCGCAAAAGGAGGGTATCAACACGCTGCCCATGACGCCAGCCAACCTCCAACCATGTTTGAGACGATGATGCAACGTTTCATGGAAGAACGGGTTACACCACATATGCGCCCACATGTCCAAGACCGGTCTACCTGTCAAGGTGTCAATGTTTGCAAAGATGTGGATATGGAATCGGTAACATCTATGGATAAGCCTATTAGAAGTGATAAACCAACTGGCAAGGGAAGGCGCAAGCCGCAACCGGCAAGACCGCGTAGACCAAGCAAGACAAGTGACTGTGATATGGAGTCGGTCGGCGGTCTTGACGACCATGGTGGGTCAGATGGTACAGGCGCAGGCAAGGTGCGCAAGGCTAACCTAGCCTCCACTACTGCCTACGACTTTGGATATGCTGCGATTCCGCGCATCCGTATGGCCGCGAAGACCGACCTCAAGGACTTCACCGGCAAGGATGCTGATGAAGACCAGGCCCGGTCTTGGTTCAGTCGGGTCAAGTCTGCGTTCCTGCGATACCAGACCCCAAAAAGCGAACGTTGTTTAATCTTCCGGGATTTGTTAAAAGGACCGGCTGCGAACTGGATTCAACAGTTGGGTCGGGGCGTCCGGTCTGACTGGGACCTGTTATGTGCGGAGTTTGAAGATCAATATTGTAACTCCGGATTTTCAAGCGCCCGTAAGTACCACCATATGCAGAAGCGGGCCGACGAAACACCGATCGAGTATTTGCATCGGTTGAGCGTGGCTGCACTTCGCGCCGGCATAACAATTAAAGAGAATAACCCGCCGAACGGTGCTGCTCTGGAACATGTGGGTCACTACATTAGTACCCTGGACGATCAAGAACTGGCGGACCAGCTTACTCTGCTGCGCCTTAGGGACGCGGGTAAAGTTTAACAAACTCTACGGACGCTACAGCAGTCGCGTAGCATGAGGGAAAAGAGTGCTGGTGGATCAGGTCGCTACCGATCCAAGACCCAGACTCAGACCGATCCGGTCAAGAGACCCTGGACCAGACCGACCCGAGCGGTCAAGGCGATCGTAGCCGAAGACAGCACGGGATCGGAAGGGAAAAGTGGAAGTCAATCCAGCCAGGAGTCATCGGATAAAGACCAGTATTGTTACGTCTATGTTGCGGGACCTGCCCCGAAGACCAGGTCGAAGTCCGACCAGGTAGACCGGAAGGGAAGGAACGGAAGAAAGTCCGATCCGGACCGACCTCGTCAGAAGTGCTCCCACTGTGGGTCGAGCAAACATGATGGTCCAAACTTCTGTAAGAAGATGGTGTGCAAGAAGTGCGAGAGACGCGGCCACCCGACTGACCATTGCCTCTTAGTATGCAAGTCATGTGGAGAGATCCACGAGGCCGGCCACTGCAAGATTGAAGAATTTTTTTAACATGATACGCAAGTGGTACGTGCCGGACAAGCACGCGGGGATGCTGCCGCCGGACGCAGAAAAGATGTTAAACTAGAACGCTCGCCAGGTTCGAATCTGGATCGAGCCGAGCGTTCTACGGTTCACATCTATGCATATGTCGGCAAGGAGGATAAGACCGACAATACACGTTCTATTCCAAATTGCGTCGACCGATACCATCCGGTCTACAGTCTGAAGACCGATGAGTACTCCCGGACTAAGGTGGTTATGCAGTTGGACTTGCTGCCTGGATAATCCCGCGGATATAGGAAGTATCACGCGCCTGATAAATGGTTCAAGCAGGCAAAATCCTGTGGCAAGATTAATAACCAGAAGGCGACGATGTTGTTCGACTCTGGAGCTGAAGTATCGATAATCGACTCCGCCTTTGCTCGTAAGGTCGGATGTCGTATAGACGATACCCAGAGACAAGAATGCGTCGGGATCGGCGAAAACTCTTATATGACCGAAGGAAGAACGCGTGTGAAAATTACTTTGTCGGGATCGCTGGTCTACTTTTTCAGCGCTTGGGTTGGCAAGTTGGCTGGTCAGGACGCTTTACTAGGTATGGATTTCATGGTCCCAGCTGGTATTCGCCTAGACCTGTCACATGGAGTGCTTACACTCCCGGATGAGGTCCAGGTCCAGTTGGCTGGTTGAAGACCTCTGTATGGTTCGTATACCGATCTGGTCCGGTGGGACCAAGACCTCACTATCCCAGTTGGTCGGTCTGCCGATACCCCGGTCGAGAAAGGTTTTCGTTCGAGGAAGTTGTGGTTGACCAGGGGCGATCAGTGGGTCTCGACCTTCGTAAAGAGTGCTGGTCGACGTGATTTTGTCCGTGTTACCAATATCGGTGACAAGCCGTTGACAAGGACAATAACACTATTGTCGGCATGTGGTTAGCAGAAGGGAAGGTACCAACGAAGATGGGGTTCGTCTCGATTGGGTCGAGGCGGTATGTCGAGTGGCAAAACCTGGCGTACCAATCGACCACCGATCTTATCAGCGATGATGGGTCGGTGGAAGAGGATACCTCACCTTTAGTGGAAAGACCAAGTTATGTCACCCCAAAAAATATGTTGGTCCGAAGAAAGGCGTCGCAGTCACCAGGAACGGTGGACCATCAAGTAGACGAGCCGAGGCTAGTCAACGTGGTGTCAGCACAAGATCAGGTGATAGCGGAGCAATAAAAGGAAGAAGGGGAACATGAAGTTGCTAGGTCGGACCATGACGGTATTCCTAATCAGACCGATATCAGTGAAGGACAGCCCGTCGATCAAGACCAGGGGCGTCCAGCCGGTCCAGATGGTCTAGGTGATATCACCCCAGAAGATGAACAAGTCTGTATACATGAAGGCGGGGAACAGTACATTCAGGAGCTGGAAAGCCAAATGGCAGTCCTCCCTGAAGTGTCTGCCGACTCGCCCGAAGTTACAATAGATGATTTACAAGTGGGTGATCAAGACCTTAACAGTCCAGACCAGATCGAGCAGTTGAAGAATATCATATGGAAGAAAAGACATCTGATGATCGGAAAGGGCAATGCCTTACCACCTGCAGCCCGTGGTGCGATTTGCGATATTGACGTTGGAGATGCCAAGCCGATTGCTCAGCGATGTCGATGCGTGGCGCCACAGTACCGGGAAAAGCTTTCTGATCTTATCAAAGGACTGTTGGCTACCAAGATTATTAGACGGTCGACCTCGCCATGGGCCTCGCCGATCGTAATTGTTATCAAGAAGAACGGCGTCGACATTAGGTTGTGCATCGACTATCGGCTGGTAAATCGGTTAACTAAACTTATGGTGTACCCGATGCCGCTGATTAATGATCTGTTGGAAGACCTCGACAAGACCTTGTGGTATTGTTCGCTAGATATGGCAAGTGGATTTTGGGTGGTCTCGATGACTGATCGAGCCCGTGAGATTTCCGCATTTGTGACACCGTTTGGTCTTTTCGAGAGGAATCGTATGCCGTTCGGTCTGAAGAACGCGCCCCAGATCTATCAAAGGCTGATAGACAACGCATTGTACGGAAACTTCAAGATCAAGACCGATCGGGACCCTGCCGAAAGTTATGATGTGTTTACAGAGGGTGAACCCGATCGGGAAAGAAGACCGTCCGTTCTAGGGAGGCGGTCGTACATCGACGACATTCTGATACCTGCCTCGTCATAGAACGATCTGTGCGAGAAGGTTGAACGATTGTTGGACACATGCGATCGCTGGAACCTATCTATCAGCGCCATAAAAAGTTTTTGGGGTATGTCCAAGGTCGCCTATTTAGGCCATATGGTCTCGAACAATGGTCTAGAGGCTAATCCCAAGGACCTGGATTCGTTAAGCAACCTCCCGTTTCCCAAGTCTCTAAAGGCAATGCAGTCCTTCCTAGGAAGTTTAAACTACTACAGCCGCTTCATCGAAGATTTTTCTATCTACGCGGCTTTGTTGTATGAGCTCCGGGAAGTGGACCACCATTTGTTGCGCGAAGAAGACCTGGCAACTTTACATGGGGGCACCGACTATGGTCTTGCTGCAGATTGTCCGCAAGTGGAGGCCGAAGACCATATGAAGCGTGCAAAGTTTGCTTTTGGTATGTTGAAGGCTAAGATGGTGACGGCACCGATTTTGAAGCATTACGATCCCGAAAAGGTCCCGACCATTATTGTATATGCTAGTCAGTGGGCCATTTTGGTGTGTACCATCCGGTCACGTTCACGAGCAGAACGCTGAAGCCAAATGAAGTGAATTATGGAATTGTCGAGAAAGAAGTTCTGGCGGTGCTACGAATTCTGGATGTGTGTTACAACCTGCTGGTCGGCCGACCTATAAAGGTCCTGTCAAGGCGGTCTACTTTGGCCTGGCTATTATCAGCCAATGGGATGGACGGACGTCTAGGCAGATGGTCGGCGGTCTTGTCGCAGTGGACCCTCGAGGTCGTTAAGTGCACCAGGGGCGAGGAAGAGATATTGGGCACATTAGCTGCCAGTATCACCCCTCGGTCTGAAGTGGACGAGGCATTGATTGCGATTTCCCCGAGGAAGCAACCTCGGCAGTCAGTTTCGAGACCGCCACCGACCGTCGACCATGATGAAGAGCTCTTGGTCTTAAGTTTGACGGATCAGCAATCGTGAAGAAGAAGGTCGGCGCCTATAGTGCCATATTGTGGAAGTTGCCACAATGGTCTAGTTTCAGCCGCTGCCGATTTCACGATGGATATTTATGTTAACGAGGTGGAGTACCGAGGTCTACTTCTATGTCTGGACCTGCTGTCGTCGCCATAGAAGGGGCGAGTCATCATATGTGGTGACTCCAACCTAGTGATCAGGCAGATCACCGGAGAGATCGACTGCAAGGCTCCACGGCTGAGGTCGTTAAATGATCGGGTAATGAAGGCATTGAAAGACCATCCCAACCACGAGCTGTTTCACGTGAAACGGGACTGGAACAGAAGCGCCGACTACCTCGCGACCAAGGCCATGCGAGACCAGACCGGGGCTACGATCACCGAGGAGGCCGTTCTTGATGAATTGATGAATATAAACAGGCTCCCCGAGGTGATCGGACCCAAGAACGCTCCGGACCAGGTGCATGTGATGGTCGCGAGTAGACCGAAATCTCGGATTTACCACCAACTGTCCCCAAAGGAACGGTTGAGTGAATCTGTTGTGCAACGACTAAGGGCAGAACGGATCCTCAAGGCGCAGGACGAAGAAGAATGGATTGTGAATTTGAAGACCTACCTGCGCGGTGAATTGTCTAAGTTGACGAATGGTCAAGCGAAAGAATGTGCCAAGATCGCAGATAGTTACGAATTTGATGAGGATGGTTTACTATATTACTGCCGCGATGCCGACCAAGACAGTGCAGACCGGGACCGACTGGCGAAATTAGTGATCCCCGAGTTGCTGCATCCGGATGTCCTCCATCACTATCATGTGAGTCTAGAAGGAGGACATAAGGGCATAGGCAGGACCTATCACAAGATCAGGTCCCACTTCCACTGGAGAGGTCTTTTCCGCAGTGTGCAGAAATATGTGGGCTGTTGCACGGATTGCGAGACCGGAAAGGGTAGACCGGTAATCAAGGGGCGATCGCCCGGAAATATCGAAGCTACCTACCCTTTCCAGGTCATAGCGATGGACCACATACCGTCACTGCCTAAATCGACATATGGCAATACTGAGTTGTTGATCTGGGTAGACCTGTTCACCGGTCTGGTTATTGCGAAGGCAAGTGCGTCCCGGTCTGCCGATCAGATCGCCAAAAGTTACGAAGAATGCGTGTTCCGAAGGTTCGGCACCAGCGAGGTCATCAGACACGACCGAGAACCCAGTTTCATGGCCGAGGTGTTCCGGTCGTTTAACAATATGATGGGCCAGAAACAGAGCGCGACGATGGCATATCGTCCGCAAGCGAACGGATCGGCAGAACGTATGGTACAAACTATTACAAGAGCGATCAAGATGTACGTTGCCGATCTAGACCAGCGCGATTGGGACGAATACGCAGAAAGGCTGGTGTTTGCACTCAACTCGTCGACCGATCGGGTCCGAGGAGAAACGCCTTTTTATCTTGCGTATGGATGGGACCCCCGGTCCACTCTTGAAGCCGCGATACCTATTGGCTGCACTCGGACCCGCAATCGTGATGCTCGACGTTGGCGCATGCAGGTACAGAAACATTACCAGCATGCAAGAGAAATTGTCAACGAAAAGTTACGTCAAGCTACACAAGACCGGGCAGACCGGAATAACGACCAGGTCCAACCCCACGGTATAGAACCAGGGGCGAGGGTATGGTTGTACCTAGACCGTGTGAAGGAGGGCTATGCGAAGAAGCTGGATCACATGTGGCACGGTCCTTTCCGTGTTGCCGAGCTGATTGGTGAACACGCTGCCCGTCTATTAACAACCGGCACGGACTACAAGGTCTTCCCGATCGTACATGTGTCCAAGTTAAAACTGGTCCGAGAATTTCCTGATCGCCCAAAATGCCCTGTCTATTAGACGAGGCAGAACGGTTTGATTTCGATGAAGCATTACTGCCGGACGTAAGTTGGGAACGACCGCTGGAGAAGGACGAATTTGAAGTGGAAAAGGTCTTAGATGTCCGATCGGTCAAGAAGACCAGGTTCGGCCGGACCCAACGAGAATATCTGGTCCGATGGAAGGACCATGATGAAACAACTTGGATCGATGAGTCCGACCTGATCTGTGGAGCACTACTACGAGAATTCGAACGGGACCGAGTCAGTCGGAACCGTTTCGCAGTGATGCAGACCCATGAAGACCAAGACCAAGATATGCAGTAGCATCGGTCTTCCCGACCGACGTGAAGAGGTGGAAGGTCTTGTGTCTTGTGTATTGTGTATTGTGAATATGTGACGAATTGGAATAGTGTAGTGACGAACGTGGATTGTTTTTTCGCGATGTAAGTGGAACGGTTGGTGATAACGTGTCTAGTGCAACTTTGGAGAAAGTGGTGGAATTAGCTCAAGTGATTTGATGACCGAACATGTGAAAAAGAACGATGATATATATTAAGTGTTATCTGGTCGATTACTTACGACCTCACTCGCCATCACCCCACAGACGGCCGACGGTCAACGACGGATGATTTTCAACTTGGTCCTGGTACTGGTTACGCCAAGGTTCTTGTTGGTCTAGTTGGACCAAAGCATCCTTGAGGTCCAAGACCGTTGTAGTGCACCCAAGACCGGGCCAGGAGCTGCTTGGTCAGGGTAGACCGGCATAAACAACCGATCTGCCCTGGCGACCACGGCAAATTATCCTCACGCGTTCGTGGCGGAAGGGAAGAACTGTCGGTTGCCACGTTGGCCAACAAAGCATCTTCGTGGAGATTGGACGTCACAGGCAAGACCGTAGGTGTTGACTTTGTCGACGCATGAGGTGGTGGAACGCCACCATGCGGACCGGTCTTCTTGGTCTGCTCCGAAGTCGATGCAACTTAAACAAAACTTTCATGTGGACTTGTTCGCGACTTGGTTGGGATGGGGACAGCAAACTCCGAATCACCGGAGTCTTCGCCGGAGTCATCCCAGGACGAGACCTCTGAATACTTGGCACGGTCAGCACCGGCGGTCGAGGGCGCTTGATTTTTGGAGATGTTACTGTCGTCATCCTCGTCCAAGCTTGGGATCACGAGGGGCGCCTGTATCTTGGCTCGCCTACGAGGCACCGCACGCTTCCCTTCGAGTTCAGGGTCGCGCGCTGTGCCCCGCGCCCTCGAGGGACGCGGCGCGTCCGCGCGATTCTTAGACTTTTGACGAATTTTGGGCTGGGGAATTTCGGCCAATGAACGGCCTTGGTCTTGGTCCCGGTGTAGGTCCACCAAGGCGGCCGACGCAGACCAGTCTACGCTGGAGGCAGCAACCGGATGACGACGAGGACGCAACAGGTCAACCAAGCGCTGATGACATTCTTTTAATACCGCCCGACGACCGTTCGCTGCCTGCGTCCAATCGTTCGACTTGCGTTCACAAGACCGGACCTCCTCGGTCTGGTCTTGAATCGAAATTCGGAGCTCAGTGAGACGCCTCTCGAGGTCGTCGCTTTTAATGCTCAACGTGGTCTGGTCAAGCAGGTCTTGTGCTTGCTGCTGTTGGACCAGCACAAGCTGCTCCCGAAGATGAAGCTGATGAGCCTCCAGGCGGGTCAACCTATTGCGCGCGTTTATTAGTCCGGTCAAAATCTGACGCAGCTGGAGGTCATGCGTGTTCGACTGCCGATCGGCGGCAAGCAGGGCATTGATCGCCTTGCTGATGCCAGGAGGTATACGGGCTGGAGGTATACGGGCTGAAGACAAACGAAGGTTATAACAGGTCCAAGGTGAAGACCGGACATGCATGCTTACGTTGTGTCGCCTGTTGAGCAATCTGCTCCTGGAGACGTGCGATCTCTTCAAGTGCGTCTTGCAACTGCGCGTCGTCTCGGTCTGATGCCCTGTCGATGTCTGAGGTGCAGTAGAACGATGGGGGATGCCAGACCGGACCGACCGGACGGGCGAAGTGACATGCGATGACGTGGTATGCGAGGTGCCTACAAGAACGGTCGTTAAGGAAATACAAGAAGGTCAAGTCCAGCAGTGCAAGTACCTGGAACGGATGAAGAAGATGGTTGCTCCACGTCGGAAAAGTCTTAATGACCAAGGTTCAACTGAATTTGATGGACGAGGTCAGACCGTTGTCGTTGTACGACACGGTCTGACTCAGGGGCGGCTGTGGAGAAGCGTGCCCAAAATTTGGCACACTTCTGGTCAAGTTTTGTCGAGGCATTTGGTCTAATTTCGGATTGGTTTAAACAAGGGGGGCTTTTCAGCCTATCAGACTCAAGAAGTGTCAAGAACGCAAGTTTTGTTGAGTCACCGACTTTGGGTATTTTACATATTTTTGTGGGGGTACATTTAGGGACTATAGGGTAGTAGTATTTTAGTTGTGGTTTTACCTTTTAGGACAGAAGTTATACCTTTAAGTAAGGAAATCTTTTAGCTTTCGGATAAGTGGCTGAAACCTCATCTGGTCTTGGTTCACACCACAGCTAGGGGTCGCCGTTCTTCCCTTTTCGTACACTAGTCGCCTCCTCCCGCCGCGGAGTGTTTGGGGGCAGAGGGTCAAATTATCCCCTCTAGCCCATTATACCCGGTCTGGACGCGCCGCACGCGCACTATGGCCCACCGGAAGTCCCTCGACGGGAGTACGATTTGGCGATCTCAACACCTCAACTCAAGTACGTTTGGAACGTGCTATTCACTGGATTGGTCTTGGCGTGGAGATATCGTTTGTGGAGT
>CM047592.1:3863974-3878987 GCA_026184515.1 Peronosclerospora sorghi | reverse complement strand
ATCACCGAACAAGACCTGGACAAGATGTATTATGTTTTTGAATTGAAGCGATTTGTTCGCCAAAACCAGGTCTTTCGGGTGTTGGACCTCCATATCCCCGACCGTCTTCTCGGTCCCACTACCGAGCCGATCCAGAGTGATCGACCATTACTGCTCGTCAAGAATTTGGTGGCGATGTTGGCGGAGGTTGGCATTAAAATGCAGAACCCCGCCGGTGTCAATAAATTGTTTGAAATTGATGCTTGGAGACTAGAGGCGTCGATGTCGGACCTCCACGACCGTTTGGTGCCACTGGTGGGGGCGGTTCGCCGCCCAACTCCCACCACGGCAATGAAGGTCGCCGAAGCCTCCAGAGAGCTTGTTGACATTGGTTCCGATGATGAATCGATCTACCAGTCTCCATCGGCTTCTAACAGCTCATCAGAGTTGGAGACCGGTGTCGAGCGGATGACCATGGGGGTGGACCATGCCCGGTCTGAACAAAAAAGGGACATGCGGAAGCAAGGGGCTGCTTGCCAGTCGGGGCTCCAGCGAGCCCCACAGGCCTCAGTTCCGCAAAAGGAGGGTATCAACACGTTGCCCATGACGCCAGACAACGTCCAAGCCATGTTTGAGACGATGATGCAACGTTTCATGGAAGAACGGGTTAGACCACCTCTGCACCCACATGTCCAAGACCGGTCTACCCAGCAAAGTGCCAATGTTTACCGAGATGTGGATATGGAATCGGTAACATCTGTGGAAAATCCCACTCGAAGTGCTAAGCAAGCCGGCAAAGGGAAGCGCAAGCCGAAACCGGCCAGACCGCGTAGACCAAGCAAGACAAGTGATTGTGACATGGAGTCGATCTGCGGTCTTGACGCCCACTGTGGGTTAGACGGTACGGGCGCTGGCAAGCCACGCAAGGCTAACCTAGCTTCTACTATTGCTTACGACTTTGGATCTGCTGCGATTCCGCGCATCTGTATGGCCGCGACGACCGACCTCAAGGACTTCACTGGAAAGGATGCTGATGAAGACCAGGCCCGGTCTTGGTTCGGTCGGGTCAAGTCTGCGTTCCTGCGAGACCAGACCCCGAAAAGTGAAAGATGTCTAATCTTCCGGGATTTGTTGAAAGGACCGGCTGCCAACTGGATCCAACAGTTGGGTCGGGATGTCCGGTCTGACTGGGACCAGCTATGTGCAGAGTTTGAAGGGCAATATTGTAACTCCGGATTTTCGAGTACCCGCAAGTATCACCATATGCAGAAGCGGAGCGACGAGACACCGATCAAGTATTTGCATCGGTTGAACGTGGCTGCACTTCGTGCCGGCATAACAATTAAAGAGAATAACCCGCCGAACGGTGCTGCTCTGGAACATGTGGGTCACTACATTAGTACCCTGGACGATCAAGAACTGGCGGACCAGCTTACTCTGCTGCGCCTTAGGGACGCGGGTAAAGTTTAACAAACTCTACGGACGCTACAGCAGTCGCGTAGCATGAGGGAAAAGAGTGCTGGTGGATCAGGTCGCTACGGATCCAAGACCCAGACTCAGACCGATCCGGTCAAGAGACCCTGGACCAGACCGACCCGAGCGGTCAAGGCGATCGTAGCCGAAGACAGCACGGGATCGGAAGGGAAAAGTGGAAGTCAATCCAGCCAGGAGTCATCGGATAAAGACCAGTATTGTTACGTCTATGTTGCGGGACCTGCCCCGAAGACCAGGTCGAAGTCCGACCAGGTAGACCGGAAGGGAAGGAACGGAAGAAAGTCCGATCCGGACCGACATCGTCAGAAGTGCTCCCACTGTGGGTCGAGCAAACATGATGGTCCAAACTTCTGTAAGAAGATGGTGTGCAAGAAGTGCGAGAGACGCGGCCACCCGACTGACCATTGCCTCTTAGTATGCAAGTCATGTGGAGAGATCCACGAGGCCGTCCACTGCAAGATTGAAGAATTTTTTTAACATGATACGCAAGTGGTACGTGCCGGACAAGCACGCGGGGATGCTGCCGCCGGACGCAGAAAAGATGTTAAACTAGAACGCTCGCCAGGTTGGAATCTGGATCGAGCCGAGCGTTCTACGGTTCACATCTATGCATATGTCGGCAAAGAGGATAAGAACGACAATACACGTTCTATTCCAAATTGCGTCTACCGAGACCATCCGGTCTACAGTCTGAAGACCGATGAGTACTCCCGGACTAAGGTGGTTATGCAGTTGGACTTGCTTCCTGGAGAATCCCGCGGATACTGGAAGTATCACGCGCCTGATAAATGGTTCAAGCAGGCGAAAGCCTGTGGCAAAATTAATAACCAGAAAGCGACGATGTTGTTCGACTCTGGAGCTGAAGTATCGATAATCGACTCCGCCTTTGCTCGTAAGGTCGGATGTCGTATAGACGATACCCAGAGACAAGAATGCGTCGGGATAGGTGAAAGCTCTTATATGAACGAAGGAAGAACGCGTGTGAAAATTACTTTGTAGGGATCGCTGGTCTACTTTTTCAGCGCTTGGGTTGGCAAGTTGGCTGGTCAGGACGCTTTACTAGGTATGGATTTCATGGTCCCAGCTGGTATTCGCCTAGACCTGTCACATGGAGTGCTTACACTCCCGGATGAGGTCCAGGTCCAGTTGGCTGGTTGAAGACCTCTGTATGGTTCGTATACCGATCTGGTCCGGTGGGACCAAGACCTCACTATCCCAGTCGGTCGGTCTGCTGATACCCCGGTCGAGAAAGGTTTTCGTTCGAGGAAGTTATGGTTGACCAGGGGCGATCGGTGGGTCTCGACATTCGTAAAGAGTGCTGGTCGACGTGATTTTGTCCGTGTTACCAATATCGGTGACAAGCGCTGACACTGGACAATAACACTATTGTCGGCATGTGGTTAGCAGAAGGGAAGGTACCAACGAAGATGGGGTTCGTTTCGATTGGGTCGAGGCGGTATGTCGAGTGGCAAAACCTGGCGTACCAATCGACCACCGATCTTATCAGCGATGATGGGTCGGTGGAAGAGGATACCTCACCTTTAGTGGAAAGACCAAGTTATATCACCCCGAAAAGGATGTTGGTCCGAAGAAAGGCGTCGCAGTCACCAGGAACGGTGGACCATCAAGTATACGAGTCAAGGTTAGTCAACGTGGTGTCAGCATAAGACCAGGCGACAGAGGAGCAAGAAACGGAAGAAGGGGAACATGAAATTGCTAGGCCGGACCATGACGGTACTCCTAATCAGACCGATATCAGTGAAGGGCAGCCCGTCGATCAAGACCAGGGGCGTTCAGCCGGTCCAGATGGTCTAGGTGATATCACCCCAGAAGGTGAACAAGTCTGTATACATGAACGCGGGGAAGAGTACATTCAGGAGCTGGAAATCCAAATGGCAGTCCTCCCTGAAGTGTCTGCCGACTCGCCCGAAGTTACAATGGATGATTTACAAGTGGGTGATCAAGACCTTAACAGTCCAGACCATATCGAGCAGTTGAAGAATATCATATGGAAGAAAAGACATCTGCTGATCGGAAAGGGCAATGCCTTACCACCTGCAGCCCGTGGTGAGATTTGCGATATTGACGTTGGAGATGCCAAGCCGATTGCTCAGCGATGTCGATGCGTGGCGCCACAGTACCGGGAAAAGCTTTCTGATCTTATCAAAGGACTGTTGGCTACCAAGATTATTAGACCGTCGACCTCGCCATGGGCCTCGCCGATCGTAATTGTTATCAAGAAGAACGGCGTCGACATTAGGTTGTGCATCGACTATCGGCTGATAAATCGGTTAACTAAACTTATGGTGTACCCGATGCCGCTGATTAATGATCTGTTGGAAGACCTCGACAAGACCTTGTGGTATTGTTCGCTAGATATGGCAAGTGGATTTTGGGTGGTCTCGATGACTGATCGAGCCAGTGAGATTTCCGCATTTGTGACACCGTTTGGTCTTTTCGAGTGGAATCGTATGCCGTTCGGTCTGAAGAACGCGCCCCAGATCTATCAAAGGCTGATAGACAACGCATTGTACGGAAACTTCAAGATCAAGACCGATCGGGACCCTGCCGAAAGTTATGATGTGTTTACAGAGGGTGAACCCGATCGGGAAATAAGACCGTCCGTTCTAGGGAGGCGGTCGTACATCGACGACATTCTGATACCTGCCTTGTCATGGAACGATCTGTGCGAGAAGGTTGAACGATTGTTGGAGACATGCGACCGCTGGAACCTATCTATCAGCGCCATAAAAAGTTTTTGGGGTATGTCCAAGGTCGCCTATTTAGGCCAAATGGTCTCGAACAATGGTCTAGAGGCTAATCCCAAGGACCTGGATTCGCTGAGTAACCTCCCGTTCCCCAGATCGCTGAAGGCAATTTAGTCCTTTCTGGGAAGCTTGAAAAAATTATAGCCGATTCATTGAAGACTTTGCTATCTACGCGGCTGTGCTATACGAGCTCCGGGAAGTTGACTATCATATGTTGCGCGAAGAAGACCGGGCAACTTTACAGGAGGGCGCCGACTCTGGTCTTGCTGCAGTTTGTCCACAAGTGGAGGCCGAAGATCATATGAAGCGTGCACAGTTTGCCTTTGGTATGTTGAAGGTTAAGATGGCGACGGCACCGATTCTCAAGCATTTCGCTCCCGAAAAAGTGCCGACCATTATCGTATATGCCAGTAAGTGGGCTATCTCGGCCACTTTAGTGCAAGATCACGATGGTGTGTATCACCCAGTCACGTTTACGAGCCGGACGCTGAAACCAAATGAAGTGAACTATGGAATTGTCGAGAAAGAAGTTCTGGCGTTGCTACGAATTCTGGATGTGTGTTACAGCCTGCTGGTCGGTCGACCTATAAAGGTCCTGTCAAGACGGTCTACTTTGTCCTGGCTATTATCAGCCAATGGGATGGACGGACGTCTAGGCAGATGATCGGCGGTCTTGTCGCAGTGGACCCTCGAGGTCGTTAAGTGCACCAGGGGTGCGGAAGAGATATTGGGCACATTAGCTGCCAGTATCACCCCTCGGTCTGAAGTGGACGAGGCATTGATAGCGATTGCCCCGAGGAAGCAACCTCGGCAGTCAGTTTCGAGACCGCCACCGACCGTCGACCATGATGAAGAGCTCTTGGTCTTAAGTTTTGACGGATCGGCAAGCGTGAGAAGAAGGTCGGCGCCTATAGTGCCATAGTGTGGAAGTTGCCACAATGGTCTATAGTTGCAGCCGATGCCGATTTCACGCCGGATATTACTGTTAACGAGGCGGAGTAACGAGGTCTACTTCTATGTCTGGACCTGCTGTCGTCGCAAGAGAAGGGGCGAGTCATCATATGTGGTGACTCCAACTTAGTGATCAGGCAGATCACCGGAGAGATCGACTGCAAGGCTCCACGGCTGAGGTCGTTAAATGACCGGGTAATGAAGGCACGGAAAGACCATCCCAATCACGAGCTGTTGCACGTGAAACGGGGCTGTAACAGAAGTGCCGACTACCTCGCGACCAAGGCCGTGCGAGACCAGACCGGGGCTACGATCACCGAGGAAGACGTTCTTGATGAATTGATTAATATAAACAGGCTCCCCGAGGTGATCGGACCCAAGAACGCTCCGGACCAGATGCATGTGATGGTCGCGACTAGACCGAAAGCTCGGAAGTCCCACCAACCGTTCCCAAAGGAACGGTTGAGTGAATCTGTTGTGCAACGACTAAGGGCAGAACGGATCCTCAAGGCGCAGGACGAAGAAGAATGGATTGTGAATTTGAAGACCTACCTGCGCGGTGAATTGTCTAAGTTGACGAATGGTCAAGCGAAAGAATGTGCCAAGATCACAGATAGTTACGAATTTGATGAGGATGGTTTACTATATTACTGCCGCGATGCCGACCAAGACAGTGCAGACCGGGACCGACTGGCGAAATTAGTGATCCCCGAGTTGCTGCAGCCGGATGTCCTCCATCACTATCACGTGAGTCTAGAAGGAGGACATCAGAGCATAGGCAGGGCCTATCACAAGATCAGGTCCCACTTCCACTGGAGAGGTCTTTTCCGCAGTGTGCAGAAATATGTGGGCTGTTGCACGGATTGCGAGACCGGAAAGGGTAGACCGGTAATCAAGGGGCGATCGCCCGGAAATATCGAAGCTACCTACCCTTTCCAGGTCATAGCGATGGACCACATACCGTCACTGCCTAAATCGACATATGGCAATACTGAGTTGTTGATCTGGGTAGACCTGTTCACCGGTCTGGTTATTGTGAAGGCAAGTGCGTCCCGGTCTGCCGAGCAGATCGCCAAAAGTTACGAAGAATGCGTGTTCCGAAGGTTCGGCGCCAGCGAGGTCATCAGACACGACCGAGAACCCGGTTTCATGGCCGAGGTGTTCCGGTTGTTTAACAATATGCTAGGCCAGAAACAGAGCGCGACGATGGCATATCGTCCGCAAGCGAATGGATCGGCAGAACGTATGGTACAAACTATTACAAGAGCAATCAAGATATACGTTGCCGATCCAGACCAAGCGCGATTGGGACGAATACGCAGAAAGGCTGGTGTTTGCACTCAACTCGTCGACCGATCGGGTCCGAGGAGAAACGTCT
The DNA here is from genome assembly GCA_026184515.1 of Peronosclerospora sorghi. Lineage (NCBI taxonomy): Eukaryota > Oomycota > Peronosporomycetes > Peronosporales > Peronosporaceae > Peronosclerospora > Peronosclerospora sorghi. The sequence goes on along the minus strand of CM047592.1, from coordinate 3,872,417 downwards.
TTTTATCTTGCGTATGGATGGGACCCCCGGTCCATGAAGCCGCGATACCTATTGGCTGCACTCGGACCCGCGATTGTGATGATCGACGTTGGCGCATGCAGGTCCAGAAACATTACCACCAGCATGCAAGAGAAATTGTCAACGAAAAGTTACGTCAAGCTACACAAGATCGGGCAGACCGGAACAACGACCAGGTCCAACCCCACGGTATAGAACCAGGGGCGAGGGTATGGTTGTACCTAGACCGAGTGAAGGAGGTCTATGCGAAGAACCTGGCTCACATGTGGCACGGTCCTTTCCGTGTTGCCGAGCTGATTGGTGAACACTCTGCCCGTCTATTAACAACCGGCACGGACTACAAGGTCTTCCCGATCGTACATGTGTCCAAGTTAAAACTGGTCCGAGAATTTCCTGATCGTCCCAAAATGCCCTGTCTAGTAGACGAGGTAGAACGGTTTGATTTCGATGAAGCATTACTTCCGGAGGAAAGTTGGGAACGACCGCTGGAGAAGGACTAATTTGAAGTGGAAAAGGTCTTAGATGTCCGATCGGTCAAGAAGACCAGGTTCGGCCGGACCCACCGAGAATATCTGGTCCGATGGAAGGACCATGATGAAACAACTTGGATCGATGAGTCCGACCTGATCTGTGGAGCACTACTACGAGAATTCGAACGGGACCGAGTCAGTCGGAACCGTTTCGCAGTGATGCAGACCCATGAAGACCAAGACCAAGACATGCAGTAGCATCGGTCTTCCCGACCGACGTGAAGAGGTGGAAGGTCTTGTGTCTTGTGTATTGTGTATTGTGAATATGTGACGAATTGGAATAGTGGAGTGACGAACGTGGATTGTTTTTTCGCGATGTAAGTGGAACGGTTGGTGATAACGTGTCTAGTGCAACTCTGGAGAAAGTGGTCGAATTAGCTCAAGTGATTTGATGACCGAACATGTGAAAAAGAACGATGATATATATTAAGTGTTATCTGGTCGATTACTTACGACCTCACTCGTCATCACCCCACAGACGGCCGACGGTCAACGACGGATGCTTTTCAACTTGGTCCTGGTACTGGTTACGCCAAGGTTCTTGTTGGTCTAGTTGGACCAAAGCATCCTTGAGGTCTAAGACCGGTGTAGTGCACCCAAGAACGGGGTACCATGTGCCACCGTCAGCCAGCAGCCGGGTCCTCTCGACGCGACGCCGCGGCATATGAAGTACAACTGGATATAAGAACACATCGACGTCGCACTCGTGGGCCAGCATCCCGTCCAAAACATATTGGCACAGGGACTGCCAGGCCTCACCCGCTCTGATCCGACGCCGCTTGCGCTTGTTCTGGATGGTCGCCAAGCCAAGGTCTTGCCGAACTCGTTCAGGGGGAAGCACCAGATAGTGGGATGCCTCCCCGATGGCTTGAGCGTGAGTCTTGTTAAAATATTTCACCCGACTCATGAAAGCATTGGCCCACGGAGTCGAGTGGAAGATGAACCCCAGCTTGGGATGCTCGAAAATCTTCCACGGATCGTCAGCGTACAAGCAGGAGATCTGTGCCGACGTGATCAAGTCCGGCCGCCATTCCGACACGGCAGGAACTTTCTTCGCCGGCGGTAAAAGCCAATGGTCTGGACGAGAGAAAGACCGGTCCAGGAGCTGCTTGGTCAGGGTAGACCGGCGTAAACAACCGATCTGCCCTGGCGACCACGGCAAAGTATCCTCACGTGTTCGTGGCGGAAGGGAAGAAATGTCGATTGCCACGTTGGCCAACAAAGCATCTTTGTGGAGCTTGGACGTCCCAGGCAAGACCGTAGGTGTTGACTTTGTCGACGCATGAGGTGGTGAAACGCCACCATGCGGACCGGTCTTCTTGGTCTGCTCCGAAGTCGATGCAACTTGAACAAAACTTTCATGTGGACTTGTTCACGAATTGGTTGGGATGGGGACAGCAAACTCCGAATCACCGGAGTCTTCGCCGGAGTCATCCCAGGACGAGACCTCTGAATACTTGGCACGGTCAGCACCGGCGGTCGAGGGCGCTTGATTTTTGGAGATGTTACTGTCGTCATCCTCGTCCAAGCTTGGGATCACGAGGGGCGCCTGTATCTTGGCTCGCCTACGAGGCACCGCACGCTTCCCTTCGAGTTCAGGGTCGCGCGCTGTGCCACGCGCCCTCGAGGGACGCGGCGCGTCCGCGCGCTTCTTAGACTTTTGACGAATTTTGGGCTGGGGAATTTCGGCCAATGAACGGCCTTGGTCTTGGTCCCGGTGTAGGTCCACCAAGGCGGCCGACGCAGACCGGTCTACGCTGGAGGGAGCAACCGGATGCCGACGAGGACGCAACAGGTCAACCAAGCGCTGATGACATTCTTTTAATACCTCCCGACGACCGTTCGCTGCCTGCGTCCAATCGTTCGACTTGCGTTGACAAGACTGGACCTCCTCGGTCTAGTCTGGAATCGAATTCGGAGCTCAGTGAGACGCCTCTCGAGGTCGTCGCTTTGAATGATCAACGTGGTCTGGTCAAGCAGGTCTTCTGCTTGCTGCTGTTGGACCAGCACAAGCTGCTCCCGAAGATGAAGCTGATGAGCCTCCAAGCGGTTCAACCTATTGCGCGCGTTTATTAGTCCGGTCAAAATCTGACGCAGCTGGAGGTCATGCGTGTTCGACTGCCGATCGGCGGCAAGCAGGGCATTGATCGCTTTGCTGATGCCAGGAGGTATACGGGCTGGATGTATACGGGCTGAAGACAAACGAAGGTTATAACAGGTCCAAGGTGAAGACCGGACATGCATGCTTACGTTGTGTCGCCTGTTGAGCAATCTGCTCCTGGAGACGTGCGATCTCTTCAAGTGCGTCTTGCAACTGCGCGTAGGTCCCGGTCTGATGCCCTGCCGATGTCTGAGGTGCAGTAGAACGATGGGGGTGCCAGACCGGACCGACCGGACGGGCGAAGTGACATGCGATGACGTGGTATGCGAGGTGCCTACAAGAACGGTCGTTAAGGAAATACAAGAAGGTCAAGTCCAGCAGTGCAAGTACCTGGAACGGATGAAGAAGATTGTTGCTCCATGTCGGAAAAGTATGAATGACCAAGGTTCAACTGAATTTGATGGACGAGGTCAGACCGTCGTCGTTGTACGACACGGTCTGACTCAGGGGCGGCTGTGGAGAAGCGTGCCCGAAATTTGGCACACTTCTGGTCAAGTTTTGTCGAGGCATTTGGTCTAATTTCGGATTGGTTTAAACAAGGGGGGCTTTTCAGCCTATCAGACTCAAGAAGTGTCAAGAACGCAAGTTTTGGTGAGTCACCCGACTTTGGGTATTTTACATATTTTTGTGGGGGTACATTTAGGGACTATAGGGTAGTAGTATTTTAGTTGTGGTTTTACCTTTTAGGACAGAGGTTATACCTTTAAGTAAGGAGATCTTTTAGCTTTCGGATAAGTGGCTGAAACCTCTTCTGGTCTTGGTTCACACCACAGCTAGGGTTCGCCGTTCTTCCCTTTTCGTACACTAGTCGCCTCCGCCCGCCGCGGAGTGTTTGGGGGAAGAGGGTCGAATTATCCCCTCTCGCCCATTATACCCGGTCTGGACGCGCCGCACGCGCACTTTGGCCCACCGGAAGTCCCTCGACGGGAGTACGATTTGGCGATCTCAACACCTCAACTCAAGTACGTTTGGAACGTGCTATTCACTGGATTGTTCTTTGCGTGTAGATATCGTTTGTGGAGTTTCACGAGCATATTGGGTCTTTACGCGGACATATTGGCTTGTTTTAATATTGGTTGGAAACTAGACCGGTTTTGGTCTTATTTCGTATTGGTCAGGGGCTAGACCGGAACGGTCGGTCTACCCTCTATTATTTCGTATTGGTCAGGTCTTGATCGTTTGGACGATCTACTATTGGAAGTTATCTCTTGGAAGTGTTTTTGGTCTGTTTGTGTCTGGGGTGAAGAGTTCCGCCCCAGAGATACCTACCCAGATCGGTCTTCTATATTCAAGACCGGTTCGATCCAATCTGCGATCCCGATCCACCGAGTGTGTAACTAGCCCATTCCATCGGGTACACAAGGTGATATGGACACTAAACAATCGGACCAAGTGGGTTCTGATGACGACCGGTCGTCTGCTTGCAGCGGACGATCGGACCAGATCTCGAGTGGTGGTCCGCGGAGTACCCCCTCCGAAAGTTGGAAGGCTGGGCGCGATGGTGGTAGTCAGGTTATCGATGCTAATGTTTTCGATTTCGATTTTGACCCCACCACAATAATAGCGTAATATATTCTCAATTGCTTCAGCTGAGTACAGCTACTCGTGCATGACATCAATTTAATCCAAGAAGGGATGATAGACGTTGGTAATTCAGCGACATATTCTTCCAGGCCCGCTATTTTGGAGGTTAGAAGTCATCATGCAAGAAAGACGGGAATAAAGATTCCCATTCGTGCAATGCTTTTGTAGACAATTATAACAAAAATCTAGAGGATTACTTGCGCAAGGTTTGAACCATTCTTGAAGAATTCATTTTTCGGAAATGTAGAGCGATTACACTTAGCGTTTGCCGAAGCAGGAATTCCTTGCCTATATTGCGCACCTTCAAAGTTCTCCGTTATTCAAGGAGAACCGAGCATATCTGTACAAGGATGCGCAGTTACTGGGGTGACGCTTTATCACAATCAGGAGGTGCGGTGGGTGTGGATTTTTAATGCGGAACTCACATTGCACTAGTTCTGAGCTCGAGCAGATCTATGCCGCTAGAAGCCTTCCAATGGTCTGGGACTTCCGCCCTCAGTACCTTAAGCGGCTCCCAAGAGACATACTATTGGTTTTAATGAAGCCAGATTACCGAGTAGTTGTTAGACTGTCCGCAAACGATTATCCTTCAGCTTTTTACAATCAACGTACGCTGCCACCGATGTCGTAAAGCACGAGAAGCGGTTGAGAAGGGTCAATCTAAACTTAACAAGATCTTTGCTTCCATTTTGGCTCTATGGAAAATTCCTTCTAATATTTTCTTAATAAGAACCGAGATATAATAAAGGCAAATGTTGCCCTTCTACAGAATGTTGACCGGCAGACGGAGAATTTACGTCTGCTGATTTTCCGTCAAGTTGAAGTCGGATTTTCGGTCACTTCTCCTACATATGTCTTGCCATGACATTCGTCCCGGGGACACGGATCGCCTTCGTGGTGAACTAAAGTGTAAGGCTTGAGGTACCCGACATAAAATGTCAGGTGGAGGCGAGTTGCTGCGGGAATGTGTAATGTGTAGGAATTCCCCACAGAAGGTTTGGATAACTTAAGGCAGCAGGGAAGTTTCTTATTGCTTACGTAGGTAGAATACGGGTAGATAGCTTCATTAATGAACCTTGTTTGAGTGAGTTTCCGTTTGTTCGTCTATTATTGTCAGCATTCTGCTTCTGCTAAATCAAAAATGGAACTAAGTGCATCCTACACATACCGTATTACACTTTGACGCTGTAATACAAATTCATCCACTGCTTTATTAACAGTAGACGTATCGTCTATTTCATCTAGCATTTCCGGTGTAGATGCGCATTCAGTGTTAATACTTTCAGCTGTTTCGTTTTTAGTAGTGCCACATAAGATTACGCAGTCTTTGCGCGCTGGCAAAGCTCAAAAGCGCGCTCAAACTTTCGTACCCACTTGTAATGGTTCCTCCAGTAAAAGTCGTTCGTGAGAGAAGAGAATTGTATTCTACCTTAATTCCCGGAATCGGTGTATCATGAAACTCAAACATGATTCGTGTTTGATATCAGCAGCGTTGGGAACAACGATATGCGGCTGTCATTTTCTTGGTTTTTGCTCTATAGCTGCAGACCATTATGCATTTATAGCGATGCACGCTTGATCGTAAGAGCTCCGAGAATTGTTTGCGTTTCTTGCTGGTTGATGTTTAATAATCAATTGATAGACGAGTTCCTTCGTCTCTCTCACATGTATCTTGCACCTTCCGTACGAGAGCCGCAGCTGGTGGAGTGCAATAGAATTTGTTTCCACTGGTCATTTCTGTAACGGATAGTTCCGTCTCGTGACAAATATCTTTTGCCAAGGATGTAACAGTACTGATCCTGTTACAGGCTTACACTGTGTTGTGCGAGGAAGCGCGCAATACAAGAGGGGTAGGGTTAGTTAATGACAACTACCCCTATACTAAAAGTAAATACAAATATTTACTTGTTATCTAGAACGCAAAATTAAGAGTGTTTATTTAATGGGTGGTTAGCGGCTAATAGTATAGTAATTACCTAACTAATATAATAATATCAAGTATTGAACTAACTGTACTATTAGTTAACCTGCATGATTCGGTATTTATACCGAATCGACTTTTCCTTCGTAGATTATAATAACTTATAATCTATTATTTGAATTTCAGACAACGCGTCTGAAATTCAACTGTGATATTCTAACTTGAATATCAATTATGTAATGGCAATCCCATTACATCACCCCCCACTTAAGGTGGTTGGCCAATAATAATTCTTATTTTGGCCAATCATAGGTGGCACTTGTTGGTCGGAATTTTTCATTAACCAACTGATTGACCATCGACTCGATGGTCAAAGCACGCGGCGGCGCTCAAAAGAGCGCTGCTGAAAGTATCGAAGGAGCTTCTTCCTCCGCCTCAGAACTAGGTGCTGAGGTGTTGAGTGACAACAGTGACGCTGCATTAGCAGCGTCAACTACGCAAAGGTCGTAAGACGTACCGTCTTCGACCACAGATGCTGCTAAGGCGGCATCTGGCAAGAAACAGGGAGATATTGCTAATGCAACATCTCGCACGATGGCAACTTCCGAATGGCATGTTGCCAAGAGGGCCTCGTTCGGAAGTTCTGACTCCGAACAAAGTGATGAGGGTACAGCTGTCCCCACGAAAGGATCTAGCGAGTCGAAACTCGCTATGTACTCATCGCCTAACAGCGATGATGACTCTGGTGTCGCTGTCAGCTATGACAGCGACAATGATTATCACAGGTGGTTGCGGGAACGCAGCTCCCCACCTGGACCAAGTACTTCTCCACGTCGGGTTGATTTAACCCCCCGGCGCGTGGTGTTGAATCAGGCGGTGCTCCGCCTGCTAAAAGAGCTCGAACAGAAGCGGAGCCTGCCGCTTCTGAAGCGTATCATCGTACGGAACCACATTTTCCGTACAGAGTGAGGTTTTGGACCCCTGGATGGGCTATTGCACCCAACAGTGGCGGTCATCGTAATCGGGACTGCCAATATGCGTTGTTCGATATCAACGTTCTGGATGACTGCGAAGACTTCCAGTCACGTCGATTCGATCGAAGTACAGACGATAGACGTCTGTACTTTATTGACCTCTTTTTCCAGGTTCGATATTATTCGAGCCGGAAAAGGTCAAGGAGGAACAGGGACGATAAAGACGCCCTGACTCAGAGTTGGAACGCTTTTGTTGACAACTACAACAAAAGCCCAGATGATTACGTGAATAAAGTTCACGTAGTGCGCGAGCGCTTTTTAAAGTACTCGCGAACAGGCAAAATGTAATACATCCATTTTGCTTGCATCAAAGAAGGGTTGAAGTGTGGTGTCCCTTCTCACCTCGTTTTCCCGCGGTGTCCGCAGGGCGCTCCTCGTCTGTCAGAGGAGGAGTTGCGGGGGTACGGTGGTTTTTCCGTACCCGCCGAAATTCAGGGCTTAATCGATGCCCTAGATGCATCAACACCTAGTGTTGATGCTACTTCGCATTATGAGTTTGAGACTCCTTCTCAAAATCAGTTAAAAGGTCTGGGGCGTCGGCCCTCAGAACCTCAATCGGCTCCCAAGAGTCGAACTCTTGGGGGTAACCCGTCCAGCGTACTAAGTACTCGGTACGCTGCCCCTTCTTCAAAGGAACCAAGCGCTTCGAGATCAAGCGCTCGAGAATGTATCGCTTATTACCCTGATTATCGATCAGGGGTGGCGGAGGTTGAGAATTCCCTCGCCGTTGTTGTTGCGGAGCATGGTTCTTCGCTCCGCAAGATCGAGGAGGGTTATTCCTCCTTGATCAGCGATATGTCTCACTCTGTGAAGACATATCGGTCTCTTCGCGAAGATGTCCGCGACATCTTCGGGGCGCACACTGCCCTTCAGCAGAAGAATGATCTTCTGTACATCGAGCTTTCCCGCTGTAAGGAAGAGCTCGATCGGCACAAGGCTGATCTTGAGCAGTCGAAGGCGGAGGTAATCACTCTCCGCTCTGCTCATCAACCGCTGGAAGCCGATTACAAGTCTCTCTTGGGAGACTTGGTGAAGCAAGGTATCTTCCGTGGTTCTGCGTCTCGTCGTAAGACGAAGACGAATGATACGGCTTGAGCCGCCCAACATAGAATGTTGGGTGGAGCCGCATTGTTGTGGGAATATCTGAGGTATAGGCATTCCCTTGAATCTCTTGGACCTTTAAAGGTCCAATGTA